>BSBM01000703.1:9470000-9972500 GCA_027924585.1 Larix kaempferi
GTACGCAGCAGCAATATTCATTGTGTGGATTTCTCAGTAAATGATTTAATCGTGAGATTGGGAATGGTATCAATAACAGTCGACTGAGTCAGGTTTGTTTTATGTAATGCAATTTCTGTTCACACTGTTGTGCTCATCCTACAGCTGAACGTAATCCCAGAAGCTCCTAGGAATTAGCTTTCCTGTTATGTGTTGATTGATTTATATTTTGCAATTCAGTATCTTAGAACAGTTGCATCAATCTCCTTTATTAAATTCTAGAGTAATGTTCAGGTTATGCTTCATGATTCTCAGCTTGATTTCATTAGACAGTTGATTACTTTAGAATGCAATTGAGTTTTCCTTTCTGCAATCGTTGATTAGATCTGATATTCGTTTTGCTTGATGCATAATAGAAAAGGATTGTAGTACAGCAGTTAGAAGGCAATTGGGATTGCGTAGATTCTTGGGATGAACATAGATGATAGAAGATAAAAGTATTCACTTCTGATGGTTTGTGTTTAAGCATATATTGTGCACTTGTCCTTTGAAATAAAAAGACTTTCTCGGGTTGACAATAAATTTCATACGCTCTGTGTGTTGATATTTAATTATCTGCAATTAGAGTGCTTGACATTTTGGCGCCGTTGCCGGGGAAGGATAAAAATTAAACACTAGTCATTAGTTGTATCTGATAATTGCTTTCAGTCAGTCTTTTGGTTGTTTTTGAAATGATCTGCTTCGCATGAATACGAGGGGGGTAAAACGCGATCACCTCCCGACCCCCAAAACCCCACAAATTACTAACAGTACAGGTGGTTCGGGTCGTGGTCGAGGTCCACCGCTGGGCAGAAGAACATTCATTGACGACCTTGTTGACAAAACTGATTCAGCTGCTAGATCTCGTCAACAGGGGACTCCTATCAAAAGAGGCCCTACTGATCCTGGAGCGTTAGCATCAGGATCTACAGTGGAAGATACAGGAGCAGCGGTGATTTCTGCATATACTCCTGCTAAAGAAGGAACAGCTGATTCGGCTGTTGCAATTAAAGAATACGCAGCTGCTACAACCGAAGAATACGCAGCCGCTACAACCGAACAATACGCAGCTGCTGCAACCGAAGAATACGCAGCTGTTACATCCGAACAATACGCAGCTGTTACAACTGAGGTAAGGGATAAAGGAACAAACGAAGGAGAAGATACAGAAGAAAAGATGAATAACAGACATGAGAATGAAGAGGAAGAAGCAGTGGTACAATACCATCATGAAGATAATTCCCCGCCGGAAACTATGGCTACATTGCAATTCCCAATACAGCAGCTCGAGGGGACAGCTCCTATGAAAAACATCTCACCGTCGGTGTTACCCCGCTTCCATGGCAGGGCGGCAGAAGATCCAGACGAATTCCTGTTTGAATTCGATATCCTCTGTCGCAGCTATGATTATGTCACAGATGCTCAAAAGTTGAAGCTTTTTCCTGCCACCCTGAAGGACAATGCATTACGTTGGTTCATGAGCCTTGGGGGAGGAACTGTTGCTAATTGGAACAAGATGAAGCAAGTGTTCCTGGAAAAATATCAAGAATATTGCAACACCAGGGACAAGAGGGAGGAGTTATTCAAAATGGTACAGAAGGAGGACGAAAGCTTGGAAGATTTTGTAGAGAGGTTGCTGTACAATGTGCAGAGAGCTGGACAGACGAACATGGGACTAGATGTGCTTAAGATAATCCTGCTTCGAGGAATCAGGGACGATTGTTTAGACATGCTCAATTTATTAGGAAAAGGGGATATCTCTAAAGAATCTTTTGAGACAATTGTGGAATTATGTAAGAGATATTCCAGGGGATCTTCTAGGCATAATAAGCAGAATAAACGAAATAACCTGGAACGTGATGTCTTCGATAGAACTCAGAAGTCATCCAATGGGGGAGCTACACGTGCAGAGATAGGCAATCTTCTTGAAAACTTTAAAACAGAAATGATGAGCTCTATCTCTTCAGAGATTGACGTCTTGAAGGCCAAGCAAAGACAGGCAGTGGAGGATCTCACACTAGGGGTATTTTGTCCCCGATGTAGAAAGACTCATCCACTGAAAGAATGCCCCCTTGACAAAGTTCAAGTATGTCAATTGTGCGAGCTGAATCATGATATGAAAGAATGCCCCACGCTGCCCCAAGTGAAAGCTGTTCTGCAGGCATCAACTCCAGAGGTGGATTCAGCCTACTTTATTGCACAGAAGAAACCCTGGCAGCCCCGGAATCAAGGTATGTCTCCCGATTCATTTCCATTTTTGAATAATTTGAATAATTGGAATACTAATATGCAAAACGTGAATACACAATTCCCTTCAAATTATGCTCAGTGGAATTCTCCTCAACCTACGATGCAAGGTTATAATTCATGGAGTCCTTGGACACATCCACCTCATCAACCTACTTCATGGTCTCCTGGATGGAGGAACTTCCATCCTGGGAATCAGTTTCCTCAACCACCTCCACCTCAACAGTTACCGTATCCTCCATATCCTCAATTTCAGCAATATCCTCAATACCTACCTCAGCAGTCGCAGCTGCAGCTGCAAAATAATCCTGTGCCTAACATACCAATACGGCCTCAGCTGCCTGCCCAACCTAACCCTAACCCAAATAATAAAACAGTCCAGCAACTGGAAACTCTCAATATGCCAGCCTACTCTCTCTCCCCTGTACCTTGTAATGACATTCGCTTACGGTCTGGGAAGGTAGTAGAGCGTATAACTTCAGAAAATATTCCACCAACCGTGTATGACAAAGGAGAGAGTTCCCAGCATCCTGTTGAATCGGTTCCTATCATTGAAGATGCTGAGCATCCCTCAGATGGGAGGGCTGAAACATTGAACGATGAAGTGGATAACACGCAGCCCGCCCAGTTGGTAAGGCAACCACCTTACCCTGAGAGATTGATGCTGCCACAAAGGGGGGGGCAACCTCAGTTCAATCTCTTAGGAGAATTGAAGAACCTTTATGTTAAGATTCCCCTCTTACAAGCTCTTCAAGATGTACCTATCTACGCTAGAACTGTTCGAGACCTGTGCACTAAAAGACCGGGAAGGAAACCCAGAGATCCTCCTACTGTTCATGTTATAGGGAATTTATCCGCTTTAATGACTGGAAAAACCCCTGTAACTAAGTATGAGGATCCCGGCAATCCTACTGTCACTGTACACATAGGACAAACGCAGATACCTAACGTACTAGTGGATTTAGGAGCTGCGATCAATGTTATAACGATGGAGACTGTAAAAAAACTCGGATTCACCAATATTAGACCGACCCCTACTATCTTAGAACTGGCAGACAGATCCACTATCAGACCTGAAGGGATTTTGGACGACCTTGTTATTTCAGTAGACTCGTGGGAATACCCTGCCGATTTTCTGGTATTACAGCCAAAATCACAGCTGGGGGGACATCCATTGATTTTAGGGAGACCTTGGTTGGCTACCGCTGATGCTTGCATCAGCTGTCGATCAGGATCTATGACTATATCTGATGGCATGGAAACCAAAAATCTTACCCTGTACCCTCCAGCAAGGCCGAGTCTAGAAACTGAAACCTCCCTTTGGATAGAACAAGAAGAAGAAGAAGATGTTCAGCCATTACTAACAATAGGGAAGGCACTAACTTTCAAAAACGAAACAGAAGACGATGCCATTAATAATTTCATTAGCGAACCTGCTTCTGTAGACAAGGAAGTTTATCAACTTCTGAACAGTACCCTCGGCAAAGAAGAACAAGAACAGCTTACGGAGGAAGCACTAGCCAATGACGCAAATATAATCCCAGTATTGAAAAGCTCGAGAAGTATTTCTATTGAGGTAGAGCCTGGAAGAACTTTGAACATCAATCCTGCTCTCTCCTCAGAAGAACAAAAGCGCTTAACCAATCTCTTGAAGGAACGAAAGGGGGCATTCGCCTGGGAGTATACAGACATGAAGGGTATTCCTTCTAGTCTGTGCACTCATCATATCTATATTAAAAACGACTCCCGGCCTGTATGTCAACCCCAACGACGCATGAACCCCAATCTGAGGGATATAGTGAAGGAAGAAATCCAGAAACTCTTGGAAGCAGGATTCATCTATCCTATTTCAGATAGTGAGTGGGTTTCCCCACTTGTAATTGTACCCAAGAAAAACGGTAAATGGAGAGTCTGTGTCGATTATAGGGAGCTGAACAAGGCTACACAAAAGGATCACTTTCCTCTGCCCTTTATTGACCAGGTACTTGATAACTTATCTGGGAAGAAGTTCTTCTCCTTCCTGGACGGATTCAGTGGGTACAATCAAATCCAGATTGCTCCAGAGGATCAGGATAAGACTACCTTCACCTGCCCTTGGGGAACGTTCGCTTACAGGGTGCTTCCCTTTGGGTTGTGCAATGCACCTGCAACGTTCCAAAGAGCTGTGATTGGCATATTTTCTGAATTGGTAAATGATAGCATGGAAATTTTTATGGATGATTTCACTCCTTATGGCAGGGATTTTGATGAAGCGTTGGAAAATTTGAAGAAGGTTTTAATTCGCTGTGAACAGGCTCGCCTCTCACTGAGCACTGAAAAATGCCACATGATGATGAGTGAGGGGGTGGTATTAGGACATTTCATCTCTACTAACGGTATTCAAGTGGATCCTTCAAAAATTAAGGTGATAAAGAATATACCAACCCCTTCAACTCAGAAAGAGGTGCGAAGTTTTCTGGGACATGCTGGGTATTACAGGAGATTCATAGAAAACTTCTCCAAACTGGCTTCTCCTTTGTTTTCATTGTTAATGAAGGATGTGCAGTTTGCATGGAGTACAGCATGCCAGACAGCATTTGATAAGCTTAAAGAGAAATTGTCCACAGCCCCTATTTTAAGGGGACCTAATTGGACCATACCTTTCCACATTTCTTCAGATGCTTCTGATACCGCCATTGGAGCAGTACTAGGACAGCAGGATGGTCAAGTACCTTATGCTATTTATTATGTGAGTAAAAACTTAGCCCCTGCTGAACTAAATTATACTGTTACTGAAAAAGAATTTCTTGCTATTGTTTATTCTATTAATAAGTTTCGGCATTACATTACTGGGTATCCTACATTTGTGCATACTGATCACTCTGCCATTAAGTATTTAATGAATAAACCTGTCACTAATGCCAGAGTAACCAGGTGGCTTTTATTATTACAAGAATTTGATATTACTATTATAGATAAACCTGGAAAAGAAAATGTTGTTGCTGATTTTTTATCACGATTTACTAACAGTGATGACAGTTCACCTGTTGAGGATGCTTTCCCGGATGAACATTTATTCGCACTCTCAGCTCATTCACCCTGGTATGCAGATGTTGCTAATTATTTGGCTGCAGGGAAACTTCCGCCACATATGTCTAAACGAGAGAAAAGAAAAATTATTCAGCAAAGTGCCAGGTATTGTTGGCTTAAAGGCCATCTCTTTTACACAGGACCTGATCTTGAAATTAGAAGATGTGTAAGGGAAGATGAGATCTTTCATATACTGAAGGCCTGTCACGATGAACCTTGCGGAGGACACTTTGCAGATAAAAGAACAGGACATAAGGCGTTGCGGATGGGCTATTATTGGCCGACACTGTTCAGAGATGCTAAAAAATATGTTCAGTCCTGCGACAGCTGCCAAAGGATGGGCCAACCTAATAAGACAGACCAGATGCCTTTACAGCCCCAAGTGGTACTAGAACCGTTTGATAGATGGGCATTGGACTTTGTTGGTCCTATCAACCCTCCTTCCAAACAGAAGGTTTACATCTTGGTGTGTACAGACTACATGACTAAGTGGGTAGAAGCTGTAGCTTTGGCTAAGGCAAACGACCAGGCGGTGATTGATTTCCTGTACAGTGAAGTTTTTACCCGATTTGGAGTACCAAAGGAAGTAGTTACTGATGGCGGACCACAATTTATTTCACATCAATTTGAATCCTTGCTCCGGAAGTATCATGTGCAGCACAAGATGACTTCACCTTATCATCCCCAGGCCAATGGTCAGGTGGAAAGCACTAATAAGGTTATCGAAGCAATCCTTACTAAAACAGTTAAAAGCCATCGAAGGGATTGGGCTGACAGACTTCCAGAAGCACTGTGGGCATATCGCACAACTTGGCGCAATACCACGGGCTTTTCTCCCTATGATCTGGTGTATGGTAAGAGTGCCATCTTTCCAATTGAATTTGAGATCAAGACCCTGAAAACAGCCATTGAAATGAACCTGGATGTAGCAGAAGCTCAGAAAAGAAGATTGAATCAGTTGAATGAACTGGATGAGAAACGATTAGCTGCGGTAGACCAGACTGTGCTACTTCAGCAACAGAGATCTAACTGGCATGACCGATTCATCAAGAAGAAAATCTTCCATGAAGGAGACTGGGCACTACTGTACGACTCTAGATTCAAGAAAGATTTTAAGGGGAAATTACGCACAAGATGGCTGGGTCCATATTTGGTTGACAGGGTATTTGACAACGGCACTGTTCGCCTGATCACCATTGATGAAAACCGTATGCCATTACTTGTTAATGGCCACAGGCTGCGACTGTATCGGAAGCCCATTTCGAAAGATGCATTCATTTCACAGATTGCTGCTGATCCAAACTACCAATTGGCACCAGAGCAGGAACATTTTTCTACCTTTCCCAAATCTTAAAATGAAAATCATATTTGCTGTACATAAATAATTTCTTGCTGTAGCGTATAATTTTCGTTTTCTTTCTTTCTGCATTTGATCTCTTTGCTTGCTGTTGTCTTTTAAGAAAAAATTTCAGGGAGTGCCAGGAGAATGATCAGTTTGGGGCCCATAATGAAAATCTCTCTGTGCCGTCCTTGTGTTAAAAAAAAAAAAAAAAAAAAAAAAAAAAAAAAAAAAAATTCCGGCAGCTGCAACATATTTTCCGGCAGCTGCAACATATTTTTCCGGCGACCGTATTCTCCATTTCCCGGGAGCCGTAAATGCCCTTTCCGGCAGCCGTCAATCTTTTTCGACAGCTGCAACTTTAGCGGCTGCAACATCGGCAGCTGCAACATCAGCGGCTGCAACATCGGCAGCTGCACCATCAGCGGCTGCAACATCGGCGGCTGCAACATCGGCGGCTGCAACTCCAGTTTCCGCAGCTGCCATTTCATTCACCAGCTATGGCCACCTTATCTTCCACGGCTGCCATCTCATTTTCCGCAGCTGCCATCCCATTTACCAGCCACAACCGTATTCTCCATTTCCCGGTAGCCGTAAATTTTTCCCGTCCACCGTCAAATCTTTTCCGATAGCTGCAACTCCGGCAGCTGCAATCCCGGCGGCTGTAATTTCGGCGGCTGCAACATCTTTTTCTCGCAGTCGCCACATCACTTCCCGGCCGCCACCTCATTAACCAAGTCACTTCCACACCACAGCTGTCATTTCTTTCCAGCGGCTGCGACATATTTCCCATATTCGAAAAATCTTTCCCGCCAGCCGTAAGTCTCTTTCGACAGCCGTAATTTTTCCCGGATATTGTGAATCTTTTTCCGGCTGCCACGAATTCTTTCCCGATGGCTGTAACTTCTTTCTTGTCAGCTGCAACAAGCTTTTTCATCGGCCGTGTGATCATTTCTTTGGCAATTTGCAGTGGTAACTCCCGTGTTAACAGAAGGATTGTTTAAACTTGCTAATTATGACGCTGATTCAGCCCAGTCCTGCCGGCGAACTCATCATTTCAACCCGGAGGATGCGACGCCTTGTGTTTTACCGGCGAAGGAAATCAGTGCCTTATCCGAGTCATCATGATTCCACGTCTGATTGTGCACGCGTTCGGCTCCACGACGTCACCAACTCCATGCTCCACCAGTTTCCGCAGCCTTCCGACGCACAGTTTTATGAGGTATGGCTTTCATTTATCACGTGACTAAGTATTGATATCATGTAAACGAGATTGGCCGTACCTTCACTCGTACCACCATTTATATCCGATTGAACCTTTCCCTCGTACGACGTAATACTAATAACTGCCACCTTCCCCAATTCGGCATGAAAATTTTAAACTCCTCTCTGCGCTTAACTTTCCGAATTAGTTCATTTGTTCAACGTCTCCGCTCAACGATTCGTGCATTCTCCGCGCTGCAACTTCTATTCTGGATCCTGTACTCTGTCGAAACAGCACTTCTATCTTGCAGCCAGGACCATGGGCATTCCAGTTCGCCATGAACCTTTCAATACCCGGGAACTTAGACGGAATTTGCAGGTTCTGGCCATTTTTCAAGCCGCTGGCTGGGTCGAGTTCTTTGAACGATTGGATGGATTCGACCGGGACGCAGCCCTGCAATTTGCATTGAATCTCACTAAAACACACTCCACGGTGTGGGGGCTGTGTATAGATGTTTCGGAGGTCATTATATCCGAGGTTACAGCTATCCCATTGGTGGGAAAACCTTGGTTTAACCGTCGAGTTCCTGCAACAGCTGCACGGGAACAATTTTTACTTCCGGGGGAGCAAGTTGAAGCATCCAGGAGAGGGATTGCATTGAAGTCACTGCCGCAGCCATGGGACCAGGTCGCTATCTTCCTCAAGAAATACATAACTTGCGAAGGCAGATACCAAACTGTGTACAACTCTGAACTTCCTTTGCTTTCTCATCTCCGTCATGGCATTTTGTTAAATATTCCATTTTATCTATTGCATGATTTGCGCCATATGGCAACATTCGTTCAATCTGCAAAACACCCATTATCCTCCCTCACACACCATGGCCTCATCAAGTTAATTATTATGAGAACCCTGGCCCAACATAATATAACATGGGAGCAATTCATCACCCGGCCACAGCAACCTGTTCCCTTGAGGGTTATTCCATTACAGCAATTACCGGTTCCGCCACAACAGGAGGACCGGAGTTCCTCCAGTGAAGTTGGGGGGAGGGATGAAATGGAAGAAGAACCACAGAGGGCACAGGCAGGACCATCCGGAAGGGATGAAACGGAAGAAGAGCAACAGAGGGCACAGGCAGGGACATCAGGGGTTGACAAAACCACAGAGGAAGAACAGCCCGAGGCACAGGCAGAGCCATTTGAAGTATATGAATCCCCAGCACAAGCAGAACCAGTGGGGGATGACACTGCATCTGAAGGAGAGCGAGGGGAAGCTCAAACAGAGCTGCCAGGGGACAATGTAGATGAAACCCTCGCGGAAAACCTAGATAACAGGGCAGCTCCGACAGCAGAAGGTGAAATTGGAGCAGCATCAAAAGCTGCGACAATGGAACCTGAAGATGACGGAGCTAGAGCAATGGAGGACGACATTGAGCTGGTCACAATCGAGTCTTCACCGGAATGGGCAGGAGGAGCAGCTGTGATTGAAGAAGAACAGCATGGGGGGCAGGGAAATGTTCCTTTGACTTCAGTTTTGCCTCCCTATGTTCCAGCTCCACGAGAAGAAACACTACAGAAAGGGAAGTCACAAAAGAAAACGCAGCAGAAAAGGAAGAGGACCACCAATGAGTTTGATTTAGTGGCACCAATTAGAAGGAAGCGAACTCGGTCAATTACAGCAGCAGAGGCAGCTAGAACAAAATGGGCAACCTTAGAGACACAGGTTGAACCCCCAATCCTTACACCAAAGCCGAGGGATGCTCCACAAAGGCCAGTAGAAGAAGAGCCGGGAGTTGAGGGACTCTTGTATGAGAATGCAATGCTGAAAGAGGACCTCCAAGCACTTAGAAAGGAGCTGGAAACATGGAAGGAAATCTGCCAAAAGCAGGGTGGAAGAAAGATGTATACATTAATAGAGGCTGCAGACCAAGTGGAGGAAACAACTTCTGCTGAAGCTGGAGAAAAGGATGAGCGAATACTCTGCCCCACCTGTGGGGAGATCTTTGAGGAAGCAGGTCATAAAATTTTACTTAGCACCTATTCAGCACAACAGCCTGCAGCCACAGAAGGGAAAGCAGTGGAGAAAGAGGATGCTGTAACACAAGAACCAGCACCTTTAAACATCCTTGCTGCAGCTGCTACTTCCCATGATGCAGAAGTCATAGAACGGATGGGAGAAGAACAGGGAGTGGAGGATGCCCTGGAAATTTATAAGGAATGTATGGCAATTCCAAAATGCTCCCACAACATAGAAATCATAGAACAAATGGGAGAAGAACGGGAGATGAAGAATGCTCTGGAGCTTATAAAAGAGTATGGCGAGACCCCAGAGTGTTCTCATGACACAGAAATCATGGAGCCAAAGGATACCCTGGAGGATAGTGAAGAATTTTGTGCTGTAACCCCAGAACGTTCCCAGGACACAATAATTTTAGAAGGGGAAATGGAAATGCAGGACAGTGACAAGTTGAAACAGGACGCTGCAACACAAGAACCAGCAATCCTGAACTTGACCGTCCAACCGACTGAGCAGATAGAAGAAAAAGCTGGGACAGAGGATATTCTGGCATTCAACGATGAACTCTGGGTGGTGACCCCAGAAAGCTCTCATGATACAGAACTCATGGAAGAGAAGCTGCAGCAAAATAAAGATGAAGATGTAAGCCAGGATGTTGTCACACAAGAACCAACATCCTTGGATGCTGCAGCAAGAATCCCTGAACTGCAGTTGGAGGATAACCCGGGAGTAGAGATCATTCCTGATATACAATGGAGTGATGATGAACAGGTACAGACACCCTGCTCAGGTGACACTGAAATCTTGGAGGAGGAGCTGCAAATCGAAAAGGATATCCAATCCCAGCAGCCAATTGACAAAGAAGACACTGTTACACAAGAACCAGTGTCTCCAAAAGCAATAAAGGCAGCTGCTGAAGAAGGTTTAAGGGATGTTGCTGTTACACAAGAACCAGCAACTCCCTTGATAAGATTAGATGCGCTGGAAGACACTGTCCCACAAGAACCAGTGCTTCCACCTCCTACAGGTATTATTGAATTGGATTCAGATTGAGTGTGTCTTTTCAACTTCCCCAGGCAAAGCATAAGAGAACTGCAGATATTAGCAAGTAGTGGGGGAAGGGGAACAGTAAAGTTGGGAACTGCTGGGTTGCTCACAGAAATTTTTCAAAGGGATAGAAGGGATGCCTGATTTATCTACATTCTTTCCTCTTGCCTGGACAAGGTTCAGTACAATATTCAGCTGCAGGTTGTTGCATGAGGACATGCAACAGGATAGTTGGGGGGAGATGTTGAGCCCAGAATTGGCCCTTTTTGACCATCATTTATCACTGTCCCTTACCTTGTCTCACACCAATTACCTTGGCAATTCAATTTATTGTCCTTATATATTCCCCCAATTTACCAAGGTATGGCCGATTATTGTTTTATTGTATTAATACTTATGATTGTGATGATTTAAGCTGTGCATCTCTTAATTCGTGCTAACATGATGCAAATTATGAAGGTAGTAAGATAAAGGGACTGCAGGAAGATCGGAGCTGAACGAGTCACGGAGGAAGGGACGTCCATTGCTTAAGGAAGGTTCCTTGGGGCTCAATTCGTCAATCAAGGCACAGTCGTGGCAGGACAGCTGTAACATAAAGTTCTATCTTAAGTATGTCGCTGCTCAAATCCAGCTGTGAGCTGGAAGGACCGCCACTCTTGGGACAGTTGATAACTCCTCGTATATTTGGATATTTCAGTTCTGCCACGCATTGTAACAGCTAGATTATTTAGGGCGCCTGAAGATCATAGATCTTCATGGCCGCCCAATTATAGGTTTAGATGTTGCAACTTTATGTATAAATATGTGGTATTACCTCGATCAAGGGGTTGGACAACAATTAATTAATTCATCTTGTATTAGCAGTCAAGCTGAAACTATGTACTCGTCCTTCTGTTAATATAAAGAGTTGTTTCTGAGTTAAAGAGAGCGTTGTTCAACCAGCGTCTCTGTGTGAAGACTGGGCCCGTCTTCCACAGAGATTGCTGTGTTAATTTAGGATTTCATCTTTCTGTTGTGTGATGATTTGATCTTTCGTTTGTACGCAGCAGCAATATTCATTGTGTGGATTTCTCAGTAAATGATTTAATCGTGAGATTGGGAATGGTATCAATAACAGTCGACTGAGTCAGGTTTGTTTTATGTAATGCAATTTCTGTTCACACTGTTGTGCTCATCCTACAGCTGAACGTAATCCCAGAAGCTCCTAGGAATTAGCTTTCCTGTTATGTGTTGATTGATTTATATTTTGCAATTCAGTATCTTAGAACAGTTGCATCAATCTCCTTTATTAAATTCTAGAGTAATGTTCAGGTTATGCTTCATGATTCTCAGCTTGATTTCATTAGACAGTTGATTACTTTAGAATGCAATTGAGTTTTCCTTTCTGCAATCGTTGATTAGATCTGATATTCGTTTTGCTTGATGCATAATAGAAAAGGATTGTAGTACAGCAGTTAGAAGGCAATTGGGATTGCGTAGATTCTTGGGATGAACATAGATGATAGAAGATAAAAGTATTCACTTCTGATGGTTTGTGTTTAAGCATATATTGTGCACTTGTCCTTTGAAATAAAAAGACTTTCTCGGGTTGACAATAAATTTCATACGCTCTGTGTGTTGATATTTAATTATCTGCAATTAGAGTGCTTGACAGGGACCACCACAACCCCTAAAGAAGAAGAAGATGAAGCCCCACCAACTTCAGAACACATTGATGGGAAAATATTAGAAATCTCCACCACTTGAACAAACACTAGAAAATAAAGAATAAGAGAGATTGCCTGCGAGAGATTACCCAGCCTGACAATTGCTAGAGCATTCATACCAAGGACAACCATTTCAAGATCAAATTCCCTATGACAAGAACACACTAGCTCGACCTTAAGTGAATCTCTACCGGGATGTGGATCAACCAAATCAACCCTAACGTAAGAATCAACACCAACAAACTTTTCAAATGTTGAGACCGAGCCCGCCACATTTTTAGAAAAAAATGATGGTGTCATGGGGCACCCTCTACTTTATATAGTCAGTTTCCCTCTTGGGTCACTCTTGCAAAATATGCTTTGTAGAGTGACAAAAATGACATCACAATGGAATTTTTTTGTAGTCAAGATCTATAATCTAGAATAAAACCCCACGCCTCAAGGAAATGTGATTCAGAAGGCCCCCACTTGTCTGCATGAGTACAAGAATTCATATCACCCCATCTCTGTTAAGGGTTTTTAGAGAAGCACACTAAAAATCTCCAATGGAGTCCCCTATTGAATGCAAGATGTTTGCACAAAAAAAACTAGGGAGGAAGGCTAACTAGGCATACCCATAAGAGTTGCAGATCACAAAAAGCCACCAAGGAGTCAAAGTTTTGTGTCTAAGGAATAAAAACCAAACACAATTCCCCAAAACACAAGGGACCCTTCTATAGTACCATATCTCGATCTTCCATACTCTCGAAAACAAACGAAAAAAAAACCACAATTAAGAGGAGATATTCAAACTCTATTAGACAAGAAACCCCAAACTTCTGCAATCCAAAGCCTCATCCTTGGAAGAGGGGGATTTTGACCGCAAAAATGCCATATAAACCCCAATCTCGTAGCAACTCGAAGTCCTCCAGAACCCATTCAAAAGGAATATCTAGCATTTTCCCTCCACCCGAACTTAAAAACAATATTTAGAAGTGGATTGAGGAGGAACATGCTTACTAAACGAGCCATCAAAAAGCTTTGAGCCACTACCATCAACCATAGCTACCACTACTCCATCACCAAAAACCCTAACCCTTATGACCTTATAACACTCCCTAATAATCTTCAATCCCATGTCTTTTGCTTCTTATCCATTTCTCCACCCAAAAATGAGGGTCATCTCCCTTAATCAATATATTATATAAAAGATGAAAAGATTTTGTGAAATTTTCCTTGAAAATATAAAAATATAATACAAATGTTTATGTAAATCATTTAAGAAAATAAAGAAAGAAGGACCATCTCGATTGCCTATCCCTATTCGAAAATGAAGTGTAATGGGACATATTCGAGTCTAAAACATTATTGGCTTTCTATCATCATACCCAAATGTTTCACACTCCATGTAACGAATTATAAAGTGCCATGATCAGGTGTCGGTTGAGTGACCGGATACCAGAGGTGGAGAAAGTGGAGAAAGTAGAGAATGTGGGAGTGATTAAGGTTCATCTCGATGAGAGAGCAGCATTGGAATTCGGAATTCGGATATCTGAATTTGGGGATTCACTGCTGATAAAATCGAGTGTACCTTTCGGTATGCCATCATTTATTATTATTTAGTATACAAGGCAGGAATTCATTCAACTGTACATATCAATTTGCATGCCCTTCCCCTCTCCTTGCGGCTTCTTCTTCTGCGATTGTGGGCGTGTTCTAGAAAAATAAAAATAAAAATTGAGTTTACATACCGCAGCAGTAGCAGGTTATGGTGAAAAGTGGGACGACATTGCTCATTCCAGGTATTATGGTTTTTTTCAAGGTAGATTTTACTTGCTTTTATTGTCCCTCTGGTTCCAAGGTCAATTACCACTGCGGATTTTAAATTTCGAAGAACTAAGAGTCCCTCAACGCAGTTTTGTCGAGCTTTAGCTTGCATTGGGACTCGAACCGGTTTGAAATGGCATTTTAATTTAAAGAAACTGGAAGAATTGTTGAAAGTATTTTTCTTATGGTTCTTGAAAATTCCTTCTGTCTGCAGTCTAAGCATAGCTATTGATAACATGGGCGTGAAATTTGCACTCCATCTGAACGAAGAAGGGTTTAAAGATCATGAAGTTCAGTCGGTTCAGAACTCTGGAACCTCCACGAAGAAGATAGCAGAGAAACCCCGTCGAGGCAAGGGCATGGAAAAGAGCGTGCTGGATGATATAATGGGGGATCCTAATGATTTTGGAGACCTCGACGACTTGGATGCGGGTCCAGAAAGCGATGGAGAATGATGGGAAGATACTCTCAAGATGGAGTTAGTTTTTTTTGAACTCTTATTTTATATGTATCATTTTCGTAGTCAGTTAAATTATGTGCGGCAATATTTTTTTCATTTACGTTAGTCACATTCTGCCAATATTCCTTATTGCAATTTCAATTGCTCGATTGTGAAATCAGGAAATCTGAATCTCCATAGGAGAACTTGAAACCCTAGAACTGCGTCACCCAATAATAGCGGATTAAAGATTGGATGTACACCCGCAGTGATACAAAATATCCGATTATAGGGAGTCCTCTGCGTTAATTAACCTGAAATCACCAGCATCCATAATGTCATTTATTCATACTCGAGGCTATACGCTACTATTTTCGTGCAATCCTTAATTTCCTTATCAATGCTATTTGAACTTGACCTCACATTCACCGATGCATTATTAACCCTGGGTTCTGGTTTCTGGAAATAATTTTTAAATCCCCCCTCAGGGGGATGTGGGGAAAGTGCTTTGGAGAGTTCCTTAGGTCAACAGGACTGCAATGAGCGAAATTGCGAGCCTCTGAACTGGAATGATTAAAAATTCATAAGCAGCCAGTATAGACCTCCCAATATTGGGTGCATAATAAACCTGGAGTTGGCTCTGAGCATCAAAATCAAAATTACATTGTGGTTGAACATTGCCTAACCTGTAGCATTGCAATCTGCTGGGAGGGTACTACCAAAATGTCTTATGATGATCCATAAAGCACTTTAAACTGCAAATAATTCAGGCACTAAATAGTCTTAAATATCGAGCTTTGCATGGATCTTTTTGCAGGCACTTTTGGCAGTGCCACAGTCAAGACTCAAAACCAAGATAGAAAACAAGGTCCAAAAAGGGTCTACTACCTAAACAAAAGCTCTAAGTTTGATGCTGCACAGAGTAGCCAGTTACAGGTATCCCTTTTGAAAAGAGCATACGTATTGTATATTACATAAACAACAATGCTCTTACTAGAAACTTGTACAGCATAACTCATTCATGTTGTACCTGGCTTAGCAAAATCTTTGACTCCTGTGTCGCTTTACGTGAATTTATCATCATCACCAGGTACATGACTAGTGGATAGAAGGAATCTCATTACCCTCTTCTTCTTGGCCTTGTTGGTTGGTGTAGCTGATCATTGACAACATTTTTGGTTCAGTGCTTCTCATTTGATGCCCTTTGATCCTTTTCCATATGTTGTTTGGGATTCACAGTTTTGATTGTATCTCTTTTGGCACTCACTGTCTAATCTTTTATTCCTCTTGCAATTCTCCCAAAGATGCTTTAGCACCCCCAGTGTTCCTGAGCTTTTTATATTCCCATTGGCCAATTATGCCCGGTAGTATTTAATTTAAAAATCAATTACCTTAATTAAATCTCCTTTGATGTTCATTTGGGTCCACTTTATCAATGCATTCTGAACTTGGGATGGCATTCTCTGGAAATACTTTAAACTTTTGAGTTATTTTATTGATTGCAGCTAAACATGACCCAAGATTATATTCTATAATATGTTTTAGTGATCCTTAAATTATTATTATTTTGTTTTTGAACATGGAATTGACTTCATCAATTCACACAAGACTCGGGATGGTGTTCTCTGGAAATACTTTCAACTTTTAAGTTATTTTATTGATTGCAGCTAATCATGACCTATCTGCAACAGTGCAATCTGAACTTGGGAGGGTACCACCAAAGGTGCCCTGTGAATCGAGCCATGAACTGATGTCTTGATAGTCTATGAAGTGTTTTAAGCTGCAAAGTATACCATGCATTTTTGGACCTTTTTCTAAGTCCCTAGCCAGTGTCATGATGTGAAAACCATGCCAGTGAAATCCCGAATAAGAAGAATGCAATTTTTTATTTCATTGAAAAATTTGCCATCTTTTTTTATTTATTTTTTCCAAATAAATAACAGTTAAGTGTTGCTTGACACACCTTCCTCTAATCCTCAAGCAGAAAGATTAAAAAAGATTCAAGAACAATGGAGACTGTATTATTAAATAAGGTCACCAACATGAAGGATGTATGTCATTTCTATTTCATATGTTGACTTTCACAAGTTTTTGTCAAATAATTTATTATGGGTGATGCACAACGTGATCTCTTCTCGCATCAACATCACCACAATATCTTTGCTTGATGCGTCACAATCTAGGATAAAGGGTTTATTGAAGTCCATCATGGCTAACACTAGATTGGAACATATAACATCCTTCAACTATGCATCTTATGTTGCATCGTTCATATGAAGGTATTTTTTAGCAAATCCATTAATATGATTTATATTTTTCCATAGTAAGGTATTTTTTTATAGTAGCTTATTAGACCCATGAAATTATCTCATGACCCTTTGAGATTCTTGAGGTGTCATTGATCTTGCATTGCCTCGCCTTTTTAGGATCACTTCACGCCAATCGCCACTAAAAATGTGCCCAAGTATTTCACACCCAGTTCTTAGGTTCACCTCCTAATTTTGAAATATTGCCTTATTTCATGCGAGGCATATCTTCCATCATAGAAAGCCAAGCTTTCTCAAGGATTGTATTTTTTAATATCTTCTATAATTCTTTTGCTAGTTAGTAAACATTTCCTTCCATGATAAAGGGAAAATTACTAGGTGATTTATTTCTCTAAAAGATATGTGTTGTACCTAGACTATGTAGGGACACTCAAAGAAAATATGCTTTTGTGTCTCCATTTCCTCTTTACATAGAGAACATCTTGATGGTCCCAAAACCCCCCTACGCTGAAGCTTATCAATTGTAAGGAGTTTTTTATGAACCATTATTGAGAAAAAGGTGTTAATTTTTGGAAGTCCATCTCCATGCCATATATGCTTCCAAATCCTCGAGAAGGGAGTTAGAGGCAAGTTTAAAAGTTGATATTTATATCCATTGGAGTCTTTGTAAATGTCTTCGAGAGGTCCCTAGGCCCTACTATTAGAATTTGAATGATTGATAGGAGTGCATCCATGGAGGAGAGGAGAGGTGTGATGGGGGATAGAGAGGTTTCCATTACACCCAACAGTCTCCATCCCGGTGAGAAAGATCATTGAAATGAATTGCAATAATATTCTCCAAGGTTTTGTTGAGTTTTTTCATTATGGTCAATCTTTCAGTTTCTTTAACACTTCGAAAGAAAAAATATCTCTATGAGGCAATCTTAGAACTTAGACATACATGATATATATCTGAAATTGAAATGGAGACCTCTTTGGATGTGACAAAGTCAAATAGTAAGAAATCCAGGCATAATATATAGGAATCTATTATTGTCTTTCATACCCAGCCATCCAAGATGTCTCCATTGAAACCTAAACTTGTCACTTACAAAATTTTCATGAGGGCATGCAACTTTCCTCCCTGTCATGCAAGATATTTGATGGAAGAAATAGAAATGCATGGAATTTGGCCAACTCGTTTTAATAGATCCATCCTTATTAATGCATATGGAAATGTGGTGATGCACAAGTGGATATGCAATGTTTCAAGAAGTGTGAAGCCAGTATTAAGCCTAATGTCAGTACATACAATATTGTTGTCAAGACATGCATTAAGAATATAAATCTGAAATGGCCTTCCTCTATTTTGAAAAACTGAAGAAATAATAGTCACAAGAAAATGTGGTGGCATAGAATACATTCCTGAGATCTTGGAATACCTTGAAATCCCACCTCAACTTACCCACATCCCCAAGAAGAAAATTGACTGAAATGCCACAGGACTTGAGCTAATGTCAAAGAAGGAATTTACTTTACAACTTTAGAACAAAGGTTTTGAGCACACAAGTGATCTGGTAAATATTAAAGTGGCACATAATTTGGTGCGATTAATTGATGAAGGTTCAGGAAAGGATGACGAAGATGCTGATAGAAAATTGAGATCTTCTGGTATGGATTTATATTTCCAGATACTCAAAGAGCCAAAACTTCCATCTATTCTTTTGCAAGTAATCTGCTGGGTTTTGAGAGAGTATAGAACAACTGATGGGAAGTATTATGTGCAATATATTATAGGAAAGTTATGTGATGTCATTGAGGCTCATTCAGGAGATAATGCTACAACCTCCCCTGTCTTCATCAACTTGAAAGAAATGGAAAATAGTATTCCAAGACTTTGCCATGTAAAATAATCTTCAGGATTCTCAATTTGGAAAGTATATACTCCATTAATACATTGGCAATTATTCCAAATTACAAATCCTCTCTAGCAAGATGTAACTACCATATTAATCACGATCAAAATATGCATTGATGACCATTACCTTTGATGGTATGCTTGGGGAAAATTTTCTTGTTTCTTTGTATATGCTAGACTAGTATAGCTGTTGTAGATGCCCAAAAATACTGTTTGCTAACCCCAACATACCTAGACTTCAGGAAATAGGGATGCTTTCTTCTTTACTAAATAAACATTTAGAAATGATTTCTTAGACATCCATATTATGCACAGGTTTGAAATAAATCTCTAGAGCAATCCTAGATCAACTCAAAGTGCCCATAACAACGGCCTCATAACTTCATGATATTGCTACTAGCATGAAAATGTCCTCAAATATTTACCCCCTGACATCCATCCAAAGAGGAGGGTAACACCCCCAATATAGCACCAAACTTCTTGATTTTGGCTTGATTTAAAGCTTGTTTCTCAATGAACATAACCTAGGAGGTAATTGCTACAGTAGATGTGATGAGTGCATGTTGGAGAGGGATGCATGAATTGATCAAAGATAAGATAAGATAAGATAATTGTAATAATGTCCAACCAATTACAAGCTGGAGAAGCAAAAGGGAAGAAGACCTTTTTAATATTCTTGGTTGTTAATCTATGTCAGTTACCCTAGTTCAATGCTTAAATGTGACCAATCCTTGTACAAATTTGGAGAGTGGAGGGAAACTTGTCTAAAACTCTATGCAGATAGGGAAATCCAATAAATGTTTTGGAAATAAAAAAATCTAAATGTGTTTAGGATTTAAAAATTTCCAAGTCTCAAGGGGTGGACAAAGTCTTGTAAGGCAGGGAGATCCAAAAATGTAGACGGGTATTAGGTATATGCCTAGAATGGTTGTGGAAAGGGTGCATCCCAAAAAAATTTGGCAGATACTTATTTTAAATGAGGTGGTGAGAACTAAATATAGAAGTAAATGTAGAACTACAACATCTGTAGGATATACTTCATGGCAACCTTGAGAGGTGGTGATGAGAAACCAGAGTTCAAAGCATTGGAGTACTATCTATCAGATGAACTAGACATTGTACCCTTGTTGTGGCCATGGATTTTCCCACTTCAATCCTATACTCTCAAGGTTTCCCTTGTCATCCAAATTTCCTACAACCTCCCCCACATACCATAACACTACCATTTTCTATATTCAAGGTCGACATACTTCAGAATAAGAAACAACACTAGTTGAGGCTTCATTCATGTATTCACCCAAAATTTTAGAGTTTATCCTCTAAAATTCAATGGTCACCCATGTGGGGTTATGGTTTATGCAGAGGGAAATTATTAAGCGCTTTTGTAGGACCATTTCACTCCCAGTTAACCAGTTCTCTTGCCACAATTGATCCATAAAAAAACATGATATTTTCCAATGCCCAAACAAATGATGAACAAGGTTCAATATCCTTCCAAACTTGACTGCTATGAGGAGTCTTATGCTATTAATTTGAACCGAGGAATGAATTCTTACGAGAAAGGGGCTACAAGGAAAAACTGGTGAATCAATTTAAACGAGAGGTTAGGAAAATATTAAAGCTAAATATGGGTCGAGTTTCCCTTGAAAGAAATGGTTCAATTGTAGTTTTAGATTCAAACAAGCACATGGAGAAACATGCACAGGTTGTGGCTACTAATTTTGGTTTAGTGAATTCAAAGTTCAAGTTCATTCATGGGGTATGACACAACTTCTCACACCTTTTTTTCTGCTCTTTCCATTATGAAGATCCGTGCTTTTGAAATCCCAGTTGGAAAGAAAGTGTAGCTATTACTAAAGGTATTGAAAATTCATGTTTATGCGTGTATTTCTTTAAGGGAAAAATATGCTCGTTCTTCAAGATGTAAGGGGAAATGTTGTTGATGCCAGCAACATCTGTTATGGACATAAAAATTTATAAGCAACATTATAAATTATGGCAGAATTATGTTGGGTAACCTTGTTGACATGTTTAGAATACTTTCTTGTATGTTGAATCTACCATTGTACCAGTGTTTGATAGAATTATTTATACCAACTAAAATAAACCTTGCCACATATGTATACAACACCATCTAGTCTCTTGGGTTGAAAGCCACTTTGGGGCAGTCATGTGGTTATTTTAACCACTAGTTGAAGAAGCAATATATCACCATTTTAGAACATGCCATCCCAGCCTCCTTTTAGACCTTCAAATTCAGAATTCATATTGGAAATAAGAGGATGGGGTCCTGACTATTTTTTAAGGCAAGAAATATCCTTTTTTTAACCAACAGTTTGGGATGAAAAGTTAAAATTATGTCTCAAGTCACATTTAATTGCCAAGAAAAATATCAATAATAGTGTGACAATAACATATGAAATTCCCTACTATTCTATATTTGTATTTTGTCTGAAATGGAGTTTATCCAATGCAAATTGAAATTTGTTGTGTATTGTTAGAGATTATGTTGCTTCCATCTTGGATTAAACATAGAAATGCTTTTGCTTAGGCCAAGTTGTTGGAGACTCTATTGCAAAACCATTTTATATAACAAGTTCTCTTGATATTGTCATTTTGTTTTCCATTTCTCTTGAATTTTCTTGTTAATTCTGATTTTTGAATTAGGTGCAAGTCACATGGAAAAGTTGAATTAGTAATTGTTTGTTCATGCATTAGTAATTGTTTGTTCATAAAATAAATCTAGATACTACATTAGTTTACTATAGGTTTTAATTCATTTACTTGTAGTAAGAAAATGCAAAGAGCTTACTTCCCTTGACCCCCTTAAGGGATATTCGATTGTCCCTTGATTTATGGTGTGACTTTTGTTGAAAACAATAAATGCTTTTATTTAGTTATTTCTCTTCTTGTGAGAGGGCCCCATTTTTCTTTAAAACTAGGGAATTATATGAAATCCTTAAAACATTATTTTTCAAGAGAAAGAAGGTAAATAAAACATAAGTAGAAGAGGACAAGTGAAGACCTTCAAACATTATTTGTAAGTGAAATAAGGTAAATAAAACATAAGTAGAAGAGGACAAGTGAAGACCTTCAAATATTGTACGTCTCTCTTCTTCAATGTGTATTGGCTTATCATGGTGTCCATTAAGAATAACTTTGAGCTTCTAAGACATCACTTGCTCTATTGCCTTGAGGGCTTCCAAGTCTGCCTAGTTTTATTTCGCTCTGCTTCTTGAGCTACATCCTCGATGGCCTACATGATCCTTAATCTCAACTTGTATATTTTTACCTTTAAAGCAACATCCTCCAATTTCCTAACTCTATGAGTTAACTCTTCACCTATACCTAAGTTTATGCTATAGCCATTAACATGCACCTTCTCTACCTGTTAGAGAAGAGAAATAAAAGGGCTAAAAGACAAGCCAGGTTTTAGGTCTGTCAAACAGTGGATCATATTATTCACATTGCAAGCCATCACAGAGGAACCAAAATAGAAGTGACAAATTCTACAACAGTTTTATTGATTTTGAGGAAGCCTTTCACTTAGTTACTAAACATTTTCTATCTATTGGAGTTTCCAAGATTTAGGTGGCTGCTATCACAAGAATTTATGAGATTGTCGTCGGTTGTTTCCATATAGATCAAGGTTTATCAATCTAATTGTAGTACCACTCGGGTTAAGTGGGGATGCTAACTCTCTCCCACTCCTTTTGGTGTCAATAGTGTTGAGTTGGAGCATTTTCTTAAGGAGACCTGCCAGGTAAATGATGGCTTTGTTCATAAGACTTTATGAACAAAGGAGTGGGTTGTTTCCATACAGATCAAGGTTTATCAATCTAATTGTAATACCAGCGGGGTTAAGTTGGGATGTTGACTGTCTCCCACTCTTTTTGGTGTCAATATTGTTGAGTTGGATCACTTTCTTAAGGAGATCTACTAGGTAAATGATGGCTTTGTTCATGATTTTGTGATCTCATTGCTTCTTTATGTAGCTGATGTGGTCTTAGCTTCACAAAGGTAACTATATTTCTTGTCCTATTTTTGTTATCTTTAGCACTCAGCTGTGAACCTCAATAACACAATTTTTCATGGTTCTTAATAACACCACATAGTCTCTTCATTTCTTTTTATAAGGCAGATTCCTCTTACCATTAACTATCCTATGCATAAAAATGATTTATAACCGATGTTTCTAATGTAAGATATAGGGAACTATTATCGCTTTTTCTATCATTTCCTTTACTTCCATTTAGGTTAGATGGCAATTATGCTTACTTCTAGGATAACCTAAGCGTAGATAGCGAGGGTACAATGGAGAATAGCTAAAGACCCACAATTCTAAAGGACCTTTTAAAAATGGAAAAGTTCTCAACCTAAGTAACCAACTTTATGTTAGGGTTCAAGTTTGACAAATAACAAAATTTAAAGTTTTTGGAGTTAACATAACAAATATGGTAACTATGGTAACAAAATTATAATAAAACATATTTGTAAAAATGACGAGTAAGAACAACATTGAATGAAGAATCAAAATAAGAAGAATATTGGAACTACAAATAAGGGTATGTCTGGCAAAAGAAAAGTACCCAATTCATCAATGATAAAAGCCCAAGTTTCAGGTAAGCACTTCTAACTGTGATAGTAAAATTGTTAACTTTCAAAGGTTTTGATCAAATATTGACACATTTTGAATCCCTAAATGTGCAATTTAACTGTAATGCTTAGAAGAATCTTTATAATTTTATATGGTCCAAGCTATTTTAATTTGAATTTTTGGGCAATCACCATATCTCAAGTTAAACATTTACGCTTGAACTCTTGTAAGTATTTACTATTACTCCATATGAACTAATATTTCCATGCCTTTATTTTCTTTATATATGTGCTCTATATTTTGCAAGGCTTTAACTTTTATATCATCCCAAGAGTTCAATTGTACTAGTTGTGCTCGAAATTTGTTAAATATTTTCACTCCATAAGGCATTTTCTTTGTGGTAAACCATATGTTTTCTGCCACAATTTCATGTATTCACAACCATCCTATGTGTTAGATGACCATTGGAGGCCTCTTAGTGGTTGATTCAGAGGGGATCAATGTGATTTCCAGCAGGATCATTTATTTTAACATTTAATTCAAGGAGAGTCGTTCATGCACGGGGTTTTTTGAGTGGTGTTTCAATGAAGCTACCTTGAGCTGTAAACTACTTCAAGAAACAAGATTTTTTGAAGTTACACAATCCTAGGCATCTTCAGTAAGAGTATGCAATCAATAAGTTACGAAATATTTGTGTTATCATACTATTACCTAGTAAATATTAGTGTAAGTATTATACTGTTATGGTTTTCTCTAGTATGTTCAATTAAATTTATAGCCCTTATTTAGGAATTACATTACTATCCTTGATAATGGGTAGTTACATAAGGTTTTAATCTATGTTATCGGATTTGCCACCCCATTGTGTAGGATTTTCCAGGATCCGCATAGGATCTATCATGGAAATAGATCCCCCGCAGAAGGAAACATATATTGGTCCCATGAAACGGATCTTGTGAGAAATCAAACAATTCCTGAAATTTCAAACAGATCCTAAAAATTTCAGTGCTTCTATGACCCACTGATCCCCCCCCAAAAAATTGTTTCTTAATGAAAAAATTAAAAAACCTTAAACACCTAATGGCTAAAAGCATAAACCCCATTACTGCTCAAAGTCTGATCTATCCTTATGTCAATATTTGCTCTATCCTTTTGTCAGTACCCGCTCTATCCTTTTGTCAGTACATGCTCTATCCTTTTGTCAAGATCTTCTCTTGAACTATGATATATCAATGTCTGCTCTCAATGTTTTTATTTGATTTATCTTTATGGTCAAGGTTTGTTGTCAAGCACTAATCTATCTTTATGTGCTATGTTGTTGCTCACTTCACCCTCACTATTATGTAGTCCTTCCATAATTTTTTGCTGATAGGGGCATGTGGATTACAAAAACGTTGTCATGACCTACTGTATGTTCATGCTGAAATGGTTTTTAAAATTATCAGTATCAATCATGGATATAGCTTATCAAACATTTTTTTGTTCAAACTCTTTATTTGAAAAGAAGATTGTCTGTCAGAAATGTGGTCACTTTTGTCTTTGAAAGTTATTGCTGCTTTGGATTCCTTTATGCCCTCTTACATGAAGTGCTCAAGGAACTAGGAAATTAGAAATTGGTTGGTCATAAAAGGATGTGAGATTAGTGGAATTTTGTTTTGAGAGAGTCTTGCTTATGTGTTTGGGATATGTGTTGATAACTATTTTTTTTATATTTGCAGGCCATTTGTGGATACATGCACCTGGTAAAGTTCCATAGCATGCAACTATTAAAGAAATGGAGGAGTTTTACAAGGAAATCTATGCAGTTGATGGAGTGACAGACATAGAATTTCCTGAACACTACCCAGTCTCTTAACTGCTAGGTATGTACAAACTATAGTTTGGTTAAAATAGTAGAGCCCTACTTGGAAATTTGGGGGCAATATATCTGTCAATGTTGGGTGCTACAAGCCATTAGTATTTTGAACATATTGAATTTCCCTAAAATTGAGTTGGAAATTATCTTTAAGACCAATTAGAGACTGAAAAATGTATAAGGAGCCATTATCTTTGTCTCTTTTAATCCATATTGGCAAGTTCCCACCCTCCAGCCTGCAGGAAAGAATGAGATTGCTGGTATCTTGTGAGCCTTGATCAACAGTTAGCTCATGAAGATCCCTAATCAATAATTGGCTCATGAAGAGCCAACATGTTTTCAATTGAGATTGATGCAAATTTAACAAGATTTCACTTAAAATTTTCATTTATGGTGGATTGATAGGTAAACTGTATTAATGTCATAGTTTTGAGATGATTTTTACATAGTATGGTTTGGGTTGTATGTTATCCTTGTACTTTTTCTGTAAGGTTTATAACTTATGTCCCATTAACTATGTCACTTGATCCACCTATGGAGTATTTAGGGTCCTTGTTTCGGAAGATCCGAATTTGGATCCACTCGAGATATGTTTTTGGCCTTGCTGGAAATGTCAAGCTGACAAATCCTCCAAAAAACAAATTTTGCTAAAAAACATTAGAAAACATAAAATAAAAAACAAACATGGAAAACTGTGAGGGCCTAAAACCCTAAATTTTGCCTATAAAATTGCCCCACCTCCATCCTTAAACATACAAATCTAAGTTTCTCATTGTAATATGCATTTCTGAATTTGTCAGAGTGCTTTGGAGCAAATCTGAATTTTGCTATATATATGGTTCATGGTTTGAAATTTTTATATTTAATTTGGTTTTTTTGTTATTATATAATATATATCATTTCCCCATATCAGGTTCTGTATCCAAGTCCAAATCCATATTATTTCCATGGTACTAAGCCCCTTAATTCTGATTATCCTCCTCCAATCATCCATCAAGTAGAACCACATTCACATCATATTGAGAGCCCAAGAGCAACAAAGATGAACACCCAATCTTCGGGAATTTAGCAAAAATAGGTCTGTAGGGGTGCCCAACAAAGTGTGGTACAAAAGTAACCAGAGACGTTGAGCACTCTTCTTGAGTACCTTCATTCTAGGTATGATCCTAGGGTTTGAAGCTCTTAACAATGATTCTTTGTGGTTCCCAACTTTCTATCTTACTACTACTTTTTAGACTTTAGATATTTTAGAATAGATCTACCTTTATAGGAGCTGCATTTGTACTCCCACTGTGTATCGATTTTGATGTACCCAGTTTTCAATTGAACTATTTATGGTCACTTGTTTGACATTAATAATATTAATTTAATATAAATGCACTGTAGAACACTGAAAATAGTCTTGGTAGCTTTAGACAGTAAGCAGAAAAAAAATAGGGAACATGTGAAAGAAATGAGTGAAAAATTAGTTTTTTATTTTTCTCATTTTTTGTGGCTGTGTTGGAGTGATTTGATGGAATGGTTTTTGAGAAATCACAAGTAGAAGTACTTATGGATACATGAGTTTCTGTAGATTTTTCCATGAGTTTCTGTAGATTTTTCCAAGTATTGATGAGCTTGGCTGCTATTGATTAACGAAATTTACATTGGCCAATTCAGCCAAGCTAGCGAAATAGAAGGCCCCTTTTTTCTTACTGATTGATGCACAGAGATAACTAGAAAGGAAGGCAGGGTGACATCTCTGAAATCATTGTTAAGAACCCTTTACCACAATCTACATAAGAGGATATCGCTACAGAGAGATAACTGGAAAGGAAGGGAGGGTTACATCTCTGAAATCATTGTTAAGCACCCTTTACCACAATCTACATAAGAGGATATCACTGCTGGAGGTTCTCATGTCGAAAATAATATCTGATACTATGGATAATAATCTTGGTGTAGAGTCAAATAAGCACATCCCTTCAAGTTCAATATCGCTACAAGTGTCTCAGCCTTTCTTGGATCCATATACAACTTCAGAGTCACCAACACCAGATAATACTACAGATATTACAGACATGGACTACACTCCTACTCAGAAAAAATCCCCCCATTCACAACAAGTCAGTACCTTAAGTAAATCCGATGAAGTATTAACCATTGATATATAAAATACTTTCATCTTCAAGTCTCCATATACTACCATATCTTCAGCTTGTTGTACTTTAAATAACCAGATTTTCACCTTATTGTATTGTAAATTGTAGGTCATAAAATATCCGTGAGGACTTTTATCATCAGTGGTTAATAAGCACATATAAAGGTTGAAAATATATGGTGTTTTTATTTTGTCTGTTTTGAATTCTCAATATCCGACTTTGAGACTGGACATCCCTTTATCTTGTTTTACCTTGGTGTTTTTTGGTCCAATATTGATCTTGGTGGGCATCCCTGCTTTTCCATTATTGCATGAATGGGCATCCCTGCTTTTCTATTTATTGCATGAATGTAAATATAATATACATGTGGGGGGTAATTGTAAAGCTCCATGTTTTCGATATCATTTCTTAAAAAAATTGTTTGCAACATAAGGCAAGCAGTGAAGGCACGTGAGGAAGATATGGACACTTCTAAATATCTGTGATTTTAAAATTTGGGCTTCATATTTCTGGTATATATTGTAACACAATGATGATATGTATTTATATGTCAACTTCCAAAGGCATGCACATGACATGGATTTCTCCATATCAAGAAGTTTTGTGTGTCCTTACAAACAAAGGCTATTTGAAATTTTGGGTATTTCCAAACAAAGGATGTTCATCAAGCTACTGGATATTTGGGATGCAATTTTAACTCTTTGACCACTTCTGAAAGAAAAATGGATCTGGATCCCTGAAAATCCTAGAATTGATTCGATAGTTAATCCTCTGTTTGTAATATATTCATTGTTTTCATATATTGAAATGTTGGAAATGACTATTCAAATGTCATTCTTCTCCTTGAAATCTGGAGTTTATTACTGATGCTAATTTTGGCCGTTTTAATGCTTAAAAGTTGCAGATGCTGGATCGATCCTTTGAATGTTGACCTTCTGCCTGAAATTCTGTAGTTTCCAGGTGCTCTGCCACTTGTAACCATATTCTAGCCCACATCATTTTGATTTGATGCCTTAGAACGTTCAACAGTTACCATAGAATTTGTAGATGATTTTTGACTAATTTTTAACTGCTAAGTTTTGGAGGTTGAGAATCTCATTCTCCGAATCTTATTCAATAGAAAGAACATTTTCCAGCTATTAAATGGAACATATTCATCCCAAGATATTGTAAACCTCACAATAATAATAATAAAAAAGGATTTTCCATAGTATTGAGCTTTTGTTCCATTTATTGTTTCTACCATTTCCTTCCACGGTTTCATCCTACTACTTCTCTTAATGCAATATCATTAAGCATTTGAGCATAAGCATCTAATTATGACTGTGAAAACCAAAATCATGATGAGCATCATGTGTAGATGACACAAAGACAATATAAGCACTGAAAAAGAAAATGAAACCGAGTTTCACTTTGTCGATTTGCCTTCACTTGTCACAAATTTTGCTAGTTCTAAAACAATGTAGTTAAAAAATTCCTTTTATGTTCTGTTCCAATCACATAAGAATTCACAAGCTTCACCCTTCAGGCATGCTCTGTGCATAAAGTATTTATATAGAACCCATCACAACAGCAGCTAAGAACATTTGAAAGACTGGGCGTTTTACACTCAAATTCCTTTGTAGATTCTGAATAGTATTTGAACAATCTTCTCGACACCTGAGCGTGCATTTTAACACTTGGTCAATGCATGTCATATGATAAGTAATGTAAAATCACTTGGCGGGTTCTGGTGCTCAATCCGTAAACCTCGAGATGCTTTGATGCTTGGATTCATATTGCTTCCCGTGATTCTACCCCTGGTACTCGACACTTTAATGACTCAGGCACTTGATGTTTCAAGTCTTATTTTGACTTAGGAGTTGGAATTTAAGTACGAAACTCAATTTTAACTTGCCAAACAAAAAAGATAACATAAAGGCAGAAATCATAAGATAATGTTAAAGTATTATCCTCCTTTCATGGCCACGTGACTTTGGATAAAATGGAGATTGGAATAAATCCAAGTGTCATGTTTAATTAAAGTTCTTGATAAAAGTAATGGATATATGCATAAGCTATGTCATAATAACTTTTTTTAATAAAAAATATTATTTTAAAAAAGATTTAGAGATCCTTTTCTAAAATAATAATAATATTAAAAATTATAATACTAAACTCCATTAGTTTCATATTATAATAGCAAAGACTAGTTAGATAAAATTTTGGTAATGGGGCTTGACAAGTTGACGAAAAATTTGGAGGCTTGAGCTTAGTTTGAGCAATTTGGGGGAAGTGTAAAAAAAAATTGATCAATAAATTTTAGTACTAACACTCAAAACATCTTTTTTCAACTTAATAAATCCTTATTAAAGCAATAACAACATTTTAGTCTCACATAAACCCCATTTTATTTATTTGTGAGACTTTGAAAATTTTATGTTTTCAATGTTAATAAACTTTAATGTGAAATTGTAGAAGTAGAATGACTTCTCATATAAATAACTATATTACTATTTATAAATATGGACATTAGAAACCATTCTACAACTACAATATCCCTATATTGAATAACCATACTTATAAAATCCTGTTATTTTTTAAAATATTTTTGCAATTGAAACCATTCTACAACTATAATATCCCTATATTGAATAACCATACTTACATTGAATAACCATACTTATAAAATCCTGTTATTTTTTAAAATATTTTTGCAATTATATTAACTTACATAAAATATATAAATATTACCTACATAAATGTAGAAATGTAAAAATAATATAATATTGTTTTTAATAATCATATTACTTACATATAATATAATATTGTTTTTAATATAATATAATATTGTTTTTAATGTTAATTTGAGGATATTACTATGTGTGGAGATGAGAAACAATTCTACACCTACAATATTCTCCACATTGAATAAGTATACTTAATAAAATTGTTACTTAATAAAATTATGTCATTTTTTTCATCACATTACTTACATAAATATATAAAATATAGGAATAATATAATATTGTTTTTTTAATATAAGTTGAAGTTTATTACTTTATATGTGTGGTTGTTGATGAGGTGATGTTTATATTCATGGTTGGAAAACTCGTGAGAATACATAAATTATCACAAGTTAATATTTGCAATATAACACAAAATATGCATATTATGTAATGAAATTAATACTAATGTTTTAAATTGATTATTTCTTGTTGTTTGCAGAAAAATGGTGAAGATGACTCCTTAGATGATCTAGATTATGTTGTCACCAATGTACCAGAGAAAGATATTGTTGATAATGATGCAAATGGATCAGATGAAAATGATGATGAATATGATGTTGGGATAGATGAGGATGAGGATGATAATGGTGGTGATTATGATAATGATGATGGTAGTTATTGATGCTACTATTGAGATTGTGGATGTTTATTGCTTTCTTGATGCTACTAGACACGTATTCTTATTTTGTGATGATCCAAGTTCATATTAAATTCTGGGTCATTTTGATTTGTATGGTGGATTTATGTTGACATATAAACTTTGATTATCCTTGATCATTTTGACATTTATAGATATGGATATTAAAAATGATATTTCTTGTGATATTTGTATTTTCACTATATATATCGTTCACTTGTTCTTTTAACCTTAATATGATGATTTGTATGATAGGTTATTGATGTGATGGTGTTTTATAATTTCACTTCTTTTGATGAAAGATAATGGTGATGTTATCGTTATTATATTGTAAATTTATCTATATTGGAAATTGTCGATGATCTTTTCATGGAAAATTAATATATATGATGATGTTACTACTTTGGATAAATGTTGTGTGCTTGTGTTAAATTTTATTCACAAATGCTATGCAATTAATTTCAATAATGGTATTTACAATTAATTTGAATGTTTTATTATGTTATTTCATAACTATGAAGTAAATGATATATGAGAACTATTGAAATTAATGAAATAATTCTAATAAGTTGATATAATAAATATATTAGCACATAATTGGATATAGTTGTCGGTGTTAAATAACAAGCCTAATGTGGTGCTAATAAAGAAGCAAAACTAGGAGCTAAAATGGAAGCCCACTATGTCATAGATCTAGAAGCAACATTGGATGCAATACCTAGCGCTAAGTTGGAAGTCAATTATGATTCTATTTTGGATGCTAAAGTAGAATCCAAACCAGAAGCTAAAGTAGTGGCCAACAAATAAGCAAAATTATATGCTTAATGGGAAGCTAAATGCGGTGTTCACGAGGAAGCAAAACAAGACGAAATTCAAGGAGCTAAACGGGAAGCAAAATGTGGCGCTAGTGTGGGAGTAAAAATGGATGCTAAATTGGTAGCAAAACATGGTGCTAATGTTGACATAAATATAGATGCAAAACTAGGCTTTAGAAATGATGCAACACTTGACACTAATGAGGAAGCCAAACATGGCGTTGATATGGTAGCAAAACAAGATGTTACTTTGAATGCAAAACATGGAGCTACATAGGAAGCAAAATATGGTGCAACAATAGAAGAAAAAATTGGCACCATTTTGGTAGCAAAACACGATGCAAAAAAGGAAGCAAAATGGTGCAAAATTAGAAGCGAAAATTGGTGCATATTGGAAGTAAAACGTGGTGCAAAATGGGATGCTAAAGTGGTAGCACATATGGATGCAATATTGGATTCTAATTTGGATGCAAATATGGCGCGAATGTAGATGCAAACATAAATGCTAACATGGCGCTTTTAAGGATGCAAATAGGGTGCTAATGGGGACGTCATTTAGGAAGTAAAAGAGGATGATCTCTAGGAATCAAAATAAGATGTTATTTAGGAATAAAACCTCGATGTCGTTTAGGAAACAAAGTTGGACGCTATTATGGAAGCTAAAAAATGGGCGTTATTTTAGACATCATAAAGGATGCTATTTAAGAAGAAGAAAAAAAGATGCTATTTTAGACTCTTTAAGTTTTGTCCATGACGCGTCCCATTCAGCATCTACTTCGACCACTCAATGATAAAAAAATTTACACTAAAAATGGACGCTAAATGGGACACTAATTCCAGGATTTGTTGTAATGAGGCATGCGAACTCAGCTCCTCCAGCACTTTCGTTCCTGCTCTTCGCAGCCATCCACTTGCTTGCTCCCCTCGCGAGGTGGCTTCTGCTACACGCATGATTCCTCCAGCCAGTGTTTCCTGTTAGCTCTTGGGCCCCCTCTATCTGGTCTTCTGATATGGGTCGGCCGAAAGGTTCCAGGGGGAGAGGAAAGAAAAGCGACACCCATAAAGATGCAGAAGACATGGAGAAAGGGTATGGGGAGAAGGTCACCATCCCCATTCGTTTGCTAATCGACAATTGGGAAGCCAAACTTATGGCGGACTGCCTCTCCACTAGGCACCGTGGTAAGCAAATTGACCATGGTTGACTTTCGTTGACATGTGTTTACACATGTGTCAAGACTTAAAAATCATATGGTTGACTATAATTCCACTATGGTTGACTTTGGTTGGTTATGGTTGACTTTGGTTGACCATGGTTCGCAATGTTGATTTTGTTTAACTATCGTTCACTCTAATTGACCATGTTTGAATTTTTTTTACATAATTGACTATTGCTTGACATTTTTTTACTTTTGACTATAATTGACCATGGTTGACTATTCTTGACTATGATTGACTTTGTTTGGCCATAATTGACAATTGGTTGACCTTATTTTACTTTCAACTTTGGTTGAATTTGGTTGGTTATGGTTGAATTTGGTTGACTAAGTGACTATGGTTGACATTTTTTAATTTGATTGACTAATTGATTATGGTTGACCTCTTTAAGTTTGGTTGACTTTAGTTGACTTTGGATGACCATGATTGACTTTGTTTGTTCATAATTTACTACATTGAATTAAGGTTGTTGACTATGGTTGACCATGGTTGACCTTAGTTGAATTTTGTTAACCATTCTTCATGGCTGAATATGCTTGAATATAGTTGTTCATGGTTGACTAATCTAGCTTTAATACTAATACAATAATTTAATATTAAAAGTATGGTTGACCAATATAGTTAATACTTATTAAAAGTATACAATGACACCTTTGAATATATGTACAATATTCATTCATGTTTATGGTTGATGATGGTTCTTCATGGTAAACCATGGTTGACCATGGTTTTTCATAGTTTTCCTTTATTAATGATGGATTAGTATGACTAGCTAATAGATAATATTAGATAATTAAATTATTAAAAAGTTTAATAATCATTATCAAAATTATTAATACCAGTATAAGCCTTAATATTAAGAGTTTCTAATATTAATATTACTATTAGTATTAATGACAACACGGTAAACCTTTTACATTAATATTAATCTTAAAAATTAATATTATTCTATATTATTAAACATTCTTACTAATATTAAACATAAATCTTATTATTTAAGAATTGTGTTAATATTAAATATTAATATAATAATAATAATAATAATAATAATGGTATTTTAGTATTAATATTTTCATACATTAACATAAATATAAATATTAGTATTAATATTAACCATGGTTAGTCATGGTTGACTATCATTAACCTTGGTGACTATGGTTGACCCAAATTGGTTGACCATGGCTAAATATGGTTGGTCATGACTATGGTCTCCTATGATAGATTATGGTTGACCCTAGTTGGTTGACCATGGTTCTCTGTGCTTATTGATGTTTGACTATGGTTGAGTATGGTCAACTGTGGTTGACTACGATAGAAGCTAGTTGATTGATTACGATTGATTATGGCCGACCATGGTTGACTATGGTCAATTGTAATTAGTTGATCATGTTTGTTCATTGTTGACTACAATTGACTATGGTTGTTATTCATGGATGACAATGGTTGTTCATGGTTAACCATGCCTCATTATGGCTATTCATAGTTGACCATGGTTGAATATGGTTGTTCATCATTGACTATGGTTAACCATGGTAGTTCATGACTTACTATAATCATTCATGGTTCATTATAATTCTTCATAGTTTACTATGGTTGATTGTGAGTGACCTTAGCTGGTTTCCTATGGTTAACTACGGTTGACCTTATTTGTTTTACCAAGTTGTTCATGGTTGATGATGGTTGATCATTCTTGTTCATGCTTGACTATAATTGACCATGGTTTATTATGGTTGTGCATGGTTTTTCATAGTTGACCATGGGTTACTAAGGTTAATTATGGTTGACTTTATTTGTTCGATCATGGTTGTTCATGGTTGATTATGGTTAACAATGGTTGACTATGGTTGACCATTTTTTTTCATGATAGACTACAATTGACCATGGTTGGCCATGGTTGTTCATGGTGGATTACGATTGACCACGGTTCTTCATGCTTGGCTAAGGTTAACCATGATTGTTCATGGTTGACTATGGTTTTTCGTAATTGCATTATGGTTGAAGTTTATCATCGTTGAGTAAGATTGAGTGTGGTGATATTTGGTTGGTCATGGTTTCAGTTTATATGGTTTTAGTTAAGTATGATTGAGAGTAATTCCACAATGTCACAATTAAATGTGACAATATATTTATTGATATATTGGAATATATTAATTAATGTATTTGAAGGAACATTTTAGAAAAAATATGAAAATAAATTTTAATTTTCAATTCGAATAACCTAAAAAAATTTAGAAAAAAAATACAATTAAAAAAATATAATTAAAATGACTTATACATTATATGAAATACCTTTTTTATTATTATAAATTATATCATTTTTAACTCAACAACTTAATTTAAATTGCAACAATTGAAGATCATCATTTTAATTAATAACTATAATATTTATATTTTAATTAAATAAATATAAAAAATTAATATTCTTAAATTAAAAAAAAAAATTCTATATAATTAAAGAAAAAACAAATTTAATATTAACAAAATCAAATATTTTTTATTAAAGATTTAATAATACTGAATATAAAAAACAAAAATACTATGTATCATAAAAAGAAATTGTGTTCATATATCATCAAAAACAAAAATACTATGTATCATAAAAAGAAATTGTGTTGATATTAGAAAACAGTTATACATCAGAGATAAACATTTTGTTAATCATTATTAAGATATAGAATATTTGAATTAGTTTTTTTTTATATAAATAATATTTTTTATATATTAATATAATTAAAATTAGAATAATTATATATAAAATATTCATTAGTCAACTATACTTTATATGTATAATTAAATAATTTAAAAATTATTATTTTTTAAACAAAACATAAATTAAAGACATATATGAATATATAATGGAACATTAAAAACAATAAAACGGTGGAGCATTATTTTAAAACATTGTTTATATATATATATATATATATAATTATTTTAATTTTATATATATTTCTCGTGATGCTTTGAAGGTTTATACTTTATAGATACTTAACTATATTTTATACTTAACTATATTTTATTGAAAGAACATTATTATTAAATGAATAAAATTATAAAATGACATTAATATTTAACTATATTTTATTGGAAGAAAATTATCATTAAATAAATCAAATTATAAAACAACATTAATAAACAAATATTAATATTATCATATTTTTTATTTATTATGATAATTAAAATAAAAATAAATTATATATAGAAAATATTATTCAATCAATTATAAATCATATGTATAAAAAATATTAATCATATGTATAATTAAATTATTTAAAAAATGTTATTTTTTAAACAAAACTTAAATTAAAAAAGTTATATATAAATATATGATGGACCATTAAAAACAATAAAACGATAGAGTATTTTTTTAAATATTGTTTATATATCATCTACCAATACTTAACTATGTTTTATTGGAAGAACATTTCCATTAAATGAATAGAAGTATAAAACATACTATACAAATATTAATATTTTGTAATAATAGATTGGAAAAACAAAATACAGAACAAAGATGGAAAGTAAAGACTAATTTACTTTACAAAATATATGAACATCAAATAGCTAGAAAATACTATTTTTTTTGTCAAATGTTTTTATAATCATTTTGAAACCTTATGTGCAAACTTCACAGGTAAATTTATCCCTTATAAAATCACAAGATTCATCAATTCAACATTCATAACAATCAAAATTCATCACAATCTGAATATAAATTTATCATGATATTTTATAATATAAAAATCAATTCTAACTAGTAGCAAATTAGGGTTTATTTTCCTATACAATCTAGTTCCAATTTGAAGGGTAGGATCCCATTTCACTTTGAAGGGCTATGAGATATTGAACCCTTCAATGCATTAAAAATAAATCATTATTTCCATTTGAAAATGTAATAGTACATCAATATTAATTTTCTTTATGGCTTTTACAAATTCCTTAATATAGTAATAATATTTTCATTTTTTCTGTCTATAAAATTTAATAAGCAATGCTATATTAATATGGGCTAGTTAAATAACCCAAGAACCCATATAGAATAAATTTAAAACACGTAAAGAAAAAAAATCCAACAATATGAAGAAATCACTTGTTTTTATCAGTTATACCAATTCTAGACATTGTTTGTAGATGGGTTTATAGAAGATCTAGTGTAACATGGGAAAAAGTCGATGAAGAAGAGAGAGAGATTACCATAAGAGATAAGAGAAGTCTTAAAAATAAGATAAATGTCCCAAGATGGAATTGAGATGAAACATAATTGGGAAAAGAATGAGAGATAACATGTCGTAGGATCTAAGGTTGGTGTTAATTTTTTACATGACCCATTTCATATTATCTGCAGAATTCTATCGTTCAAGGTTTGGAAATTGCCAAACATGGCAGTGCAGTTGTATAATCTAGGAAGTCTGATTATTTGTTGGTTCATTAGTGTGGGTCATTCAAGACTTTGCCTCCATAGACCAGTCGCATAATGCATTACAAATTTTAACGAATTTGGTTGTGGAAAGTTAAAACGCTACATCTAACTCTGTTCTCCACATACAAAATGCTACACATATTTGAAAATACAATCCATAGTGCAAAATTCTCCACATACCTGTAAATTCATAGCAGCCCAGTCATATAAGGATCCCACTGGATGAATCAAAGATGCAAATGTAGCAGGATTTGTTTTTAAGGAGCCCACTGGATGAATCATGAGTGCATATAGGTGAAGAAAATCGAGTGGAAACGACAATGGGGACGAATTACCCAAACTAAAATCCGTTTCAAGTTTCTTCAAGGTTCAAGATCCAATTTTCCCATCATGTCCACTCCATTTTGTTTCATTTCTTCTCCCTCAAGACTCAACACTATAGGCGAAACTGGGTGGGATCCATTTCAATTTCCATTTCCCATTTTGCAAAAGCAGTAGGCTCCATTCCAATTTTGCATTAATGCACTCGCTGACCAGACTCCGCGGTCACATGGCTGATCAGTGATGACATAGACAAATTCAATGGAATAATTTTGTGCGCTAGTGAAGGTGTTGCATACATGGGGTTGGGGGTTCAAACCTGGTTGGGGATGGCCACAGTCAATCACCCCTACCACTGCCCCTATCAACGCAAATTTAATGGAATTATGGATTGTGGATTTATATTAATACTTTTCCAAAAGTTATTTATAGCATTTTTTTGGCAAGAATCCCAAAAAATATTATATTAAACTTTGAAAATATCAAAAGTTTGATAAAGCATGAAAATTTATTTCGTTGGGCTTAAATGCTCCAAGGTTAATATTTTAAAGTGGTAGCCAAATGTTTTACCATGCTTTGAGCTTTTACAACGTGTCAATATTGCGTACATTCCGTGGCTTAAGCGGGTTGGATAAAACCACTTTCTTCCAACTTCAAAATATAAGGAATACATTAATGTTTTATTTGTTTAATGTTTAACCTTATCATATAACCTTTCATGCTTAGGAAAACTAATTTTGTGCTTAGGAAAATTAATTATTTTCCAAAATTTAGAAATCCAAAACTATGGGAAGCAAACCAATAAATGGTTTTTAAAGAAATAGATAAATGGTTTTTGGATTATATTTATGAATATATGAAATATGGGAAAAACAAGGCATGGTTTTTAGAAACAGTGAATGGTTTTTGAAAAATTAGTTTTGGATTTCATTTATGAAATTCATAAACAAATGCAAAGTAAATGGAGAAATGTTACTCGAGATGGTTTTTTATGGATGAGTAATCAAGACATGGTTTTCAAGATATAGTTTTAAAAACCATAGGCATTTCCTATTTTTTTTTTTTTACACAAACGGGTAACAAGATTTATATTAAAAAGGAGGAACAGTATACAAAGAGTAGGGGAGGTTGTTCCCAAAATACTAGAGCTGCCGAGATAGTCTCTGCACCTACCAACCTCTGAAGTTCAAAAAATGCATTATGCCTGTTACAACTGAAAGTATTGATATGGCTATTACAACTGTAAATATTGACATATTGTCAGGTAACAAGAAACAACAGAAGTAAAACATATAACTGTAAACATAGCCTTCAGACCAAAAAGAGTGTTGCACAAACGAGTATCAGTTGTCATGGTGTTTACAAGCCATTTTATCCTTGCTGCCAGGAGCTATGCCTGCATTGTCGTCATCAATATTCAGGATGACCGAGGGACTGCTACTATTATTGGTCCCAACACAGTCCACTTTGGCCTCTACAATTCACAGACAACTATAGACTGTGCCATGTTTGCCCATTAGCTTTTCAAAATAGTCTTTCATCTTACCAGTGCTTTCCCGAACTTCTGAGCTGGAGATTTGAACAAAAGTAGCCACATGGGAGATTGGTTTCTTCAAGTCTGAGAGGTCTCCCCTCAACCAACAGACTTGGGATTCCAGGTCCAAAACTTGCGAATGGAGTTCAGGGGAGAGGCTTCCCTACCCTTGAGTAGAATCCATATTGCCCAGGCCCCCGATGTCACTGACAGCATGCTTCCAATTTTTGCTTCGCAAATAACCAGGACTAGCACTAAACTGTTGTCGAGTTGCACCATTACCAATTTCACAGGGGTTCGATTGAAAGCCCGAGACCGGATTCATTCCAGAGACGAAACCACAGCCAGGAAACAACACAGTGTCCCTATTTCCCTGGCCATGACCAACCTCAAGGGTCACCCATCCACCTCCGCTTCCTAGATCATTCACTTTGGGATGGTTGTAGCGGGCCAATTTTGGCGCACCCCCCTAGAAGATTCATTGCCGCCATTACCCTGAAAAATATCAGACAAGTATCGTTTCTTACTGCCATTTCCATTCCCCCCATGAGCCCCCTGGTCATTCCTCCTACATCTTCTACAACGCAGAGCATGGGGGCACTGGTTGCATTCATCCAAAGGTAGCCAAACAAACATGCTTCCGGGAACAAAGCTGAAAGGAACGGCACAGATGGGAGTAGAAGGCGAGGAGCTGGAAAATAGGAGAGAATGCAAGGCGCTAAGAGCTCCACCACCCTGCATGAAATAGCCACTCATCACCTTGGGGATCAATAAATCCCCGCATGCGAGACAGGTGGTTCCTTCCAAGGGTGGCCGCCAAAACAGGCAAGAAGACATTTGATGGGAATGGAAGGATCTAAAGGAGATATGGGGAGTTAATGAGGTCCTCAAGTGGATAGGGATGGAGAAGATAAGGGGGTGGAGCAAGGGGTAAGACAAGGAATTAAGGCACCCAAACATCCACCTTAAGGAGATCATTGAGAATAGCATGGCCACAATTCAAACCCGCACCAAGATTAGCCATAGTGTCAGCGCTTTGATTGCTTTGTCTAAGGATGTGAAGGAAGGATAGGGAGTTAAAATATTTGGCCAAAAAAATGAAGTGATGATGCATCATGGAGTGTGGTTTTCGACGCAGATTGACTAAAGCCCTAGCTTCTCTGATCACCAACATAGAATCTCCAAAAACTACTAGGTCCTTGACATCTTTGCTTCTAGTAATGTCCATCCCTTTTATCGCAGCTAGCCACTCTGCTTCATTATTAGTTTTTTTTCTAATTCCCCATGCAAATTCCTCCACTTTGTTTCCATCAGAATCAATAAGGACTCCCCCCGCACTTGCTAACCCGGTACAGGCATTTCCTATTTCAAAGGAAATATAAAAATGTAATTTTACTAGTTGAAGTAGTATTTGGAAAACTTAGTTTTTGAAATTCATATTTCAGAAAATTAATAAGTGGCAAGAAATAAATGATATTTAAATCATTTACAAAGTTTAGAAGGCAGAAGATTATTTCCATATTTTAAGGTAAATAGTTGAAGATCAAATTTCACACTTGGCAGGCAAAAGATTGTTTCTAGATTTGAAGGCACAAAATCAGCACAAGGGTCCAATTGTAAACTTCCATGGCATCAAAATCATCGGCTGCCCCTTTGTTTATTAAAGAATTGTAAAATAAAATATTGTAATTTCACTTTCTTTGATTAGAGACAGACAATAGCAGTAGCTGGAAGCGGAGATGTCCGAGCAGCTCAACAATTTCACTTTCTTCAATTACAAATATGATCAGAGAATTTGTACCTGGTTTCAATTGTAAAGCACCATGCATCAACTATATCGGTCCATAAGATACACAAGAAATTAGCGTCTGTTAAACATAGAGTCCTCTCTAGGGATTCAAAACTTCCCTGACATTGCTAAAGATCTGGAATAGAAATTGATTTTAGAGTGAAGTTCTTCAGCCCTCCTAAGAGATAATAACCCCATCCAAATTCACACAATCCCACTCATATCTAGAAATAGAGATATTGAGTACAGGAATGCTACAAACATTTATTGACTAGACGATTTCTCCCCTACACAGTTGGCGCATAGGCCATGGTTTCCCCTTGATGGTGGGTGCAACTTCACCGGGGCTTGAAGAAGCTCTATCTAGAATGGAAAGATAGGCAGGAATCAAGGAAGGTCTAAAGATGCGGGAACCCTACGTTAGTGGCTCGACCAATTGGGCGCGAATTACATTGCTATATTAATACTCCTATACATTGACCAAAATTTTGAGAAACTTAGTCACATGATATCATAGTTTTCCCATGGCCACATGGAATATCTATAATAATTTTATAATAAATTATGTTTATATAGTTTACATTGATTTGTTTTATAATAATTTTACATTAAAATTTTATATTATATTATTTTAAAAAAATTGTTATAATTTAAGTTTAATTGCGCTGAGAGGTGCATTCAACACTCCAGTATTAGGGCTAGGGATCAAATTTGAAGGGTAGGGTCCTATTTCACTTTGAAGGGATAGGGATCAAATTTAAAGGGTAGGGTCCTATTTCACTTTGAAGGGATAGGATATACTAAACCATTCAATGCTAACATGTTAAAATAAACCATTCCTTTCATTTTAAAATGGATTAATAGATCAAAACTTCATTGTATATTAAAAGAATTGTAATCCAATTTCTCAAAAAGTGACAAAATTTACATGGTTCCACTCTATAGATTATAAGAAGCAATCTCTAACCCAAATAAACCAAGAAACCATATAGAGGAAATTTTAGAAACTTAAAAAAATACATGACAATATGAAAAAATCAATTGAAAAATATTTACAACCATGGATATTGACATGACAAGTAAACTTCTAACATAAAAATTAAGGTTGCATGAAAATGAAATACAATCTATACAATGTCCAATGAATATAGAGATCGGTAAATACAAAAGAGGGAGTGAACCTAAAAAATTTGTTCATGAATACAAAAACTATTATCTTGAACCACTTCAATAACAAACTTCACTCCTTTGAATCCCTTTATATATGATTCTATCCACTCAGATCTCTTAACTAGAGGAGAGACATACTCTCTTGGAGGAAATATTCATTAGGGGAGGTGTCATATTATGTCTGTAGTGGCGATGTGCACATATGCATGTGGGTAGTGGACGGGTGTTGTTGGGGTAGGTGTGTCCTTCCTTTTCTCAGGAGGAGGGCCCATGGAGTTTGGAGAGCATATGATATACCCTAGAATGAACATGGCAATAAAGGGTGGAAGTAGCCCGAAAAAGGTTGATGATGATGGTGGAAATAGCTAGAGGGGTGAAACTGAAAGTGGCCAACAAAGTACCCATTGGGAATTGGTGGTACCTTAAGTACTCTAATGTTATTTCAACATTAGTAATATTCTCATAATATATGGGATTTAATCTTCTGATTGTGCTTTTAAGATTTATCCATATCCACTAGTACATTTGATCAAATTTTCCATGTTTTTTCATTGTAATTGCCATGATTTTTTGTCCTTGTTGCCACGATATGGGTTTCATTTTTTTGTGGTGAAATGTTCGTGGATATAGAGGCGAAGATTCCCCATCGTGGCAATATCCATGCTTCATAGTGGCCACGTGTCACCTATACAACATTCTCAGATCTACTTCAACTTGAAACCTGCCATGAATATTCGTCACTATATCGACGCACATCTTCTATATGTTTCCACTCAGATGCTAAACCTGCCATGAACATTTGTGTCTATAGAGATGAACTTATAGCAGAGGTTCGTTGAGATAGAGACGAATGTTCATCACAGGTATAGCATCTGCGTGGAAAAATTTTCTATAGCTCCACGAATGTGCGTCGCAGTATCCACGAATTGCTTCACTAACTTTCGTGGCAGGTTCATCATCTGCATGAAAACATTTTCTATAGCTCCACGAATGTGTGTCGCAGTATACACGAATCGCTTCACTAACTTTCGTGGTAGGTTCAGCATCTGCGTGGAAACATATAGAAGACATGCGACGATATAGCGACAAATATTCGTGGCAGGTTTAGCATCTGCGTAAAACCCTCTTCTATAGCCTACACGAATGTTCGTCGATATTGCGACGATACCTGGAAGTGTTAAAAATAAATAAACCAGACTAAATGGAAATCCTTGAATCATGCATGTTTAATGTCACTAACTATCATGCATGTTTAAATGGCAACATCACATGTACATGTTCACATACCAACAAATCAAATTAATTTAAGATCATATGTTGTATTGATTTTATGGAATCATACTTACATCGCTTTGAAATTATACATCTCTCCAATCCACTGTGTATCATTAGACCAATGTAACATTACCTTATCAAGAGGCAAAACTGAAAGCATATATCTAACTAATCAAAAGAGTGCTAAAATTAATTATGCTAGGAATTGGCAAAGCTGCAGAGAAAAAAAAAATGAAGCTTATGCATGTAAAAGTGTAGCATATTGTGCAAGAGAGAATAGTAAAAGGAAATTACCATTCCAAAATGTAATTTGAACCAAAAACCCATCCAAGTCAAGATCAACATCTAATGGCATGCAAGAATTTCAAAAGATCCAAGGTATATCTCAACCTCCCAACGACAATGAAACCTCATCCCTAAGAAACCAACAATTCTGAGCATATTTTAGCCATTATTTATGTTCAAACCTGAACATGTTGGGTATAAATTGAGACTATTTCTAACCTCGTGTTCATCAAAACCTTATCTCTTCTGAGTCTGGACTAATTATGGGCCAATTCCTAACAAATATGGGCAATTCTGAGCATGGTTAGGGATTTTCCTATCCCCTTACAGTAGTGAAAATGAGTTTTGGGAACTCCTAGGCATAATGTAACAATCAAAGAATTAGATTCAAATCACCTCTTATTTGGATTGTGATGCACAATGCAACATCAACATGAAGAGTGGAGAACTAGGGATCCCATACGATCCACAATCACCAATGAATGATTGTGATTCATGCTATGGTTAAACCTAAATATATTTCACATTGTATCATATAAAACAGTTTGTCTAGTCAAACACTAATACAGGTACTAACATCTAACTTATGCTAGACATTTAATCTATGCTTTTGTGGAAAAGGAATATATTGCACCAGATCTTGATTAATCACTCTCACTCTAAGGATAATGCTAACTGCAGTGGATAGAATACATGAGCCACTAGTTCCACCTACTTTATTGGACACGATAAGAAGAAATACAACAATTGAAAAAAGAAGACTATATCCCATGAAATCAATACTTAATTACTTAAGCTGACCCATCATCTTTATTTTCTTTCTCAGATTCTTACAACTTAAGGAAATCAACATCTTAAACACTGTGATATGGTGATCAATACTTGTGTTTACACAGGAATCATAAGATCAAGAAACTAACAAACAAGGGATATATGGTTAATCACCTGACACCCCAAATGATACCCAAGTTGTTTAGACTGATAATATGGACAACTCTCATCCCTAGATGCAAATTTGAAACCAAGCTCTTAAGAATTGGAAAAAAAATGCATTATCATTTTCCAAATAAGCAAAGATGATCTAAGTCTACCTAACAGATGTAAAGATATCCCATATCAATATCCTATCATGAATATTTTAATTGGCACATTGATGTACACTATACTGAAAAGACAAAAAGCTAAGACCATAAGAAGAGTTACAGCAAGAAGGTTGGGTCCAGTGGTTAAATCAAAATTCCTTTAGTTATCAGACCCTAGACATGTTTCCATGTTAACGTCACCTAGAAAAATTAATCATCTAATTTTGCTAGAACTAGACCTGATAAAATTCCCAACAACTTTGACAATGTATGGAAACAAAGTGTCTTCACAAGCTCGGACTAGTGAAAGTATACCCCTCAGTCAAATACAAGTACTTGTGGATTTGAAAAAAGAGACACCTATACAACTGGATCTTAGAATTCAGACATGGCAGCAATAGTTGCAAGCCATGAAATCAAAAAGATATATAAGTGTTGGAAACAACCAAACCATGACTACATTGATAGCTGAAAATCAAATGTGCAATAAGTCAATTTTGAAAATTCGAAAACACCATGCATACAAAGAAGAAATGAAGTCCATGTTCAACACCACGTGCACTTAATTCCAGACATTTCATACCAAATTCTAGGAATGTCGACAATCTTCCAAGACCATTATGGAAGGTCAATGATTTATGTAACCTTGTCTTGGCACATTTGTATAAATATTTGTGCATACATCTTGTTAGCTACCAGATGTTTTCTATCAATAATCACCTAACGAACATGATTTTCTGTCACAGTTCTCAAAACTTTGACATTTGGGACTACCATAAAAATGATAAATATGGGTAGATCTTTAATCCTAGATATCTTTCAAAATTGATTCTATTGTTATATGTGCAGTTAATATGATGCCTACAATGGCTCCATATCTCAGTTGATGGATATATTCATTATCTCCTTTTATAGCTTCCACTCACATGCACTGACAACAACCATCATGAGATGAATTCTCTCAAATTGCTTTATGGTTTCTTATATTACACACAGGTTGCTATTTGCATTTGTAATATGAAATTTGAATGATGTTGCATGGTAGCCATGCTAGGAACCATAAAGGACAAAGATGCACTTAGTACATCAAAAGAAATCTGAAGTAGTTTGAATTAGAATCTCATATTGCTTTAGTTTAATAAACGACAACAATTCTAATGTCATTTTATAGATTTTACAATCACGGATATCTTTGGTTTACTGTGAGGGTTATGGTTTCTAATTTCTAACACCCTTAATAAATCTCATGGATGTCAATAGATAGTGTTACTGCCCAAGGTTGCACTCAAGTGAGAAATCCCTGAGACATGAGTCCAACCTGAGGGGAACTAGGGAAGGATGTTTCCCACTATCACCACAGCAACTCTTCCTCTAACTTTAGGTTGGCTCCTCCAGCACAAGGGGGGTGTCCCTAAGGAAAGGTATAAGATGAAACTTAGAAGTAAATAGGATGGTGGACCAAAACCAAAGCCGATCCAAAGGGTAATGGGGTCAAGGAATATGAAGAAAGAGGGTTTAAGAACATGGAGAAGATTATATAACTAAGCCATAGTAGGATGTGCCATAATTAGTCCAAGTGGATTTTCAATTTGTATAAGAGTAAGTGGGAGCCCTAATAGAAGATGCACCATCACAACCATGTACTAACAGCCAATAAATAGTGTGCAACTATAAATAGTGAAGGAAAACCATAACATGAGACTATAATGGGCTCCTAATAAGTCAACTTTGAAAATTTGAAAACACCATGCATACAAAGAATAAATGCTTGGCATAATTGCTGCATGATGAATGCTTTAGCAACCCAACCCTACCCTGCAAACATTTAGAAAACCGATAATCCAATCGTGTGAGTGAGGTGGGGGCTAATCACGGGCTAATTAACCTGAAAACCGATAATCCATGACATAATGTGTTTCCAATGACCGGGAGCAGATTCAACTAGACATTTTCATACTCAACCATCACCTATCCTTCCTTACCCCTTGACCTCAACTCCATGTGCTGTGGGTGGTTTGGAAGGCGAGGACTAGGAACATTCTAAAATATGATTCGAAACAAGTCGGCCTCAAATAATTTAGAAAACAATATGAATTTCCAGAGATTCGTAATAAAATCAAAACCACCTAATTAGCAAATGAAATCAAAACCACCTAATTTGCACCCAAAAATGCAGAGATTCGAATCAATAGAGGAGGGTTTCAACTTACGGTTTCCATTGAGGGTGTGCGGGGATATGCAGACATGGACGGAGTGGGTACCACAAAGAAACCAATGTCAATAGCCCTCGTAGCAAACCGAAATGAGGACAATGTCGAAGCGGGTGAAACCAAAAACCAGGTGGAACATGCACATTAAAGACTCGTAGCAGAGTGCAATAAGAACACTGCTGGACCGGGTGCCACCAAAAGACCGGTGGAAGTTTCACAGTGAAGGAGGACACGACCCAAGATCTGGTTGCATGTAGGGGGTGTCGTTGAACCCAACAGAGCGTTTTGGCCAAGCTCGATAGGTATGTTTCAGTTATGTTTTGTTTGTTGTTTAAAAAATTATAATATATATTAATTAAATAAATAATATGTTATAAATATATATTAATTAAATAAATTATATATTATAAATAATTAAATAATAATATACAACCATAATTGGTATTTGGTGGGATATATTAAAAATATTAGTGTTTTAGTGACATTATAGAATTCCTTTAATCATTGCTAGTGAAAATCTCAAAATGTCTTTTTTGCTTTTGTAATTTTCCTAAAAAAGTCTTACCTATTGTCTCTGCTTTGGTTGTGAGACCTATCAAGAAGGCATCATAGGTTAGGAGGAACAAATTTAAGATCTCCTTTTGTAGGTTTAAATGAGACCCCCCTTTGATTTATGGCTACATTCTCAAATAATATTTCCTTACTACTAATGGTTGGATGTAAGTGATGGATGTAAATCGCATCTTTGAACATGGGGTAGATTCTCCCTTTTTCACAACTATGTCAACTACCAAATTGTATTCACCTTCATCATTCAAGTCAATTATGAATCAACTAATCTTGCTAAATTGTTTTTGTCGGCATTATCTCCCTTACAATAGTATAGTTCATTGATTCTGCATTTATGGTAGGGTTCCCATTTTTCTTTGCACCCAAAATATTTAGGTTCTCTCTTTTCCAACATAGAGTTGTGCATAGGGTTTGGAGGTGTATATTTAGGACTTTGTTCATTTTATGAGATAAAAAATTGACGTTGGTTCATGACACATGGAATTGTCTCCCTCGCAATTATATAGTTCTTTGGTTCTACACCTATGGTTGAGTGCGCATTTTTGTTTGCAACAAGGATACTTGGGTTCTCCGTTTTTGCATATAGCATTGCAAAAATCTTAATCTTAATAGTCATAATATTAATGTTTCCTCACAACACTTCGTTCATTTGGTTAAACTGTAGCTTGTCCTATTCTTGCAAAATTCCATTCTTTCTACATAAAGGATACTTGGCAATGACCTACAAGATTCATTTTCACACATTTAGCCTTAGGTCTTTCCTTCTCAATGGAATTTATGTTATGCATCTTGATCCCAATTCTATAGACCCAGTACATTAGTTGCATGCACTTACCAATGATAGGTGTTTTATTGTCCCTTTCTATTTTAACCAAAAAAATCATGCAAACATTCCCTTTCCATACTCTAAATCATTTTAAAGAAGTCCTTGATTATTTCCCCACATAATTCAAAATTAGAGTAGCTTGGTTTGTAATTATCCATTATATTCATTATATATCTTATCCTTTGTTTCCTATGTTTCTCAATATGGTAGATTCATTAATAGGAAGTTGTATAAAGAGATAATTGCAAAGAATATTCAAGGGATAAGCATAGCCAAGGGGGTTAGAGGAATCAACTATTCATAGTTTATTGATTCCATGATTCTAGTTGGGGGTGCTTCCACCATTATTGTTGAGAGATTTCAAACAATCTTGGAAAAATTCTTATGTGCAACAGGAGAGAAAGTTAACAACAAGAAGAGTCAAATATATGCTTGGAAATTAAAACCTTAGCTCCTTCACTCTATAGCCATATTTCTAAAGTTTCCATGCATTAAGGATTAGCGCCTTCACTCTATAGCCATGGATAAGTTACCTTTAAGTGTAAAATGAAGAGCATGGGAATTTAATATAATTTGACCTTGCATGGTCTAAGGGATATCATAGATATGATTGATGATGCATCTAAATGGTGGGTGTTGTGAAGTCATATAGAGTTTGTGTAGATTTGAGTCATATTTAAAGGGATGTCCTAGAAATTGGAGAGGTACTTTTTGTGAACTTGGATTGAAGTTGATTATCTTGTGTTAATGTACTATCCTAGCATGTTGAGGAGGACAAGAGATAGTGATCTAAGTGACATTGATTTGGGACAGAGCTATGTTGCGACATAGATGGAACATGGGACAAGCGAACCTCCATGAAAAATATTGAAATTTGTTTTTTGTCACTCAACATAGATTAAAAAATAGCACGTCCAGAAGTCTTTTCAAAGGAAAAAAGACTTATTAAATAAACAATTTATCTCAAGAAAAAATACTTGATTGATTGAATTTTAAAAAATTAAAAGAATAACATATAAACAAACTGCACTTGAACTCATACCAATATGGCTCAGAGGGTCATTAACAATGAATATATTCGTAAAAATCACATCAAGAACCTAAATGCCAAAAATCCTTGCCAAACATCCTTTACATTATACAAATCCACTAATTAGTAATTGAAATAACCGAGAAATTAACACATAAGTCTTATAACTTCATTTTGTATCTTGCTCAATCGACGCATGTTCGATTCAAACCATTACCACTACAACCTCCAGAAACACCCATGCTACTGCACATGTATAACATAAGATTAGAAAACTAATTTTCAAATATAACCAAGTTAATAAACAAAATGAACATATGGTGAGTGCATTTACTTTAACCTATAAACATTGTGTACCTCTACTTTTCAACAATTAAATATCATTCATCTTCTTCTTCATCCAACTCAACATATGTATCAGGATCTGGTTCTGAAAAGATATTGATGAAAGGATCATTCACATCGTCATCATCATCAAAGTCATCTTCGCTAATATAGTCATCCATATCATCAATGAGATCATTGTCTGCTACATTTGCATGATCCACCTCTTCAACTTCTTCATCTAACACATCGACTGCATCCTGATATGAATCATCATCTTCTTCTTCTTCTCCGTGATTATCTTCATCATCTAGTACATGAGTATACTTTACTGGTCTTCCTCTTGGATCGTATCGAACAACGTATGACCAACCTGCTTTACCTGGTACCTCGGAGTAGTAGAGTTCCTCACATTGACTTGTAAGAACATAAGGCTCTGCGCCCTGTTCAAATTCCCTCATATTAACCATGGTAAATCCATTCGCATGCTCAATAACAGTTCTTTCAAGATCACATTCATGCATCTGTAGCCTGTACCACTTCACCTCAAACAAAACTATTTTAAAGGAATTAAAATCACACTCAATAATGTCCTCCAAATGCCCATAGTACCTATTCTCAGTTTCTTCTGGATGTCTATCACTTCCAGAGGAAACATTGGTGACCTTAAACACTGCAGTTATCCCACAATCCGAGGTTTTCCTGTTATCATCCAATTTTTTTATACCAAATTTACGACCATTACACCACATAGCCTTGTGATGTTTCAACTGCAACATTGACAACAGGTTAAAAACACATTGTGAATTAATAAACGTCATATAGGACTTAGTAAATATAATTGAAAACCTAAACAAACGAAATGTAATTTGAAAAATGGATCGAAGTAACTAGAAAAAATGTGGGAAAACAATTTACTTTCCTTTTTATCTTTTAAACCATGGGCTAAATCAACTTCCCTTTGCGATGTAAGTTCAGGAAATTGATGTCGAATACGATGAGTTGTTTTAATCATGTTACTGACCCCTTCCCATGATAACCTACCGAAGAATTCTTCACAATCTTTTATCCAATGCTCCATCCAATCAAGGTTGTTTGCAATGTATAAATGTAAATCATCCCACACTCAACCAACTATAGGAAAAAATAACAATTCAATATCATTCATTAGATATCATTAAAGGCACATAGTTTAATATAGTTGAAAATGCATAATTATTAAAAAAAAGTTTAAAAACGGTATGATAATATACAATTGGAAAAAATACATGTGTAATATATTAATTCAACAACGTATAGTAATTACCTTTCACAGTCCTCAATGCACCTCTCCCCAATAGGACCTCCCATTCAAATTTGTTGATGGAGTCGAGATGCCAAATGCATGGCACATTCATATTTTCTACTAATTTAGGTAGATATTCACTAATATACACCATGCATTTATATACCATATATCCTTCAACCATAGAACCCTCGGGACGTGCTCTTTGTCTAACAAAATCCTTCAATGACTTCAACTGCCTCTCCACCATCCACATCGACCTTGTGTGTACTGGTCCACATAATTAAATCTCCTCAACTTGGTGTATGAGGTAGTGTTCTTGTGCATTGAAAAATGATGGAGGTAGATACGGTTGCATTTCACACACTAGTCGGGGAATTTCTCTCTTCCAATGCCTTATATCTTCTTTATGGATTTCTTTCGATGAAAGCCACCTACAAATGATGCAATAAAATAATATCAAGGCATATATAATATTTGAGGGAAAAACATAATATGTCAATAAGTTCCGCTACAAACCACAGACCAAGTACATTTTCCATGTAAAACATTACTTATGTCATGTATTTTCCAAGAACATAAATGATATGTTTTATGTTGTTGTCAAAGTCATTTGGGAGAGATAAAGGTAGAACATACTGTATCAAAAAACACATAATTATTAATATTTATTTCAAAATAAGAGAATAAAATTACTAAAATAGTGCATACCGATAATGAAATATATTATAGACTCATAATTACCTTAATGAATGTATGCCAATCATGTGTTTTAACCCCAGCAAAATCACCTTTTTTCGTCAAGATATTCTTTATGTTTGACGCAAAACCCATCGGAAACCTGATTTGTTTATGACCTCTTTCACAATATTGCTCTGTTGCTCCGTCAAGCACCAAGAAAGACTAATATTCTGTTGACGGCCATCGCCATTAGAATTAACTATCACACTTTGCAATGCGTGATTAGCTTCCTGGATGTCACTACAAATCTTTACAATTTTTTCTTTGTCAATCCTTCCATCTAATATTCACCATAACATTTTTTTCATGTTCTTCCCGATATGCGTTGTATCAAACAAATGAACTATTTGTAGGTGCTCGTACTATGGAAACCTACTGAATTGAATCAGGCAAATTTTCATTCGTTGTAGAATCCCATTCGTGCCTTAACAACATTCATGAAACATCAACAAAATCAAATTAACATCAATTAATCAATATAGGTATAACATATTGCGCTAAACATAATTCAGTAAAAAACAATTTGGCATACCTTGACAGTTTCTATTATATTCCAACTTCCATAGGTGAGGTGTCATTCTTCGTGGTTTTTTTCCATTCTCTTCTTTACCATTAAAGTTTTCTTTGTTTGTAGTTCAATAACTATGGTTCTTAGGAAGAAAGTGCCTATACTCATCGAACACTTCCTTTGCTAAACTCCTTGAAAGACAAGATTTTATCCTAGGACCGCAAACTGGACATGCAAATTTACCCTTTGTTTGAAGACCTACAAGATATATGAATTGGTGTAGAAAATTAGAATTACAATTTAAAATAATGCATGATATTTTCAACAAATATAGAAAATATTAAGGAACGGAAGAAAGTAACAATATACCACAAAAATGTGTTAACCCGGGAACATCATGAATTGTAAATTCAAATATTCCATGGAATTGAAATCGTCTTTGCCCTATTGGTCTAGAGATGTCACACATATAAGTGACTCCATCCCATAACTTCAACAACTCATCGATAAGAGGCTCAATATATACGTTCATATTTTTAACCTGGTACTTGCCTAATTGGTCAAACATACATGATTAATTATATTTAGTGCTTATAAGTCGTTATATATAAAAGACATAATTATCATGCACAAAACAAATCAATGAAATATTTAGTGATCAGACTTTCAAGTAAAAAATTACATATTAATAATTAAATACCTGGAACAATCATTGCCAACATTGTGTGCTCTCTCTTGATCGACATCCAAGGAGGAAGGTTATTGTTTATAACAAAAACAGGCCACACTGAGTAGGTAGAACGAAGCTCTCCAAATGGATTGACACCATCAGCTGCCAACGAAAGTTTAACATTACGAGGTTCTTCTTTAAAAATTGGCCACTTTCATCGATGTACCTCAATGCAGAACCATCCGCAAGCATTCGAAGGAAATTGTCGCGACTTCTGTTCTTTGCATGGAAATCCATAAACTGTGCTTTACTTTGACACCTAAACAACCACTGGAAACGTGGAATTATCGGAATGATAACGAAGAACTTTTTGAGGCACCTTTTTTGTCACTTTATCGGTTCGATACCTACTTGTTTGACATTGTGGGCATTCATTTTCTAATGCATATTGTCCATAGTATATGATATGATAATTAGGACATGCATCAATAGCTTGATACTCCATTCCAAATGCTTTCATAATGACATATATCTCTCAATATGTACGTGGTAAAATATTTGAAGTTGGTAATAGAAATTCACCTAACAATCTACAAAATTCAAAAGCATAAGTCAATGTAAACAATATTAATCATCAATATCGCATCCAAGCTTTACAAATTAGATAACAATAGCAATAATATAGGAAAAAAGTCAACCCTTTCTATAGATGTGAACATGCAGACAAAAATAATTAACAAATTGCATACCTTAGTATCTATGTCAAACAGGTGTTTAATAAACCATTCAAAACCTTCAAGTTCACTAACAACAGTATAGCAGATAGAAGATTTTTTTTGAGCCTTCATAAAGAGGTTGATGTGACTTCTCGAGTAGAGGATCAACATCATGACTATCATCCTGGTTGTCCTCCTCCATTGGAGAAAATGTGTCTTGGATCAATCTATGTATCTCATCTTCCTGATTTGTATCACTAATGTTATCTACATCCATATCATCATAAATAACTACTTGATCATCTTCAATATTCTGATGTAGAAGTTCGTCAAGCCGTAAATGAGTATTTCTGCTAGTACTTGGCAAATAACTCTCTGGAGGGAGACATTTTGGGGGCATTGTCTATAAATTTACGAACAACGTAGAAAAATTAGTGTGTATAGAACATATAGTAAAAAAATAAGACATTTTACTGAAATTCATGACATGATGAATATTACAGTGAATATATTAAAAATTGAATAATGACCTCTTACCAGGGGACGATATTCATAACCACCTTCGGCGTGCCCCTTCTCCCTACAATGTCTTTCAGCTATTGTTATTAAAAGTCTTTTTTTGCAAGCCCTTGCAATCGGAGCAAGGACAATAACATTTTCCATCTCCTCTCACCTCTAATGCAGCTCCAAACTGAGCAAGCTTCCTTGCATTTTCATTCATAGTGACAAATCCTTGTAGTGGTACAAGTAATTGTCTTACCTAAACCATACCAAACAATAACTTGTCAATTACATTAGATATTATAATTAGATTTCTGAATACAGTATATTATAAACCAATTTCTATATTTATAAAGAAAAACATGAAGACTAAAGTAATTTTCATTGATGCCAACAAGTGTTGTGCAATGGCCTTTGATTTTCTCAAAAGGAGACCTTGATATTTTGTGCATTAACTCCAGCCTTTTTATAAAAGTCTTATCCATTTTTGTTAAAAAAAGTGATGTTAGGCCACTAAAATAACATCTTGCACAATGTCCCAGCAGTCATGTATTAAGATACATCAAATAAAGACATTTAGTTTTTGGTATAGATTAACTAAACCAATTGTAGCTTGGAGGTTACTTAATAGACATTGTGTGTTTTCTTAAATCGTAATGATGATAATATATACTTCGAATGTACCATCTTCTTGTGATAGTTTATTAATATGTAATCATTACAAAACTCGTGAGTCAATTCTAAACCCACTGGAATTTGAATTAAGTTTAGCATCCAAAATTGATTACATCTACAAGGTTGTTCATACTTTATCATTGATCTAACATTATAAAATAAAAATGAAAAGCAACATCAATCTTATGAAACATGTGCCATTCATAAAATAAAATAACAAAAAGGGTTTATAGACGCATGGCATTTTTAATGTGGCAAGTTAAGGGTACAATAAGAACAATATATTGGATCTTGTATACATATATATAGCTTGCTATACTTGTTATTTTTTATGTTTTTAAATTAAACTTACCATGGCAACAAATACCTATATCAAAGAAAACAACCTTGTAACCTTGCATGTGTCATCATGTGTTCAAGGGCATAGTGGATAAGGGTTACAATGTACTAAGCATTAGTTTGTTTGTGGTAAAAAATGTGTTAAGGGTATATTGTGTTGTGGCTCATAGGGACTTGGGATCATAGTGGTTAGGTTCTCAGTGTTATCGAAGTCAAATCTTACTTGGTTAATGATTTTGATAGGGGTGATAATGGTTATCGTTCATATATAATACTAGATAGGGACTAAGGTGTGCCAGTGGGTTAGGTTATTAGGAATCATAATGTGTTCACAATAAAAATGGAGAGGATTTATAGTGTATTAAGGTGTTAGTGTGTTTCAGGTTAAATTTGGTTAAGAATAGTCATAATGGTTAATGTTGAAAGTGGGTCAAGGCTAAACTAATCCATGATTAAAAGTATTTCCATAACCTTATAATTCAAAACAAGAGAATAATCTTATTATATGTAATATGGGTGACCTAATTCTGATCTATTTTATCATATTTCTCTACAATTATTATAATTAATACATTCATAGATACATTTAATAAATTGGAAAAAAAATTAGCCTAACCCTAATAGATATATCATTTAACAATATTAGCCTCACCCATTTAGATGTATCATGGAAAAAAATTAGCCTAACCCATTTAAATGTATCATGGGAAAAAAAAATTAGCCTAAGCCTCATTACTAAAGAATATAAAATTCTAACCCTTATAAAAATATAGACAAAAAAATATAAAATACTAACCTTGCAGGTTCAAAATCAGAACTATGTAGAATATCCAAGCTCAAGCAATCACCTCGCAAATTCAAAATCCGCGCTCAATGTGTCTCAACTATAGAAAATGTGTAAATAATGGTTAGAGTATGTAGTATATATAGCTCGACCTTCGTGGATATAGGGACGAAAATTGAAACATTGAAATTTCGTGGATATAGGGATGAAAGTTCGTGGCTATAGGGATGAAATTAAACATCGTCACTATTGCCACAGTTTTTCCACCATGTAAATTTTTTTTCTAAAAAAACAATAAAAATTCATTTCATGGACCCACGAATGTTGAAAACGTGGAAATATTGCGTGGAACAATCCACCCATATTTAATAGTGATCTCAAACACTTTTCTCAACCTATCTACCACTGCATCACCAATTATGATTCCTTATAAATAATCAAACTATGCAACATCATCTCTCTTTTGAGTTAGATTGGATTTGTCCTCGTCCTTCTTATACATATCACCATTCCCATCCCATGGATGAGGTAACCAATACTAATGAAAGACGTTTCTTTATAAAGACCTTTGAATCTAATAATCTCTTCAGCCAATGCTTTAGCTTTTTCTTGAGTTATGGACATCAATACCTCCTTGGTAATCATTTGGTTGGATATATTTATCAAACGAGTCTTGTTTTCAACCTACAAGTCCTCCAATTGCTTCTTAGTTCTACTAGTATTCAGGAAATTTATTATTTCAGTATCCTACTCAGTCATTTCTCCAAGCCGCTTTTCAACATATTTGATTTCCTTTTGACATGTTTAATACATCTCTAAATCATCTTTTATAAGATAAAAATAATCCCATCTATCTAGTATTACAACATATATTTTCTCCCAAAGGTTCTTTATAGTTCTTTTCAACAAGTCTTCACCTTGAACATCTAGTTGCATCTTGGTAATTTGACTTTTTAATTCATTTATATCTGACTCTTGATCATCAATTGCATCATATTTTTTGTTTGCTTCATCTACTAGTTCATCAATTTTGTTATCTCTTTGGATCAACTCTTCTTCAATCTATTTGATCTTATGTTTTTTTTTATCTACTTGCTGAGCCTATGTGTCAGGCTGTTTCGTTACATCTATAAGTGCTCCTTTTTCTTGTTTGTTTAGCTTCTCAGGATCTCTTGAAATTTTCTCAACCCCCTTTGAAGGCTGATCTATCTCTTGTAATCTTGGAGATGAAATTGGATAAGTTGACTTGTTTGCTAATGATGTTCTTTGTATATCAAGAGAAGCTATTTGGCACATTAGCTCATTTATCTTGTTTTCCCTCTCTTCTGCCGTATTTTTAAATATTAGCATACATTCATATATGTGCTCCTTTCCTTCCTTTATTTTGGTCTACTCAGGAGTTTGCACTTGTTGAGTTGCATGCATCTTTAACTGCTTCCTTATATGGGAAATCTCATTATCTTTTTTTACAACAAATCCTGAGCTTGGAAAGTGTCAGTTGGATTTAATCCCAAGGACAACTTTGCTTTCAAGCTCTTTTATATAAACATCTCTATCCTTGACTTCTATTCTCTTTTCCTTTAGTAATTGTTCAAACTTATTCAATGTTGTTCTCAAATTTTTATCTATGGCCACAGATTGAACCACCTCCTTGCATATCATGTCACTAGTTTTTCTATACAAATCCAACCTATCTAATTTTCGTAATATCCCTTCAATGGAAAGTCCTTGGATTCACCTTATTTTGACTCTAGGGTTTTGTTTACAACTAGTTCCAAACACCTCCAAATGATTTTGAATTTGAGGAGGAGGGTCCTTATGGGGAATAGGACATATTAAATAACCTATAATACATCAAAACAACTGAGACACCCATCCATGGTCCGTAAATTGCATGGGAATAAGTTTCGAAACAAGACTAGTTAATTTGAGAAGTGGAGATCCCCCCTAGGTCTGCCATTAGATGCTCTTCCAAACACTGTATGACCTTCACTAATTATTGGTATGAGACTTGTATATGTTAGATTACATTAGGAACAATATATTTTCATCATTAGATCTGGTTTTAGGGTCGACTAGTTTTAGGGTCAAATATGCATCATAATGAACAACAACTTCTAGAGTCTAGTTTTTGAGGTGAAATTAGTGGGCAAGGAGTCTCGAATTTCTTCATAAACCATACTAACACTTCAGAGGTCTGCAAACATCATTTGGGACATCAAATTAAATTCATATGCATCTCATAACATGATTAATAACTCAGAAAAATCATATATAAAACAAGTACAATATCATTCCAAAATCACTATGCAAATGTTATGGGGAAAATGCCTCAAATATCTTCCTTGAATGTAAATATCACTTGAAATACATAGTACTTCAATATGTGGATATCATGATATGATTATTATAGAGATATATATCATCTATCATTTCCATGAATTCGAAATAACATTCCTTCACTAACTATATGCAACAACAAGTGTGCCCTTGCACATTTACATGACATTGAGAGAAAGATAGTAGAATAGGCATAGAGAATAATGAGAGAATATGAACTCGAACTCAGTTGGGGTTTGAACCTTCATCAAAACATATCCATGAAGCTCCATTGATAGTTCTGAATGGCCTCTCCATCAACTAACTTGGATGGGAATCTTGCACCCTCGAAATTGGTTCTAAGGCATGGAGTATGAACATCCACCATGCAAGGACAAGCTAAGCTCTCCAAATTTTCCCAAATGAGAAATGATAATAATATTCTCTCTTTCTTTCTTCTTGTCTTTTATTAACCTTGCAAGGCCTCCATATCTTGAATTCCCTCCAAGAGCATCATCCCAACTCGAGTTAGGGAGAGATTCCCAAGAATTCCACTTGTCCAACACTTCCTTGCCCTCCTCTTCCATCAATTTGAATGGGGGAATCTTGGTTTCCATAACTCCCCTTGTGCACCCTCGTGGAGGATATTTTTACCCCTAACATGTCATATATGTCATATGTCAGCAATCAAGTCTGGACCTTGTCATAAGTGTCATAGAATCTTCATCATTGTTGTCATAGAAGTTAGGGAATCTAGCTCCAAGTGTCACAATTCTTCTAAGATGCCTCTTTTTATTCCATGGGAGTTACTCTTCATCTCTAATTAGACCTTACATGATTCATTCCATGAATAATACCTCTTCAAATCACCCATATATTTTACCCTTCACCTTGAACTCGAATTGGTGAGAGAATGATGCCATGTATAGTGGGGAATCTTGCAACATGTGGGTCCCACAACCTTTTATGTGCCCTCATGGTCCAATGCCACCTTATTTTCTTTTTATTATTATTTATTTGACCCATTTCATGTGAATTTGTAATTCTAAGTTAATTTTGGGTCTTTTAGTTCCCTTATTCCAACTTTTGATGCTTCCACCCCCAAACTAGGGAACTAGTAAGTTAGTGGAAATTTTCCTCCGTGATAGTTTATTTAGATGGGGACATTACAAACTTTGAATTGGGAATTTTCTCTTAATGTGACCCAACTTGTCCATTTGGATCTAATTTTACATTATTACTAACTTGGACATCATGCTTGGCAATTATTTGACCATTAATACCAATTTGACAAACTATCATGAGTATGGCCAAGTGGCTTAGGCCATTGTGACCTAATGCAAAATTTGGGGACATAACAATTTTCCATAATGTTTGAAGTGGAATTCATATTCATTCGCATTCCAGTATTTAAATGATGAAGGCATGGGAATTAAAGGGTGCATTATTGACATCCTTAAGGTACTATCACATTTATGGTCTTCCATAGTAAACAATCTTTTACTAGTTGGATCTATTTTCTTCTTCAAATATCTCACCACTCCCATACTCTTATCTCTTATATCCAAGTATTTCTTTTGAATATTTTAATTTGTTGGAATTGGGCATGTTATAGGTGATGATGTGACAGAGACAATGATTTTGTCATTGTGACAAACAGGGATTGTGATAGTGACAACAATACAATGATTGTGACCATGACAGATATAGGTACATGGACAATGATACAAGTACAAGGACATAAATACAGGTATAGGATGGTGGAGACAATGATACAATGGAAGCAAAATATTGTTCTTCGTATTCATATCGGGGTGGCAAGATGGGGAAAGGATAGGAGATTGAAGTCGTCGTTAGGTTGGTTCTTGTGATCTTAGGGAGTTGGGGCTTCCTTCCAGTGGGTGCTGGTAAAACTTGTGAGTTGGAGTTTACTGAGGATTGGAGCCCTATCTGTAGGTTGGAACTTGTGAAAACCAGGGGGTTGTAGCCTCCTTCTAGTTAGAGCTATTAAATTGATGAGTTGGAGCTTCGTTCAGGTTGGAGCCTATAAATTAGCGGGTTGGAGCCTCCTTCCAGTTGGTGTTGATAAATCAGGGATTTGGATCTTCCTTCAAGTTGGATCTTGTAAATTAGGGGGTTGGTGACTCCTTCCAATTGGTGCCGGGTTGCTTCCTATGAATGCAATATTGTTATTTTTATATAAGAAAATCATTATGTGGTTTTTTCTTGTTTGGGTTTTAGATCCACGTTAAATCACTTGTGCACTATGTATAATGATATGTGTTGGTTTTATGTGATGGTGAATGACATTGTTAATGGTTAATGTTATATGTTGCACTTAAGGTTAAAAGTGTTAAAAAGTGTTAAATACAGATTCACCCCCCCTCTTAGTATTTCCAACAATTGGTATTAGAGTCAATTCCTTCAACAGAGTATGATAGATGGAACCAATATCTCTAGAGCACATGGATGAAAATGAAAGTATCTACTCTACATATGGGGTTCGACTATTTTATGGATCAAATTTTGATCATTGGATTATAAGGATGATACTCCATTTACAGTAACAAGGCTTTGATATATGGAAATCTGTTGTAAATGGTTACATCGCTCCAAAAATACCACAAAAAATTGCAGCCATAAAGGAGCCAAGAAATAATAATGTAATGGAAATGGATATCACATTGCATGGAATATATGATCATGTGAAAGATAAATTTGGAAAGTGTTCATTAGCTAAAGAGATCTGGGACAAGTTACAAAATCTCTACACAAATGGACCCCATTGTTAGCACTATTTTTTTCCCAAGTACCTAAGAAGATTGGGTAAATAGTTCATGAGGTTTGGATTCCAAATATGGCTTAAAACATATAAGGGAAGTAATCCTTAGGGAGCCTAAAATTTATGCCAATTGGCCCAAGCACTTAAAATATTAAGCAAAGGCGCTAGAGCATCAACTACATAGGACCCTAGCTGATGACTAGGGCGCTATGTGGCAGGTGTTGGTTTATCCAGCAATACTGAGAGGTGGGGCGGTGAATCTGTATTTCCTTTTTCAAACCTTTTATAAACAACTAGTATTAAGCACAAGTTAAATAATCACAAGTAACCTGAATAAGACAATTGACAATTTGAACACACATATTTATCGTGGAAACCTCAAAGGGAAAACCACCAAATATTTCTTATTAATAAGCCAATCTTTTACAAAATTGTTTTACAAGAACCAACTTGATGGAGAACTTAATCTCCTAGATTCTTCTGCCACTACAGAAATGATGCACCTACACCCTTGGTTTTCTTCCTACTCCAACTGGAAAGGACGCCCCAACATCCTATTTATCTAGCCATGAATGGAAGGAGGTAACAACCCGCTTAACAAGCCTCAACCTACCCCAAGCACCACCAAACCACCCTCTGATTTATAATAGTTTTAACTTCAGTTCTTCTAATATTCAATGGAAGCTTGAAATTTTGTAATGTTTCATCTCTCCCACTGGCCTCTTTCTTGCTTCTGATATGCAATTACCAAAACTTCAGAAACACCTCTTCATACATTTGACCTGTATGGTTATATATCTTTTCAAAGAACTTTATTATTTGAAACATTGTGTCTTTTTAGGAAAATCATGCATCTTCATAAAAAATATTGTATCATTTTAATGGCATTGATTCATTATTGATATTCATAGTCTTTCAATTTTGTTTTAATTAATAAGGAATTACTATTTTGCAGAGTTAACCAATTTTTGCATTCTCCAAAGTTGGCAATTTGAACAAATTGTTCTCCAAATATACTATTTCCAAACCTACGTTCAACAGATTGGATGTCAAACCGATGGTCAACTACTATTTACAAATATTTTGTGTTTGATCCTTTTAATTAACCCTTGAGCATATTTTAAGAATGAAATGATTCAAAGCCATTGGATCTTTGTCGATCCACATCAATGATAGACTTCAACATGTGCTTAGCTAGATTTCATAAATATTTCGCATCACATCCTGAGCTTTAAACTCTGAACAACTTAACCCAGCAAAATTTTCCTGTACCATTGGATTGTCCCATCCCAGATCGACATGAAGAAGGCCGACCAAAGGGAGTGCCGACGACCATTGGTGCGGAAGAGAAGATTGGATGTTGAAGTCAATAAGTCAGGTAGAAGCTGTCGAGGTAGGTCGACAGGAGAAGCTTCCGAGGTAGGTCGACAGGAGAAGCAGGTCGACAGTCAACATATCAGAGGTCGACAGACGACAAAGTAGCAACGGAAACGTTGAGGCTCGACATGTTGTCGAGCCACGACTCCGACAGGTTTGAGCATGAGCTAAGCAAGGAGAAAGGGGTGGACTGGCGAAGCCTTGGGATACGAAAGGAAACCGATGGAAGACAGTATGGTCGAGGGAGTGATAACTGACTACTGTAACAATGTCAGAAGGATGTGCAGAATTCAAGCAGAGTACTTGGAAATAGTTCAGGGTTGCTAAGGAAGTTATTAGCAGTTATTGAAAGTAGTTGAGATCGTGATAGATGTCAACACAGGAAGAGATTGTGCAGCACGGCAGAGGCGCTGGCAGTTGCAGGTCTGCAGGATCGGGGAAGATCGACAAATAGAGGAAGCGTGTCTCGAGGTTTGGAGTGATCTCGGGAACAGCAGCAGCAGAGAAGAAGGCTGGTGCGCAGGAAAAGTTCAGTTCAGTTCGGTCAGCAGAGGATCGAGAGAGCAGAGTTCGGGGAGAAGATTGGTAGATTGGCGAGAACAGTCACACATATTCTGAACGCATAGAAGATCAAGCCATAGCTCAGAATTCCGTAGCAAAACAGGAGAGGATGAAGGTCGACACACTGAGATATCACAAAGTTACTTATGTTTTGTAATTTGGCTAAGGCCGACAATAGTTAGTTATTTCCATTCCTTACAGTTTGCATTGTAACTATTTCGGTAGAAGTAATATAAGTCAGCTTCTGGCATCCTGTTTACATCTTGTCTATGTGAATGCGTGTGTTTTGCGTATTCGCTAAGAAAGAACCTTTGCGAAGGAGACCTTGCGTCAATTGGTACCAGAGCGGAAGAATCTTGTGAGCAGGAAGGCGTCAAGTGGTATCAGAGTGGAAGAATCTTGCAAGAGAAAGGTGGTGATATCAACCTAAATAAGTCAAGTGGTATCAACATTGGAAGTGAATCCAGTGAGAAAGTGCATTGAACAGCTCTAGCTGTGGTTCGATAGAGTTGTGCAGGACTTCTGGAAGTCCTGTTGTGATTGGACAGAGTGGGAGTTTCAGCCGAGGTTGAAAATGGCTCACAGAGGTGTTAATGTTTGAGGTGTTGGACGAAGAGTGCGTGGTGCAGTAGTCACAGTTAATCGTGAGATGTTCGACGAGTGCATCCAAACAATGCAAAATTTGACAAATGAAGTCACATCGATCAAATAAATCCAAAGGCGTGGTTGTATTCCTTATGCGTTAGACCACAGGGACGAGGAGGTCTAAGAAGTGGAAGCATGGGAAGCACCAGGAGAAGAACTAGATGACAAACTGAACAAGATTCTGACGGATATGAGAGGTCGGACAAAGATAGATGTACGTACCTACTCAGGAAGCCTGGATCCAGAAGACTTGATCAACTGGTTCAAAGAAATGGAGAAATACTTCAACATAGAGCAGATCGAGGATCTTAAACGGGTTAATACTGCATCTTTGAAGTTGAAGGGTCATGCCTCATTGTGGTGGGACAATGTGCAGGCTGACAGAGTCAAGAAGGGAAATGAGAAAATCAATTCTTGGGATAGGATGGTCGCCAATCTAAAGGGAAAGTTCTTTCTAAATGGCTAAGTGATTTCCTTGTTCCGAAAGTTGCAGAACTTTCGACAAAAAGAGATGACCATGAAGGAATACACAGAAGAGTTCTACAGATTGTCAATAAGGTCGGGATAGACCAACGAAGGTGAAGAAGTTGTCACAAGATATGTCAACGGCTTGAAATATGCCATTCAAGACGAGTTGAGCAAGTCAAGATTCAGAGCGGTTGGTGAAGCCTACTAGTTAGCTCTGAAGAGAGAAGAGAGACAGTCGAGGAAATCCGCAACAACCAGAGGTAGGATGACTGGTCGGAGTGCAAAGACTGTTTCCACGAAAGGACAAAGTAGTGGTTACATGAGAGAAGCCATCGAAGACAACCGACGAACGGAAGGGACATCAACAAGAGAGAAAGCGCAAGAAAATCGATGCGATGGTTTAGAGACACGCGGTCAAGATGCATATGGTTGAAGTGTTCCATCTAACAGAAAAGGAGCCGACAAACCAGCCATAATTTGTTACAAGTGTTGAGGATCTGGACATAAGGCATATGAATTTCCAGAGAGCCTACATGTTGTAGAGGATTCGAAACCCAGACGTCGAAGAGATGAGCAAGTCGACGAGAGGACAGAATCAGAATCCGACAACAATGAGGAAGAGAAGAAGAAAAATTGAAACCTGGCGGTCAACATTGGTTCAGGAAGACCGATGCAACGAGCAAGAGTCGGCGCAATGAATGGCTATCTTTCGAACCAAAGTGTGAATGGGTGAATGGTGTTGCAAGACCATAGTTGATGGTGGAAGAACTGAGAATATTGTGTCAACAAAGGTCATTAACAGGATAGGGTTTAAGTGTCAAGAGGTCGACAATGGAGAAGATTCTGGTCGAAGTCAGAAAGATGCTTGACAAGTTTCAATGCATTGTAGTCGACGAGACACCGACGGGATATCCACCGAGAAGAAGCATATCCTGTCAGATCGAATTGATTCCAAGGTGGATTCTACCAAACAAGGCACCGCATAGGATGAGTCCAACAGAAGGTCAGGAACTCAATCGACAGGTCCAGGAGTTGTTGGACAGGGGATTGATCAAAGAAAGTATGACTCTATGCGCAAGTACTAGCAGTATTAGCGCCGAAGAAAGGTGGATAATGGAGGATGTGTACAGACTCCAGAGCCATCAACAAGATCACGATCAAGTACCGGTTTCCATTGCCAAGGATGGATGACTTGATGGATTGATTGAGTGGAGCGAAGTACTTCACGAAGATAGACCTGAAGAGCGGTTATCACCAGATTCGGGTTAGAGAAGGAGATGAATGGAAACCAACATTCAAGACAAAGGAAGGGTTGTATGAGTGGTTAGTCATACCATTCGAATTGACTAATTCACCCAGTACGTTCATGCGGTTGATGAATGAGGTACTGAAACCATTCTTCGGTAAGTTTGTCGTAGTGTACTTAGAAGACATCCTGATATTTAGTCGAACCAAGACTAGGCACTTGGGGTGCATTCAACAAGTATTGCAGAAGTTGCAGGAAGAGAAACTGATGGTGAACCTGCAAAAGTGTGTCTTCATGAAGGAATAACTGGTGTACTTGAGATTTGTACTCTCGGGTAAAGGGTTGGTGATGAACCTAGAAAGGTAAAGACAATATTGGATTGGCTGGAACCAACAAGTACGACTGGAGTAAGAAGTTTCCATGGACTTACCAGTTTCTACAGGAAGTTCATTCCAGAATTCAGTTGGATTTGTGCACCTTTGACAGAGTGCATGAGAAAAGGAGAGTTCAAGTGGACGAAAGCAGCCCAGCGAGCTTTCGACAAGTTGAAGGAAAATGTCTCTAAGATCCCAGTGTTAGTGCTCCCAGATTTCAACAAAGTTTTCTAGGTCGATTGCGACACCAGTGGAATGGCAATTGGAGCAATGTTGAGCCAGGAAGGCCAACCAATTGCATTCTTCAGTGAGAATTTGGATGATGCAAAGAGGAAATATTCATTCTATGACCAGGAATTCTATGCTATTGTCCAAGCATTGAAGAAGTGGAGGCATTATTTGTTGCCCAAGGAATTTTTGTTATACACGGATCATCAAGAACTGAGGTTTCTGAATACTCAGTCGAAGTTGAATCAGCGGCACATGAAATCAGTCGAATTCCTACAAGGATATACTTTCATGTTGTGACATAAGTCACGCAAGAAAAGCAAGGTTTCTGATGCACTGAGTAGAAGAGTTGCATTTCTGAACACAACAACAGTTCAGGAAACAAGAATAGAGTCGGTGAAGGCAGAGTATATGACCGATGGGGATTTTGTGAAAGCATGGGAGGCTTGTCGTGAACCGTAGAGTGTTAACAGAACTCCATCCTTGGATTGTTTTATCCAAGAAGGATACCTATTCAAGGGATAACAGTTGTGCATTCCCAGAGGATCCATAATAGAGAACCTAATTCGAGAGTTTCATAGTGGCAGATTAGCACATCATTTTGGCATCGACAAGACCAGGGCATTGGTCGAAGAGAAGTATTATTGGCCAGGAATGACGACAAATGTCAGGAAGTGGGTACGACAGTGTCGATTTTTCAAGTTGGAGAAAGGGAGAAGTCAGAATACGAGGTTGTATACACCATTAACTGTACCGGATACCCCATGGGATCACCTAAGCATGGATTTTGTGCTAGGATTGCCGAAGACGCAACAAGGAAGCGACTCAATCTTTGTTGTAGTCGAAAGATTTTCGAAGATGGCACACTTTATTCTGTGTCTAAAGACAAGTGACGCCACAAGCATTGTTGTACTATTCTTCAAGGAAGTAGTCATATTGCATGGCTTGCCTAAGCGTATCACATCGAAAAGAGATACCAAGTTTATTGAACATTTCTAGAGAACCCTATGGAAGAAACTGGACACAAGGTTGCAGTTTAGCTTGACATATCATCCGCAGAAATACGGACAAACCAAGGTGGTGAATAGAAGTTTGGGAAACCTTCTAAGGTGTTTGACGACTGACAAACCCAAGCAGTGGAAGAACGTGTTGGTGCAAGCAAAGTTTGCATACAACAATTCTGTGAATCGATCGACAGAGTTGAGCCCATTCCAGATTGTTCAGGGAAGAATCCCACATGGAGTGGTGGATTGGTTGAGTTACAGACAGAAATCAGGAAAAGTGCGGATGCACAGTCATTCGCAGAACATATGAAGGAAGTGCATGAAGATGTGTGAAAGCGCATAGAAAAGAGTAACGCGGCATACAAGTTGAGAGCTGACAGAAAGAAGAGGCTACAGTCATTCAGCAAAGGAGACTTAGTCTATGCACATTTGCGGAAGGAGAGATTTCCAACGGGAACATATAACAAGCTTAAGCTGAAAAAGATTGGACCATGTAAGATTCTGAAGAATATTTCGGACAACGCTTATGCATTGGAGCTGTCGAATGACTTGAGCATTTCACCAACGTTCAATGTCTTAGATATGTACAATTTTGAAGAAGATTCAAGAAGAAGAAGCGCGGAGGTGTCGAACATCGACTGGATGGCGCAAATTCCAGATTGACACAAAGAGGAAATCGCAGAAGTAATAGAGGAACGTGAAGTCGGGCATACGCGCAGTTCGCGAAAGAAGGAATACTTAGTGCGATGGAGAGATGATGAGTTGAAGAAGGCATCATGGATTTTCGAAGAAGAGTTCAGGAGAATGACAGAGCAGACGATTTATTTTTCACCTGGGGAGTCTGATGCACGAGCATCGGGGCCTAGATATAACAGTTGAAGGTGGTCGACATGAAGAAGGTCGGCCAGAGAGAGTGCCGATGGCCGACCAGAGGGAGTGCCGACGACCACTGGTGTGGAAGAGAAGATTGGTTGTTGAAGTCAATAAGTCAAGCAGAAGATGTCAAGGTCGGTCGACAGGAGAAGCAGGTCGAGAGTCGACATATCATAGGTCGACAAACGGCAGAGTATAAGCGGAGACTTCGAGGGTCGACATGTTGTTGAACCACGACTCCGATAGGTTTTGCAATGAGCCAAGCGAGGAGGAAGGGGCGAACTGGCAAAACCTTGGGATACAAAAGGACGCCGACAGAAGATAGTATGGTCGAGGCAGTGATAAGACCGACTATTGTAACAGTGTCAGAAGGACATGCAGAATTCAAGCAGAGTACTTGGCAATAGTTCGGGGTTGCTAAGGAAGTTATTAGCAGTTATTGAAAGTAGTTGAGATCGTGACATATGTCAACACAGGCAGAGATTGTGCAGCACGACAGAGACGTTGACAGTTGCAGGTCTGCAGGATTAGGGAAGATTGGCAAATAGAGGAAGCATGTCTCAGGGTTTGGAGTTATCTCAGGAACAGCAGCAGCAGAGTAGAAGGTTGGTGCGCAGGAAAAGTTCAATTCAGTTTGGTCGGTAGAGGATCGAGAGAGCATAGTTCGGGGAGAATATTGGTAGATTGGGGAGAATAGTCACACATCTTCTGAACGCAAAGAAGATCGAGCCATATCTCAGAGTTCCATAGTGAACCAGGAGAGGGTGAAGGTCGACACACTAAGATAGCACACAGTTACTTCTGTTTTGTAATTTGGCTAAGGCCGACAATAGTTAGTTATTTCCATTCCTTGCAGTTTGCATTGTAACCATTTCGGTAGAAGTAATATAAGCCAGCTTCTGGCATCCTATTTGCATCTTGTCTATGTGAGCACGCGTGTTGTGTGCATTCGTTAAGCAATAACCTTTGCGAAGGTGACCTTGTGTCACAACCCTTTTTAAATTCTAAATGAGAGTATTGAACATATGTTATTGTCATTCTGGCATCAAATTTTCACTTCAATCTATAGGTAGTCAAATGGTTTCTCCCATGTTCGAATTAAGATCATCTATTGACATGTCATATATTTGTACAATTCAAGGGATTTGTATTGAAACCTTGGGCCATAGTAGCATCTCCTCTTTATGTTGTTACTTAATTTGTGCAAGTAGTACCACATAGATACATGACATTGTTACTTTGTTGTAGGATCAACTTTCCACTCCATTCATCATCATACATTGTGTAGATGCACACTGAGACATAGACCCACTTTATATTTCATCATGGATGTGATTTATCTTTTACATGGATCCACTGTGTATTTTTTTCATATACATGATATGGTATTTGACATGGATCTAGAATGGTATTGGTTTGGTAGCCATGTTCTTTTTTTCCATTCAAGCATGTGTATATCCTACGCAAGGAAGAGAGTAATTTGATATGTTGGTTTTATTTGCAAGTAGTTTATGATCCCGATTTTGATGAACTCTACCTAGTCCCACTCATAAAATTCATATACCATATTATAATGTGTTTTTTCCATAACCTCCTTTTTGAAGTCATACATTAAGAGTAATTTGTTATTTTATTATCAAGTTTTCATTATTTATGTGTGTTGTCTATTAGAATTACTACGTTTTAATCACTAAGGAATCCTCTTAAAAACTATTTTTATTGGTATTCCTTCATTTAATTTAGAAAACACATGGGGCTGTACACCTTAAAGTTTTTCCCAAAATATGAAAAAATATTAAAAATTACTAAATTTGCACTCTTTAATGGGATTTAAAATGCTTGTATACATATAAACAATTAAAAACCCACACGAATTGTATAAAATAACTCTTAAGAATATTTAAGAATCCCCTTTATTGTAGAAGGGTTATCAAATCTTTTGAAGCATCCTTATGTGGAGTAATTGGGAAGCATTTTTTGAAATTTTTATGGTCCTATTGTCCATATGAAACCATAGTTTTTTAAATTTTCTTCCTTGACTTATAGTTCGGATCTTAATTCCTCTTCCTTTATGATCAATATGTTGGAGAAGAGCCATATCCAATGAATGATCCAGGATGGAGGATCCTAAATTCTATTGAAGAAGGTAGCATCATCAAAGATCATGTATATTACTTAGTTTTTTTTTCATAGTTTTTTTCTTGATAACATGGATATGTATCCTCTTTCCCCACCCAAACCATGTCGTCATTTATGTTTGGATGGATTAATTTTATAGTTGGAGATGGAACTATTTACTTAATGGTAGTTAACTATGTCTTTATTTATGTTTTTATGAATTAATTGTATAGTTGGAAGTGGAACTATTTACTTAATGGTAGGTATTTTTAGTTAGCTAAGATTCACATAGCATTAATTTTTTTTATCAATGCTTGGAAAGGTTTGAGGAAGGTTCTTTGGTTGTGTTCATATTTCAATAGATTTGAGATATAGAAAACATAATTTCTTAATATTACAATTTTCACAGGCAAGACAATCCTCTCTTCTACGTCTTAGTCATTTTTAAGTATTTGATTAAAATTAGTATTATAGTAGTTATTATCTTATCTTGATATATCAATAAATTAACTTTAGTTAAATTATTGATATATCAATAACTATCAATAACTTAACCCTAGTTAAATTATTTTCGTGTTGATGTACAATATATAAAGTCCATTCAATATGCAAATCCTCTTATTCATTTGCAGATATGAAGCAAGAATGATATCAGTAGTTTATCATATCCATATATACTCTTAAATTATCAAGTAATAAATAGTCTCATTGCAATATCAATATCTATCTATTGTTTCAAGTGTAATTATTGCATTCTGATGGTCACCCCATATCATATTTTTTTTTAAAGAGTTTTCATTTTCAATCAATTGTATTTTGGCTCAGAATTCTATGTAGGAATCTTTCAATCTATTAATGAGATAGGGATCATACAACTTGTAATGCTCCTTGTAACAAATTCTAAGGTGTTTAGTTCATCTTATCTAATGTATCAAAAGTGTTATTTACTATTAATTTTTCTTCCTTCATTTCTCTTTTTCATATATTATTTTGTAACAAATTCTAAAGTGTTTAGTTCATCCTATCTAATGTATCGAAAGTGATATTTACTATTAATTTTTTTTCTTTCATTTCTTTTTCATATATTATTTTGTGAAAAATGACAATAATATGTTATTAATATATGTAAGTTGACATACATAGATTAATGATTTATGATTAGATTATGGGTTTCATCAAATTTATTATTGCATATACTTCTCATTCTTACATAACATCTTCATCCAAAATCACTCATACATTCAAATGCAAAATTTCAATTGTAACATTATTTATTCTTGCCTCACAAAATCCATAAAGCTTAGGATTCAAGCTTCTCCCATTCTTCAGTCTTCGGTTTGATGGCCTCGGCTCCATGAGTCGCGCACTTGCTACAACAGATGCAATGAAAATGACAAGTCATTTGATAAGAGAATACTAACTAATGTGGCACCATAGATACCTTTGATATTTGTTTAGGATTTTATGTTTTACACCTAAATCACAGGATGGATATTCTTTTTGTAGTTTTTGAAGTGTATGGAGACCTGGAAGCCATAACTAATTTCAATTAGTATTGACATAATAAGGATAGACATCAAAGATAATATAAATGTTTTAAATGTAAATATATTATGTTCTATAATATTTTATTGTTTTTAGTATTTGTATGAAATAATATTACTATAAGGAATATCTACACTATCAATGTATATGTAATGATCATTCCCGTATATGTAATTGATCAATTAGATAAACATATATGATGTGAGATAAAAATCTCTAATGATTATCAATAAAGAAGGATGAAAATATATGATCAACTATGGCTCCACAAGTGATGGAAATTATTCGTATGTTATTAATTGTCTACGCTGACCCAATCCTTAGGATACAATCTGCTATTAATATTCTTATTATATCTATAATCAATTACTAAAATTAAAATTTATATCATAAAACAAAAATTTTATAGTAAAGTTAAATTCTCTAAATTAAATTATTATAAGAAATATTAAAAAGAAAAGTAGTTTAATTTTCTTCACTCAAATTAAAATTCCAACGAAGCTTTAGCACTCGACTAAAATGCTCGACGGCAGAGGGGACAAGTGTTATTCGATCTCAACCACTGCGAAATGCAATGTGGATGGAATATGTGGTGGCAATCGAGTTGACCCGCCTCCTCTCCCAATACAAAATCGTTGTGGCAAATTGTGCAGGTTGAAGTAACGCTATTGTTATCACTGATATGGTCGGCTGATATAGGAATGGGTATAATCTCAGCCATTAACGGCCGAGCATCAATTTCCTGCAGTTGTCCTTCTGCATATATTTCTAACACCCAAGCATTAATGGGCATGTCTGCTACCATTTCTGCATCTATATCTGCTACCATTTCTGCTTCTATTGCTTCCCAGTGACTCAAGATCTGGGCAGCATCTGATGCGTCAACATCTAATGTTTCTAAAGTACGATCTAGGTCTCCTCGGCCAAGAAATCGCATTGCTTCCCACTGACTCAAGATCTGGGCAGCATCTGATGCCTCAACATCTAATGTTTCTAAAGTACGATCTATGTCTCCTCGGCCAAGAAATCGCATTAACCTCTCGTCAGGCATTAACTGTTGATCATCATTTTCAATTTGATGTAAAACCGTTATGTACGTTGGGAATCGATCCGGAAAACGTTGAAGTCGTTCCGTTAGTTCGGTTGATCTCCGATGTAACTCGGCATTCATTTGATCCTGCAATTGACGATGGTTAGATAAAAACTGCACTCGTCGAATTAATCCCACTGCCCGAGTCTGTATCTCATTTGTTCGAACTGCTGTGCGTTCGGGTTCAGGATCAGGAGCCTGCAATCGTTCCTCAAGTTCCCCAAAATCTCTTAGAATCCCATCGACATCAGCTAATAATCGTTCTCCTTCTGGATCCATTTCTGCTCGCCATTGTGCGTTGAGTGGAGCCAAGAAACGTTCAGCTTGTTCTCCAAGTTCTGCTGATCTCCTTTGTAACTCGACATTAATGGGATGATTTGGGATTCGACGATAAAACTGCCTCCATTGCCGAAAAAAATTTCGTGTCCTATCCTGTATCAGATAAGCTTGGTACACTGTGCCTGTGCCTTGGGGATCAGGATCAGGAAACTGCCATAGTTCCTCAACTGCCCCAAAATCGCTGATAATGTCCATCAGTTCAACTAATAACCGTTGTCCTACCGCGCCCATTTCTGCTTCCATTTCTATATTAAAAGAATTGTTGCTTTCTCTACCGAGACCCCAACTAAGTCTGGCTGGAATGACCGATAAACTCCAAACTGTTACCCAAGCAGGATTGCGTTTGCCTCCTTTTTATATGAGAAGACGAAGCTACACTCTAATGAAAAATGTATGGCACATCCATAATTTAAAGGGTGTGTCGGCCTAGGGTGTATGGTTTATATTTATTAAATTTTAATAATAATAATAATAATTGTAAAGGATTTGAATTGTTATCTCCTAGGAGGTAACACATGTCCTTAACAATTAGGCTCACTTAAGTTTTTTATTGTTCTTTTTTCAATAGAAAAAAGCATACTATTGATATTCATCGAGAATAAAATAGTACATCGATGATATTAAATTTAATAGTACGACGAATGAGATATGTATGAGACCCCATGTTTATAGGACAAGGTAACCCCTATGAAGTCTAGAGAGGTGTACATACCCTACTCCCTTAGGATTTGAACTGTTATCTCCTGGGAGGTAACGCATGTCCTTAACAATTAGGCCCACTCAAGTTTTTTTTTTCCAGTAGAAAAAAGCATACTAATGATATTCATGGAGAATCAAATAGTACATCAATGATCTTGAGTCTTTTAAAAGACCATTATACAGAATAGAACAGAGATTATAGCTCATAAATGAGCATCCACGGTCTTGTTAGTAAACCTATAAGTACTGGCCCCTAGGAATTACAAACTATAGTCCAAAATACTATCCCACTATCTATATATAAAAAAAACAAAATTGATTCTGAACATAACTTTCAGTCAAAAAACCACATAGAACCCATATCACAGATATGGAAATCCTAGATTACTTCCCAAATTAAAAAACCAACTTCTCCCTCCAAAGCAAATTTTGAGAACTTATCAGCTAAGGAGTTGTGTTTCGTGTAAATATGCTCAAAGGATATATTGTTGAAGAGTTGAATTATTGATGTGATCCTCTTACACCGATGAAGTAGTGTTGTAACTTTTAAATTATAATCACCTTCCTCCCATTTTATAGTGACTCGCGAGTCCCTATAAACTTTAAGATCTGCAAACCCGAAAATATTAGCCACCTTCAAAACACACCACAGAGCAAGAAGCTCAGCCTTCATATTAGTACCTGTACCACAATTTGTCCTCAAAGTGAAAAAATGCCCCTGGTTCAAATAAATAGCACCACCAGCTGCACATAGACCATTTTTCGTAGCCCCATCTAAGAAAGTAACAAGGCATTTAAATTGACACTCAAAATTACTAACTTTGTGAATTTTCTTAGGCACCTGCTCCTTCGTATAAATTTTGTACATATTCAGGATTTAGATGCAGATATGTTGGACATTAGGAGCGATCTTCGAAGACAACTCTATTCCTGAAATTCCATATTGACCAAGATATAATGATCGAAAGAAAAGGGTAACCCAATGGTCTACCATCGAATATGATATTGTGCAGATAATCATCATGGAATTAATAGTAGAAGATGATGCTTCATTTCATTATATCTAGAATATAGTGGTTGAGATTGCATTACATTCTCCTTGAAGGAAAACTTCAAACATCTGAGATAAAGAAGCATATAGGATCACACTTTGTTGCCAAGGATAAGTTGATCAACAAGGAACAGTGTTGAATGAAAAAAGATAATCAAAACATATGCTTAAGATAGGAATGGATGTCAGAACTAAGTTACCCCGTAACTCTTCACAAATACACAGGAAGTGAAGTACACAGAGAGCTAATCTGCACAAAGAACTTCCAAGAGTAAATCATAAACATGATAAGCCCAAGACATGATATATGAAATGATAATATGAGATTGATCAAGGCCATATAAATATTGAGTAAAAGGTAATCGAAATAAACATGACATGATATATAAGATAGATCAAAATGTTTAACATGATCAACATATAACAAATTAGGATCAAATCATGATATCCCTTATAAAAAAAAAATGAAATGATTAGTCATTAAGCATGGGTTAATTTATTGTTTTCATGTTAACATGCAAGAGATGAATGCCCTGAAAATGTCAATGCTTCCATGTAAGAGTGTTAGAGACAATCAACACAGGAACTAGATACAATCTCTGCAATGCATGATAAAGAAACTAAAACCTATTAAGAAAGGATAATCCATTACGATATAAGACATGATATCACATAGATTCAAAAATTGATTTTACTCAATAAAATAGCAAGAGAAAATATGATCACATAGCTGAAAAAATATAGTCATTAAGCACTTGTTAGAATAATGAGTATTAGATGATTTCTTGTTGTTATCGTAAGAAAGCTAGAAATGCATGCTCCTAAAATGTCAAAAAAAATCTACCACACAAGTAGGTTAGTGACAAATTAATTGGAACAAGCGCCAACAATATAATAAAAGAAGCTACACTCTAATGCAAAATAAACAAGAAGTTAATTACCAAAAGTGTATGCAAGATGTCCAAATTAGTTAAATTAAACACTAAAATTTCGATTTAAAAAAATGAATCTCTAAATATGCAAGAACATAATGAGCAAGATATGATACCATGTGAGAAGCATCGTCATTATTAGAAGAGTGAGACCATGTTAGAATATTGAGCCAAAAAAATTGATCAAATGAACTTCAATGGTATCACTTATAGATATGAAAATATACCCACCAAACAACTAAGTCGTAAGCATAGGTTCATTTCTTGATGTCATCGTTACCATACTGATATCCATGTCTCTAAAAATGTCAAAACATCTTTCAAACAAGAAGGTTAGAGACAAGTAAAACAGGAACAAGACAACATTTGCAAACATGATGAATAAGAACAAAAAACCTAATGCAAAGAGATCAAGAAGCTCATGACAAGAATTTCAAGATAAGAGATGAATAAAAAATGAACTTTCTCACCAAAATCAAATCCCAACAACTGCTAAAAGATGGATCTGTAACTTTGCAGCAGAAAACTGAAAGCATAAAAACAGAAAATTTAAAATGATCATAACTCTGTCAATGTTTCCCATAATTTTTATTATAACCTGTTTTCAAATTTAGAGAATTCGTTCTGCATCCACCTAGACAAACAGGAGAAAAATATTAGCAATATGTCAAAATATATTCACTCTGAAGTCCGCACACCCGTCACCAAAAAAATTGAAAAATAGTTGATTTTAAAATAGCGATATCTCCACCGTTCGGACTCCAAATGAGAAAATTCTATTTTGTAAATTGAGTATTTTTGCAAGAGGAACTCAGATATGCAACTTGTGTCTTCAAAATATGCATAGAAAGTGTCAAAAAAATGGTCCAAAAGTCACCTCCCAATTTTTCCTTAAACACTTCTCCACAAGGGTTAGGGTTTGAAGGAAAAATTCAAATATGTAGTATAAAGCCCAAATATGAAAAAATACCACCTAAGTATTGTAGATTGGGCCCAAAACTACAAAATATGAAGATCCCAAGTGAAATCATGAGAAAATGTTTCTTAAAAAAACAAGATCTAATATTTTTACTAAAGAATGTAGAATGCAGCAATCTGATGTGATATCATGTTAGAATATTGAGAATATGATAAAGTCATACAACAATAAAAAGAATCCATAGCATGAGCTGATATAGACTTCTATCATAATAAGTAACAAATAACATGAACATGAATAAAATGGAGATAAGAAAATAGACAAGAGAACACTAGATATACGTGGTAAAACCCCAAATAGGTAAATATCCATGGGAAGGTTGAAATCTTCTTAATCATCAATAATATCCAATATTCCAATAGAGCTCTCACACATGAGCATCACATCCCACTACATAATCACATTACATGACACATCCTTGTGTTCATATGTGATTTCTTGAATTCTTGATGAATTTACAATGACTCCTCACCTCATTATATACCAATTAGAAGTAATAGAGGAATTACATCCCATAACACATATGGGATAAATGTAAGTTCACATATTTATATAATAAAAGGTAATAATATTAAATTATTACAATTACATGTCGGATGACTCTTTTACATAATATTGGACATTATTACCTTCCAAATACATTAAGTCATCATTACATATTCCAACAAAACGTAGAGGGTGAAGTTCTTGCCGAAATCAAGTGGGGATATTAAGGGAGTTGATGTCAATGCTTACTTGAGGAACTCAAAAGAGGACTGAGCTTGTTCATCCCATTGGAAAGGGATTTATTTTCTGAGAAGATGAAAAAAACTGTGAGCTTGAGTTGCGTAGTTAGGGATAAAGCATCAGAGGAAGTTGGGTTTTCCTTGGACACTTTGTAACTGCCTTCATGTTCTTGGGAGTAGAGCTCAAGTCTAGATTGGACTTTTAATGGGTCAACTATGATCCCTTGTTGAGAGATGATGAATCCCAAGAGATGCCCTACTGTGACACATAAGACACACTTGAGTGGATTCAGTTGAACATTATGCTTATGGATCCTTAGAAAGTTAGTGCACAAATCAACGAGATGATCACCTCTTTTATTTGACTTGGTGATCAAATCATCAAGGAAGGACAAAATGATATGTTCTAGGTCATTAAAAACATAAGGTATTTCTCGTTGGAATGTAGTACCAAAATTGTTTGATCCAAAAGGAATCACATAGTATGCGAATGTTCACATTGGTGTTGTGAATGTTGTTTTGTATTGGTATTGTGGGAGAACGCTTATCTGGTTATAGCCTGAAAAATTGTCCATAAGGGATAATATTTCATGCCTAACATAGGGGTTGACTATCTGATCAATGAATGGTGTGGGAAAGTTGTCTTTGGGACAAGCTTGGTTAAGATCACAAAAATCAGTGTAGACTCATATGGTGCCTTGCTTATTGTTCACAGATACAGGATTTGATACCCATGTTGTATAAGTGATATGGAATATGAATCTAGCTTGGTGGAATTTCTCAATTTTGGCTTTGATGCCTAAGGCTTTAGATGGATGAACCAGACTTTGTTTTTGTCACACTAGGGTGGCATCTGGCCATGTCTTGATATGATGTTTAATAATAGTGGGATTGATACCCGGCATTTCAGTGTATGACTAGGAGAAAACATCTCAAAACTCTTTAAACAAAGATGTATATTAATCAGAAATTTCTCGTGGTTAACAAGAAGAATGTATGGATATGTTCTCAACTATTCCTGGTTTGACAGATATACTCACCTGGATGGTAAGTGAAATGTTAGCCATGTTTCCTTCTTCGAAAGCATCAGGGGATGGTATAGGGTTTTTATAGCAATCGATATGGTTGGGGGGGATAAAATATTTTGACTCAATAGTGTATTGTTGAGCCATTTGTAAATTGGGGATCTGTTCCCATGGGGCGAATGATGACCTATGATGGAGGTCATCCCAGGAGTATTCCTTATCGTTCAAGGCTTCTAATATTTCTTCATATGAAAAGAATAAATATTCTTCTAACATTTCTTCATATGAAGAGAAGGAATGGTTTGATAGGTCGTCGATGGGTCCTCTCTCAGTGCTGAGTGGGGGGAGATTGCTTGGTTGAGATAGCTTGATGGTGGTAGATATTTCAAGGTCCCTAGTTGGGAGACGATCGACGAGAGATGCTTTAACTAGAATATATCCACATAACTAATCAAATTCTGCAGAGGGGGTAAGATTTCTTGGGTTAATAGTGACGGACTATTTTCTACCTGGATTGTTGGTAATAGGTCCTGGTTGTTTTCTAAAGACAGCAATAGCAAGCCATCCTTTTGGGTTTTGGACACCATTGATTATGTACTAGTGATCTCACCATGATTAGTGGTATTAGGTAATAGTGGGAAGACCTCTTCTCCTAGGACTATGGGTAAGCTTGCCCCATGGGGGGAAGGGTTATCTAATAGTCGCTTTTTTTCTAACCATATTGCTCGTGCTCTGTGAAATATGGGGCATTGAAATTAGTAGTGATTTTAGTGAAGTCACTGCCATGACAAGAGAGCATCATCATGGCCCTAGCAGGAGGGGTCTCTCTGGTCAGATGCATGGCATGGGCTCGGGAGAGGCCAACATTGCGCGGCACCTTGGCTCCATGATAGATACCCTGCTAGACATTAGACATGAAATCAGAGGTATAGACGAGGACACACAAACCCGCCTGAAGGAACTGGAGTACAAGGTTCATATCGTGATTGACTGGTGCACTGATAACATGGAGCTTTTCAACCTGCCTTCACCACTCCTCTTAGTAGTTCTGGATTTGGAGATGATGGTTGAGGCTCTGGTTGAGATGGAAGAAGAGGTTGTGGAGGTGAAGCCGAATGAGGAGCAATGCAAGGAAGAGCAAGTTGGAACCAACACTAGAACTTATACAGAAGCCCTGGACAGCATCCGTCAATAGGAAATAAAAGAGGAACCATAGCCACAGAAGTGATGCCTGGAATCTAAATATTTAAAGCATCCTCAGCCATGATAGTCACCCCACATTTTCCTAATCTGAATTGGTTTACTTGTTTGGTATTTTTCTCCAATTCCTGAATCTATCATGTCTATAACAATCTTAGAAGATCTAAACACTTTTTTGGCTTTATATTTCCCTTGTACATGGCATAGTATAGTATATTTTAGTCTACCATATTCAGCAGTGACTTATGAAGGTTTTGTTGCCTACAATCCTAGGTGTTTCTCCATCTGAGATTCCTAGTGCATAATTGTTTTAGTCTTAACAATCACATATGGTTGTTTTGTTAACTATAAGCCTGGGTGTTTTTCCATCTAGGAGGCCTAGTGCAGACTTATTTTTGTCTCGTAGTCTGAGTGTTTCTCCCACAAGGAGGCTTAGTGTAGAATTGGCATGTATCTCTTTGTAAATTTTATGTAATACTAATGTAAGTACTAAACTACAAATATATATATTAAGTATGATGAAATAGTTTTCAAGGAAGATAAAAGGGAAAAAAAATTATTGGAGCCAAATTTGTAAGTTAACATTATCATCATGTAAGATAAGATGATTAGCGATAGTAGAAGTCTCTACCCTACATGAACGAGGTCTTAAAATGGGTATGTGATCACCACCGAAAATTCTTAAGCGGAACTAACTTAGTGCCTTACATCTCATTTAATATGAGGCAAGAGATAAATTGACCATGAAAACATTGCATGTTAATCATGTAGTTGTGAAGTCATGATTGACGTAGACACATGACCTTATGTAGACATACTCATGGCAAGTGAAAGGAAAGTAAATATAATGTGAGTTATGGTAATTAAAATAAAATTGTACGTATGTGTTAGAGAGTGAGAATGAACCTTGGAAAGAGTAAAATTGAGGATAAAAAGAAGGGATGATAGTTGTGATGGTTAGTGATTAAGATAATTGCTTTTGCCACCACCTTATCTATAGATGGCCTTGAGGTTAAATTAAAATTTACAAGAAGACGAGAGTGTAAAAATAACAATTACGATGTTCACCTAAGAATGTCTTTATATATATAGACCAAGTTGAGTCATGATCAATTAATGAAACTTGAATTCCAAATGTAATGATGAACGAGGAAAAATTTTATCTCATTGTTGACCTTCTTTCAAGTAAGAGGAAGTAGTAAGGAGAGAGGGCTTGATTGGGCTAGGGAGATGCCTAAAAGGATAGGGTTGTAAGTCGTTAGTATTGTATATGTGTAAATGCTATAAATATAATACGGTAGTAGATATTATAACTTGGATAGTACATGTATGTGTAACTTGATATGTCACGAAGTATAAATGTGAGAAAATGAAGTATAATAGATAAGTAAAGAGTAGTTATTATATATTGCAGTGATGGACCTCTATGGAAAACATATTCTTAGACTTATGTGTGTTGTAGTACTTTTGTTCATAGAGGGCACATTGTGCCTTAGCTACGATAAAGAGGCCCTATACTTGGCATTTAGGTGTTAAGATCAAATCTGTATTACTAAATAAGACATTGGGATTAATCATAGTGACCAATTACCCATGAAGTAATTTCAATAGGCTTAGATGTCAATTATTAATATTTTGTAAATGTTCCTAAGTTGAAGGAGATTATAATGTGTCAATCATGTGGGAGGTGGTGCTTGGATAATACCAAGCAAGGGAGAGTTATAATCAGAATTCAAATGTAAATGATTATAATCAATAAGATTTGGAATAAGGATATGAGGTTCTGGATAGTGGTCAGATGAATTATTTATGATTTAAAATGAGAATTCTATATGAACATTATAAGGGTAAATCGATAAGGGAGACATGTCCCTACCTTAACTAAGTTCAGTGGTAATAGAATGAGTAAGATCGTAGTAACGTGTCTACAAGCTATGGGAAATCATATCTAATATAATAATGACCCTAGGTAATAATGAAAGGTCATAAGGAGTTGGGACAAATATTTAGTAGATATGAAGAATCAATTTCTATGAGAGTTGTAATCGAAGAATGCCTCGAGCGCAATAGCACGTTTATTTTCCCAAGTTAAAGTATTATGGAATTAGTTATGGATGGGTATGCGTATTTTTACAAAAAACATTTGATAAGGGGTTACGATGAGTATGTGTATTAAATGCCTAATCATGCACATCATATTGTGTTTATACGATTGAATTTTATTAAATCAAATAAGGGCTTGCACTTTGCCTTGTTGGGATTGATGAAGGTATGATCAACAAAGCCAAAGGCCTATCAAGGCCTATCAGACCATATAGTTGTACGAAGTATCTAGGTAGATGTGGTAGATTTAGATTCAAGGTGTGTGTGTTTGATTACCCTTTCACAATGTTAACCAATTATATCTGGAAGGGATTGATCTATGGGTTGAAATTGAAACTGTAGGTATTTTATGAGATAATGTGAGACTCGTTGGTAAGAGCTCTACCCTATAAAGTGTTGATCAATATTATGTACTTGGTTGATACACTTGGTGTTATTTAATTTACTATTATGGTAAACCAAACAATAATCCATCGAGACTGGCTCGAATCAATTATTTATTAAGAAGCGAGCGGTGTAGGTCGAAAGGAGGTTCAACAAGCTAGAAATTGATAAGGAGTCATGACCATACCCCTTCGAACCAAAAGAAATGTTACATGGGAGATGAAATATTCTTATGAATTGCAATACAAAAAAAAGGGAAAGAATGACTATAAAATTTTGCAAGTATGTTAAGTATTTGTGGATAACACCTTATTAAGGATTAATGAACCTTGAGGGGTGTACATATGGTATCATACCATTACTAGTATATGATATAGAATGTAATATAAGAACACATCTCCTATGATAAAAGAAGTAATATTTTAAAAGTAGTGACATGTTGATCATGTGAACGTCCAGTGGGACCAGCATGAATAAAATCTTATAGTGGGAAGGCAGAGAGATATTGCATCGTGATTTTCCTTATGATTATGAATGTCCATAAATTTGGGACGAAGTTTCTTGAAGGGTGTGTATATGTAACGCCCCATATTTTGACAATCAATAATTAAAACTAAAGTGTTAGTTAGCTTAGCATTTTCATTTATGCTTATTATCTGTTGGACTCGGCTTGATTGACTAAGAATGTTGTTATGTGAACATATGGAATTCCTATGTGAGAATAGTATATGGCATTTATTGTTTTGTTTTATTTATGGTGAAGAATATGCAATTTCATTGAACATGCAAATTAAATGTGGAATATCGGTATGTGCATGCCAGTTTAATACTTTGGTTATGGAACAAGTACAATATACGATGTCAAACAACTTACACACTTACTTAAATGTCATTTTAACAATATAGCTAATCACTTAAAAGAGTTGGATATGTTATACATTAGATATATGTTTATGGTGAACTAACCCACATGTTGACTGGCTACGAGATAGTTATATTTCTAAAGTGCCAAGGGGCATGAGATTTCTTGGACATCAAGAGGATAATGATGTGATATTAGTCTTTCGTGTGATTTAATTGTGAATTCCAATATTTCTATCACTTGTGGGTGAGTGTGAGTTTTGACAAGAACCGCAACTTGCCCAAAGTGGTTGTTGGCGCAACTCTTAGAACAGTGATGGAACAATATAGTGGATGTAGGGTGTTGACACTAGTACTATCAGGGGGGTGGAGGAATTTCCCACCATTCATCCTCTAAAACCTAGAGTCTTGGGAGGATTTTGCTTAGCGCTCTCCCCAGATGTGTGATGATGACTAGCGGTTGTCTATTGGGGAAGCTTGGTTGATATAGTTGACACTTCAACTTACAGGTTATATCTGTGGTTAGTTCGATATAGTCGACGCCACAACATATTGCAGCTAAGGACGAGATGGATAGGTCAGATGATGGATTTTAATTTTTTATATTTAATTCGGAGCTTCAATATACTTGAAATAAAATAACAATCATAAACATAAGCAATCACATTCAACACATGAATTTACCCTGGGGAAACCCTCTATGACTTGAGGGAGAAAACCCCAACAAAAAATTCCTTAGTATATTGATAGATAGTAGAGAATTTCTTTTACATCAAGCACCCCCGGTGCAATTACAGAGAAAGATAAATATAGAGAAGAGAGACTCCAAATAATATCCTGCACAAAGAGAAGCACATATCCTTCAAGAGAGAAGAGAATTCACTTCACATTGAATTCATCAATCCTGTATAACATATTTATACATTCTTCACATGCATCGGCTTCTATTTTTATATTTTGACTTCAAGATGAACTCGCCCTCTATGTGGATGCATCAATCTTGCATGAAGAAGTGCGCCCCACTTCTCATGCAGTGCATTAACTCACTGAATTGATTCTTAGGATGAACTCGCCCCTTAACTGAAAGCTTTCCCACTTGGTTAGATGGCTAACTTAAGTGTCGTCACGCAAGTGATGCAACTCAAGTGTCGTCATTTAGTTTAGCATAAGTATCATCATGCAATAACACTTAGTTAACTAGATCTTCTTTGTTATCACTTAGTTAACTCTCTTAATTGATTCTTTCTTGTTAACATCATTGTAGTGATCAATTCGAGTTATGTTCTGATTTACTGAAGTCTTCATTGAAGTTTAACAATTCGAATTCTCTCTTAATTAATTATTTTGTGTGCAATTTGAATTCTCTCATATCTTATCACATCTTATCTTTATCTCTTTCCTTGTCTGCATGTTCCACATGTACTAGCTTGATTATCATATCAAATATATTGAGGATATTTTCCCAATCATGTGATCATATTGTTCTACTATCGTTCCAAGTGGTTATATGCTAAAGTAATTCACTCTAGAGGTGGCCAGTCTATAGAGGAGACTTAATAGCTCAACCATGGTTAGTAGTACACCACACACCATACATGCTTCGACATGCAAAGCATCACCTCAACACATGAGGATCGATCTTGACACACAAGACCTTAGCCTTGACTAGCAAGATTGTACAACATCGTCGCTTTGGCATACAAAGCACTTTCCTGAACACATGAAGTTTAACCATTCTTGAGTCCAACTCAAGCTTCTTCTCCAAGTTCACTGAGTCCAACTCAGGCTCCTATAAGGCACTACCTCAACACACGAGACTCAATCTTGACACACAAGATTGACCTGGAGAACGACTCATGATGTTGTAACTTTAACAATGGAAGTAGTTGTGACTAGGTGTTTGGGGTACTTATGGGGATGGATGGGAGCAACGATGGGGTTGGATGATGTTATTCATTGTTATATACCTTCATGATTATATGCTTGGATTGATGAACATGTTTATACAATTAATTTCTAATGATTTTGAATGAAAATTGTTAGTAATGAATGGTGGTAAATGTTAATTAGTAACGAATGATGAATCATGCTTTCTTTAATTGTTCTTCTACAAATTGGTTTTCAGCATATAATAACTTTGCATTAAAGGCATTGAATATAATTTCCATCATATAATAAATATATTATTTGCAAGAACGGTTAATGTGAGGGATGTGTTTAAGGTTTTAATGAATTATTGAAATATTATATCTATATTTATGTATGATGTAGTCTTCATGGGAATATTATTAAATATCTTCGTTGAGGTATTACACACACATGAGTAATATAATATAATATAATGCACTAGAAATATCATTGAGGCTTACGGGTGGGAGAACAATATAAATAAATGGGTGCATAAGGTTTCCTAAATTCATGGATAGGACTATCATATTGCATTTAAAGATATCACCTAAAATGAGACACTTTGCAGCCATAATATTATTATTTAACTTAAATCGAATTTCATGGACATTTATAGCGGCTATGATATTATTATTTAACTTGAATCGAAATTGTTATATTTGGTGAAAAACTAATTTATTGATTGTTTAATAGTATTTTATTGGAATGAGGCGGTGGAGATGTTTTGGAAATAAATAAAGAAGTGAAGTGAAGAGCAGGGGAGAAATTTTTTTATGTGGAAAAAGGAGAAGTGTTGGAAAGGTTGGAAGTATTAGTTTTTTACGAGCATCAATAAAGTAGTATGCAAGAAAGAAATAAAAATAACGAGCAACCAACCATATAAATAGACACAAGTTTTACCCTAGAAAACCCCTACGAGGAAAAACCAGCCTCAATGAAGATCTTCATTACCCTTGACCTAAACTAGCGAAGACGAGCCAAGTGAGCTTGCCATCACTGGGGTAATTTTTAGGGGCAAAATTTTCACCAATTGGCTATTTTTGGGCATTTTTTCAAAAAATAAATCGCTATTTGGTCATTTTTACTCTCTAATATCGCATATATTTACATAAAATATGTTTTTTTAATGTAATATTCCCTCAAATTTACAAATTTTCGTAGTAAATTGTATGTTTCATATTTAACATTCACCTACCTATCTATATATATGATTTTTTCAACCCAAAAAAATCACCTAGAATACTATACTTAGGTATACTATTAGAATCCTTAAAACATACCCTGGCCACCGCTCACCTAGAGGCCACCTTACAATGGAGTGTGCCAAGCCTTTTATAGGCTTCATTACATGCAATACCTTGGGCCAATACCATGGGCTACAACAAACCATGTGCTAGACCTAAACCACCTTTGACTCATTCTCTAGTAAAGGTTAACCTTAACAATCCCACCTTTAAGCTTAACTTCGGGATATCACATACACCCCCTTATCACCCAGGTCTATATCCCAACTTTACTGGTGAGTTACGAAGGGTATGCATGCCTTACCAGGTCTTACAGCCATATTCCCTTTTACATTCAAATTGCTCCATTAATTTTTTTTACATCTGTCTTCATGGTGATTACACCATCACCATCCATTGCTTCATCCTCTCACTTTTCATGCTTGCTTTCTTACTCGTCTACTTGCTCATTTTCTACCATGCTCCTTTTGTACCTGCATCCAACCCTTCCATTGACGTCCATATAAAGAAGAATCCATCTACCGAATTGCATGCGTCCTCAACCACTATAACCGTTAGTTCTGTAGGAATTCTCTTCACATAACCACTATAATCGTTCATCAATTTTGGTCCCAAAACTGAGATTAAACCATCTCACATTCCTCCCACAATTGAAGACTCAACCTCTCTAATCCACATCAATATAGGCTACGTGTACACAAGCCACCCTCGTACCTACCCAGTGATTCATTCCACACTTGATGCAACATTCCTTCTCTGTACGTAAGAGAGATACCTTTTTTTATGCTTCTAGCACCCGGGGATATCAAAACTTAGCTATGTCTAAGTTTCATAAGGACCAAATATATTGTTTGGGTATCATGTACCACTGAACATGCACCCCACAATTAATTCAAAAAACACCTAGTACTATAATTAAATGTTATTTCAGATGTATGTGCAACCACTTCCACATCATGTAATTGTTGTTGCCATACCCAAAGTTCACCTCACATTCTTTCAATAAAGATCTTTAAAAAACAAATATCAACCTTCACCATTTGTTTTCCAACACCTTATATTTGCATTACAAGAATTATTAGATATTTAGTAGTAACACTCCCAAAAGATGGACCAAACGAAGGTTTTAAGAATCAACCAAAAAACAAGGTGACTTCACCATTTACCATTCATTTCCACGTGAACCCTTTTCCTTGAATCAACGCATTTCGAAGGCTTCTTCTCCACATCGACATATTTATTTGACACAAGATCTCTTCTTTTCTTTCTTCTTGGTAGAGAGTTCCCACACGACGACTCCTTTCTAGATGGAACAACCACTCGACCTTTGTTCAGGTGTTGATTATGTGGTTTATTCCTTTTTATAGCACTAATTTATCACAGACAATGGGTTATGCTTTTAACAAATAGTGCAAAATAGTATAGTGGCTCCCTCTCTTTTGCACAACGTCGATTTCCAGCTAAGATGCAGCATATCACTCTCTTGCGCATGTGGCCTACTTTACTTAAGTTATTTATGTTGTGAGGAGTATCAATGAATTTTTTATAGTATTTGTCAATTGAGGAAACAATAAACAATCAAGTAATTAGTTCTTAAATATCCCTTAAACATTCCAGTCAAATTTTGAAATAGTTATGAATAGTAGATTGTAAAACTAAGATTTCAAAGAGGGTAATCAAGGGCTAATGAACCTTCATGGTCACCTTAGTTGGCACTGAAATTATATTATTTGTTAAACCAGAAACACAAAACATCATCTAGCTCAAACACATCCCCTAATGGCGTGGGAAATGACATAGATCCCTCTTGTAACTAGATAAATAGCATCATCACCCAACTCCACCTATATATACCTATTGCATGCAATCGAAGTCTATTAAATCCTTCTTATTGAAGGTCATGTTTCTAGAGGATCCAATGTCCACATACTACCCTACACCAAAAGCAACATTTGAGGAAAGGCAAGAAACCATGGAGAATTATGTACCAAGCACGGATGCTAACTCATACGCCCCAATTGAAGCTTATGGCCTTCTTGCAAACTGCTTTGGTTACTACAACCTACCCTTGACCTTCTTTTTAGGCATGAAGATGCATAGTGGCCAATTCTATGGCACTTGAAACACTTCACGAGACTCGATTCTTTCTTACCCTAGTTTTAATACCTTGAATATTCCTTCTTCATTTTCCAACCCTTCTTAGGTTCTCCTTTCTTACCACTAAAACCTACCCTTGACTTGAATCCTTTCAGGCACGAAGATGCATAGTGGCCAATTTTGTGGCACTGGATCACTTCACAAGACTCGAGTCTTAATTACTCTAGTTTGGGGACCTTGAATCTCCCTTCTTCCTTTTCTAACCATTCTTAGGTTCTCCTTTCTTACCACTTTCCCCATCTTCATGATGAGGGCTAGGTTGTATATCTCTTCCATTATAACTAACCTGGTATTTACTACTTTCCACTTAAACGAAATCATCTCAAATCTTTTCAAAGTTGGGAAGCTTCTCTTGAGCACAAACACACCAAGCAAAGGGTTCATAAAAAGAAAAGAACTCATTTAATGCTATGAACATCAACTCCTCATTTTCATCATTCATCTTGTTAGCAACAACTTTCATTCAACTCATTCATTCTCATCAAGTAGCTATCCACCATGTTTATCTCAATCGTGTGTGGTAGAGGGCATGTTAGTAAAAAACATGTAGGAAATATTCACACTATGGTACAAAGTAATCAAGGAATCATAAATCTCATTTGTCATCATTTTCTTCCTCGATGTGATGGATCAAATTATCCTTCTTAGAATCAAGGATGATATCTTCCCTTTGGCCTTCTTTTTCTTGTATTCGGCCAATTGCACGAGATCAATAAGCATTGTATCCTTCCACTCAACAAAAATCTAGAGATCAACCTCCTCATGTGGCCTACCTACACTTCTAAGGTGTAAACTTGGAAGTGTCCTCTAAATGGTCAATCTAAGATTGTAACTAATCACATCGGAAACACCTACAACAGAACTCAAATAAATATATGTGAGAAAACAAATCCAAGTATGACCTATAGTAGGTGCAAGTTTTCTCTCTCATGCACAAACAACACTCCAAAGATTGGAATATAATGGACATCTCACCCAAAAATATCTCATAGGTTTGGATCAACATCAAATCATTGAAGCAAGGGATTCACACCCATTAAAATCATCCAACAACTCCTTATCACAAAAAACAATCATATCCATACACAAATCCGTAGAAGATTTCAATTTGTAACTAATACCAAGTTAAATTTTCAATTCATGGTAAGCATACTTAAACTCTTGCAAATCCTAGATAGCTTAAAATTGTTTAACCTATCAAAACTAACAATGTCAATGTCAAATCTACAAACATATAGATCACTAAAACATTGAACAACAAACTAAGAATTGTAGCAATCAATCACACTCTATTAAATCCAAAATAGAAAATTGTATAGTAACTCACTTTCCCCCTCTCTCCTTCATAGAATAGGAGAGAATAGAGTTTACACTACATGTACATTGTGCAAGTAAGGGGCCTAGTTTCATTGTATCAAACTCAAACCCTAATCCCATAAAAAGTGTGCCCAACATTCACGAAATCCATGCTTAGATAAGCAATCCTACTAGAGAAGAGTAAATGTATGTGTGCATGATTTTACCATATCATTGAAATAATACCCTGCATAATTGTGGAAAATACACCTCAACCCACGTGCTTTCCTAACACTATAAAAGCAATCCCATCATAAGAAAAACAATTCTAAAAAGAGGATAAACACTAAATATGGAATATATCTAATGTTAGTGCACACATGCTATAGACATGTCTGCACCCACTACTATTGTTGACATAATTGTTGTATGCAACCTAAACCAATGTACCACTTTATTATATGGATGTGCCACCACTATTGTACCCTTGAATTAGGATAATACATACATAGTAACCAGAAAATCTAACCACGGGTTCCACAGTGGACATCCTTCAAGATGAAATAAAGGATCCTCAGCTCAAACTATGGATGTCGTTTACAATTCCACTCAAGACAACATGTTGGAACTTAAGTAATAAGAATCGACACATCGGAATTCCTTACTCCACAAGAAACCTTATAGAGTGAAACTATTGCAAAACAAGGACTAATCCAAAAATTGATAATTGAACATAGGGTCCAAGCCACCAAGAGGAAGACACCTTTACTAATAATGTAGAGATTTATATCCAAGTTATTTTCAAAGAAGAAAGAGCCAAAGAGAGAAAAATAGCTCAATTCTTTTATGTGTGGTCTTCCAAGAACAAACATCCATTAGATGCAAGGCTTAAATTTACTCATGATCACAAGAAGTTGCAAGATGTTGCAACTACAACCTCCTTCCCCATTCTTTATTTGAAATGAATGGGGCCCCTCCTTGAATTTCCTTCACCTTGGGATAAGTTTGGTGTTCTTCAGATTTAACAAAGTATTGTTTGAAAATTTACCCCCAATTAGAAAAAAAAGACTTAAACTTTTTCCAAGTTTCCCTGTTTCAATGCTTTTTCTGAGCTTTTGCATTTCGAAAAAATTTCATGAGTTTTTCTGTTTTAGTGAGTTTTGGTGAGTTCTCCAATGTGTTGGCTTGTTTCTTGAAACTCGTTGTTGTTTCGCTTATTTAATTTTTACACCTCAAAATGTCGCCCAACTCAAAATTGTTCATCGAAACGGATCGGCCAATATCAGGAAGTTATGCTGAAATAATGCTAATCCCAGTGGTCGGTAAAACCCATCAAGTTTTTCCGAAACGTTTCAGCGGGACTCACTCAAAGTCATTGAAACACTTTGGCGAAAATCCATTACCCCGCGGATAAAATTGGTTTCTGACCACCGAAACACTTAAGAGACCTGGTTTTTGGTGAAATTCATCAAGATCCGCCAAAATGCTTCAACGAAACTCGCTAAAAGTCATTGAAACACTTCGGTGTGACTTCCTCAAACTTGTTGAAAAACCCCATTTTTTCTCTATTTAGCCTCACGTTGATCCTAGGGTAAAAGCGGAGGGTTAAACTTATGCCGATAAATAGTTTTTTACCCATTTCCAATCTCACACTCTCATTGCGCAATTACATCCATGGATTCCCTGTTGAGAGCCTCATCCCATTGCACAAGGACACCTAGACATACCCAAGCAAGGGCTTCGAAGGACTACAGCCAATCGTTATCTCCCACCTGTCTACGGGACACCGAGTAAGTACTTTCCTCTTGTGTCAAAATTTTCCTCTATTTGGAAAGTTGGTCATCTAAGTTATGATTTTTTCTTCAACATCCTAGGGGTTTTGATGTAGGAGCATCGGGGCCTGGGAAAATCAGTCAAAGTTAATCAACTTGAGGAAAGCTGACCATAGGGAGTGCCGACGACCACTGGTATGGAAGAGCAGATTGACTTGTCGAAGTCAATAATTCGAGCAGGAGCAGTCGAGTATGCGACCAACAGATGCAGCGAAGTCGAGAGTCGACATGTTGGGGTCGGCATACGGCAGGTCAAGAGCGGAGCGTCGATGGTCGACATGTGTCAAACCATGACTCCAATAGGTTTGGGCATGAGCCAAGCGAGGAGGAAGGGGTGGACTGGTGAAGCCTTGAGTTGCGAAAGGAAGCCGACGGGTAAGTCAAGCTGACAGACAGTATGGCCGACGTGATGGTTTACTAGAGCATGTCAAAAGGACGCGTAGAATTCAAGGAGACTTGGAAACAGTTCGGGGTTGCTAAGGAAGTTAATGACAATTATTACAGGTGGGTGAAGACATGACAGATGTCTTCAGAGGAAGAGGTTGTGCAGCACGGTTGGGGCGCTGACAATTGCAAGTCTGCAAGATCGGAGGAGATCGACACACAGAGGATGCGTGTCTCGAGGATCGCAGTGGTCTCGGGAACAACAGCAGCAGAGTAGAAAGGCCAAGGAGGAAGATAAGTTAGGGAATTGATTCTGCAGTTGATAGTGTTTGGGGAGAAGTTATGTAGGTTGGAGAGAATAGTCACACAGCTTCCGAACGCATAGGAGATCGATCCATAGCTCAAATTACCGCAGTGAACTAGGAGAGGGTGAGGTCGACACACTGAGAGAACACATAGTTACTTCTATGTTGTAACGGCTAAGGCCGACAATTAGTTAGTTATTTGATTTATTTTCAGTTTGCATTGTAACCGATTCGGAGAAGTAATATAATCCAACTTATGGTATGTTGTTTGCATATTGTCTATGTGAACGTGTGTGTGGTGTGGATTGTTAAGCAAGAACCTTATTGCATAAGGCTCCTTGCGTCAAGTGGTATAAGAGCCATAGCATCCTGATATTTGAAGGATAGCCATATCAGAGCGGGATGTGAATCCCTCTGTGTAGAAGAATGTCGAGTGACATTGAGCCTGCAAGTGCGTTGAACAGCTCCAGCTGAGGTTGGGTAGAGTTGTGCACAACTTGTTGAAGTCCGGTTGCGATTGGACGAAGTGGGAGTTTCAGCCGAGGTTGAAAATGGCTCACAGAGGCGTTAATGTCTGAGGACGAAGAGTGCGTGGCGCGACAGTCACAGTTGATCCTGAGATGTTCGACGAGTGCATCGTAACAATGCGAACTTTGACAAATGAAGTTGCAGCAATCAAAGAAAGCCAAAGGCGTGGTTGTATTCCTGATGCATTATACCACGACAACGAGGAAGTCGAAGAAGTGGAACCACGGGAAGCAGCGGAAGATGAACCAGAAGAAAAACTGATCAAACTTCTGACGGATATGAGAGGTTGGACAAAGATAGATGTACATACCTACTCAGAAAGTCTGGATCCAGAAGACTTGATCGACTAGTTCAGAGAGATGGAGAAATACTTCGACACAGAGCAGATTGAGGATCCTAAATGGGTTAAGACTATGTGTCTGAGGTTGAAGGGTCATGCCTCATTGTGGTGGGGCAATGTCCAGGCTGACAGAGTTAAGAAGGGCAAGGAGAAAATCAAATCTTGGGATAGGATGGTTGCCAAGTTGAAAGGGAAGTTCTTTCCAAACGACTATGTGATTTCCTTGTTCCGGAAGTTGCAGAACTTTCGACAAAAAGAGATGACCGTGAAGGAGTACACGCAAGAGTTCTATAGATTGTCGATAAGGTCAGGTCAGACCGACAAAGGAGAAGAAGCTATCGCTAGATACATGAACGGCTTGAAATATGCCATTCAGGATGAATTGAGCATGTCGATATTGAGAGCAATGGGTGAAGCCTACCAGTTAGCTCTGAAGGAAGAAGAGAAACTATCGAGGAAATCCCAAGTGACCAGAGGCAGGATGACTAGTCGGGGTGCGAAGACTATTTCCACGAAAGGCCAATGTAGCTGCTACAAAAAGGAATCTATCAAAGAAAGTCGAAGGACGGAAGGGGCATCGACAAGGGAGAAAGCGCAAGAGAACCGACGCGATAGTCGTGAAACTCGTGGTTGAGGCGTGTATGGTCGAAGTGGTCCATCCAATAGAAAAGGAGCTAACATACCAGCCATAATTTGTTACAAGTGTCATGGAGCGGGACACAAGGCATATGAATGCCCAGAGAACCAGCATGTTGCAGAGGATTCGAAACCCAGACGTCGAAGGGATGAGCAAGTCGACGAGAGGGAAGAATCGACATCCGACAGTAGTGAGGACGATAAGAAGAAAATTCGTACCATGAAAGCCAGGAAGACACTGGTTTTAGATGACAGACGCGATGAGCAAGAGCCAGCACAGCGGAAGGCGATCTTTCGAACGAAAGTGCGAATCGGTGAATGGTGTTGCAAGACCATAGTTGATGGTGGAAGCACTGAGAATCCTGTGTCGACAGAGGTGATCAATAAGGAAAAGTTGAAATGCCGGGAACATCCACACCCTTACAAGATATCATGGTTGTAGAAAGGACATCATGTGAAGGTGACCAAACAGTGCCTGATCAACTTCAGATTCAAAGGATTTAAAGACAGTGTATTGTGCGACGTAATCCCAATGGATGCGTGTCATCTGTTGTTAGGAAGACCATGGCAATATGATCAGAAAATTATCTATGATGGTCGAACCAACACAGTCACGGTGTGGAAAAATGGCGTGAAAAGAACTCTTAAGCCGAGGCCAGAGGAGTGAGCCGACTGTAAACACATCGAGAGCAACTTTTAGGAGAAACGAGTGTTGATGTGTTCAGCGAAAGAATTCCTTAGGGAGGAGGAAAAGGAGTCGGGGTGTTATGCTATCATTCTAAAAGGACCATGTGTCGAGAAGGCGACAATGGAAGAGGAAATTCTAGTCGAAGTCGGAAAGATGCTCAAAGAGTTTCATAGCATAGTAGTCGATGAGACACCGACGAGATTGTCACCGACAAGGAGCATATCCCATCAGATCAACTTGATTCCAGGGTCGAGTCTTCCAAACAAAGCACCGCATAGGATGAGTCCGAAAGAAGGTCAGGAACTTAGTCAACAGGTCCAGGATTTGTTGGATAGAGGGTTGATCAGAGAAAGTTTGAGTCTGTGTGCGGTACCAGCAGTATTAGTGCTAAAGAAAGGTGGAGAATGGAGGGTGTGTATAGACTCCAAATCCATCAACAATATCACGATCAAGTACCAGTTTCCATTGCCGAGAATGGACGACTTGATGGATTTTTGAGTGGAGTGAAGTACTTCACGAAGGTAGACTTGAAGAGCGGTTATCACCAGATTCGGGTTAGAGAGGGAGATGAATGGAAGACAGCATTCAAGACAAAGGAAGGGTTGTATGAGTGGTTAGTCATGCCATTCGGATTGACTAATGCACCCAGTACATTCATGAGGTTGATGAATGAAGTATTGAAACCATTATTGGGAAATTTTGTCGTAGTCTATCTAGACGACATTCTCGTTTTCAGTCGAACCAAGGCAGAACACTTGGAGCACATTCGACAAGTATTGCATAAATTGCAGGAAGAGAAGCTGATGGTGAACCTGCAAAGGTGTTTCTTCATGAAGGAAGAATTGGTGTACTTGGGATTCGTAATCTCGGGTAAAGGGTTGGTGATGGACCCAGAAAAGGTGAAGGAAATATTGGATTGGCCAGAACCAACAAGCATGACTGGAATAAGAAGTTTCCATGGAAGCGGAAATATTCGGTCTATGACCAGGAATTCTATGCTATTGTCCAAGCATTGAAGAAGTGGAGACATTATTTGTTTCCCAAGGAATTTGTGTTGTACACAGATCACCAAGCACTGAGGTATTTCAATACTCAGTTGAAGTTGAACCAGTGGCACATGAAATGGGTCAAGTTCCTACAGGGATATACATTCATGTTGTGACATAGGTCGGGAAAGTCGAATAAGGTTGCCGACGTGTTGAGTCGAAGAGTTGCATTGTTGAACACGATGACAGTTTAGGCAACAGGAATAGAGTCGGTGAAGACAGAGTATGAGACCAACGAGGATTTTGAGAAAGCATGGGAAGCTTGTCGTGAACCATGGAGTGTCGAAAGAACTCCATACTTGGATTATTTTATCCAAGAGGGATACTTGTTCAAGGGACAACAGTTGTGTATTCCCAGAGGATCCGTAAAGGAGAACCTAATCCGAGAGTTACATAGCGGCGGATTAGCAGGTCATTTTGGCATCGAAAAGACCAGGGAATTTGTCAAAGAGAAGTATTCTTGGCCAGGAATGACGGCAGATGTCGGAAAATGGGTCCGACAATGTAGAGTTTCCTAGTTGGAAAAAGGAAGAAGTCATAACACAGGGTTGTATACACCGTTACCTGTACTGAATACCCCATGGGAGCACCTGAGCATGGATTTTGTGCTAGGATTGTCGAAGACGCAGCAGGGGAGCGACTCAATTTTTGTTGTAGTCAACAGGTTTTCAAAACTGGCATACTTTATTCTGTGTCGGAAGACAAGTGACGCCACAGGCATTGTTGTACTATTCTTCAAGGAAGTAGTCAGATTGCATGGGTTTCCGAAGAGTATCACATCGAACAGAGATATGGGACATTTCTGGAGAACCCTATGGAAGAAACTGGACACAAGGTTGCAATTTAGCTCAACATATCATCCACAGACAGACAGACCAACCGAGGTGGTGAATGGAAGTTTGTGAAACCTTCTGAGATGTTTGACGGCCGACAGACCCAAACAGTGGGAGAATGTGTTGGCGCAAGAAGAGTTTGCATATAAAAATTCTGTGAATCGGTCGACAGGTTGGAACCCATTCCAAATTGTTCAAGGAAGAATCCCACATGGAGTGGTAGATTTGGTCGAGTTACCGACAGAAACCAGGAACAGCGCAGATGCAAAATCATTTGCAGAGCACATGTAAGAAGTGCATGAAGATGTGCAAAAGCGCATAGAAAAGAGTAACGTGGCATACAAGTTGAGAGTCAACAGGAAGAAAAGACTACAGTCGTTCAACAAAGGAGACTTGGTCTATGCACATTTGCAGAAGGAGAGATTTTCTACAGGGACATATAACAAGCTGAAGCTGAAGAAGATTGGACAATGTAAGATTCTGAAGAAGATTTCGGACAACGCTTATGTATTGGAGCTGTCGAATGACTTGAACATTTCACCAATGTTCAATGTCTCAGATCTGTACAAGTTTGAATAAGGTTCAAGCAGTGGAAGCATAGAAGTGTCGAAGATCGACTGGAAGGAGCAGATTCCAGGTCGACAGAGGGAAGAAATCGCAGAAGTACTAGAAGAACGCGAAGTTGGGCATACACGCAGTTCACGGCAGAAGGAATACTTAGTGAAATGGAAGGATGATGAGTTGTAGGAGGAGACATGGATTTCCAAAGAAGAGTTCAGGATACTGACAGAGTAGTCGAGTTCTTTTTCACATGGGGAGTCTGATACAAGAGCATCGGGGCCTGGGAAAATCAGTTGAAGTTAATCGACTTAAGGAAAGCCGACCAGAGGGAGTGCCGACGACCACTGGTACGGAAGAGAAGATTGACTTGTCGAAGTCAATAATTCTAGCAGGAGCAGTCGGGTATATGACCAATAGATGCAGCGAAGTCAAGAGTCGACATGTTGGGGTCAGCAGACGGCAGGTCAAGAGCGGAGCATCGATGGTTGACATGTGTCAAACCACGACTCCGACAGGTTTGGCCATGAGCCAAGCGAGAAGGAAGGGGCAGACTGTCGAAGCCTTGGGTTGCAAAAGGAAGTCGACGAGTAAGTCGAAGCTGAAATACAGTATGGCCGACGTGATGGTTTACAAGAGCATGTCAGAAGGATGTGTAGAATTCAAGGAGAGTACTTGGAAACAGTTCGGGGTTGCTAAGGAATTTAATGACAGTTATTATAGGTGGGTGAAGACATGACAGATGTCTTCATAGGCATAAGTTGTGCAACATGGTTGGGGCGCTGACAGTTGCAGGTCTGCAAGATCGGAGGATATCAATAGACAGATGATGCGTGTCTCGGGGATCGCAGTGGTCTCGAGAACAACAGCAACAGAGTAGAAAGGATGGGGAGGAATATCAGTTAGGGAATTGATTCCGCAATTGATAGAGTTCAGGGAGAAGTTCTGTAGGTTGGATAGAATAGTCACACAGCTTCCGAACGTAGAGGAGATTGAGCCATATCTCAGAGTTCCGTAGTGAACAAGGAGAGGGTGAGGTTGACACACTGAGAGAACACACAATTACTTCTATGTTGTAATGGCTAAGGCCGACAGTTAGTTATTTATTTCATTTCTTTGTATTTTACATTGTAACCGATACAGAGAAGTAATATAAGCCAACTTCTGGTATGTTTTTTGCATATTGCCTATGTGAATGTGTGTGTGGTGTGTATTGTTAAGCAAGAACCTTATTGCATAAGGCGCCTTGCGTCAGTTTTCAATTCATAAAACCCACAACTCTCATGAGGTTATCGTTGACCTTATTTTTTTATTTTACAGCCCCTTGGTCACTCCCTCTCCCTCACTATCATCGTTGATGGGGAACCAGATTCAAACCCTTGCCACTACTCTCGTTTTTGTCTTGTGCAGGGGTTGTATTTGGTCTTAATTCCATCATAGGGGTCATCACGCCGTGATTGGCTGATGACCGTGGCCAAATTGTAGTGAATGTTGTCCCTAGGGATCCCTCAACCCTTCCTTTAGTTAATCATATCATGTTCCCTACCTGCCTCTCGGAGTTGGGGATGTTGGTGGAGATTTGTGCCTCCTATCATATTACCAGTTCCATGGCAGGAATCTAAATGACCACTTGAGACATTGAAACCCTAACTCTGCATGCTACTGGAAAAGCTTATGTTGATGTTGATATTCTCATAGTCATTCCTTCATGAGGGAGTTCTTCGCTACTATGGATATTTATTATATGATTCTCTTTCATTGATTGATCATATGTTAGTTCATCTATATATGTATATTTGTATCCCATGGAAAATGATACTTTCTTTGATTACTTATAGGATCCTACCATGTCTAGGAAAAACACAAGACAACACCCTAAAGCCATATTGTAGATACCCTTAGATGATGAACAAGCCGAAGAATTTTTGTTGTAGGTTCAATATGATAACACCGAGATTACCACTGCAGTTGATCCAGAGTGCAAGTGGGGTGAAATGTACCAACTGTTCAACCATGAGGAGTACCAAGATGTCGATATTGAAGAGGTAATCATCTACCAAAACATCAATAGATATGGGTTTCATAAAGTGGTGGAAAGAGCCAAATTATTTCCTTGTGCGGAGGTAATATGATGGATCTTACCTCATATTGATGCCTCAGACTGCATGGTGAAAGATTCTTCAAGGAAAGGCATCTCCTTGTTTCATCCAGCACATTTAGAAAAGGCATACCAATTCCCGCCAGCAAAATTCCTCCTCACTGAGGAATAGATTGAAACCCTATAACTTGACTATCTCAAGTTCATAAAGAAAAATAGTGGCTTCCTAGGAAGCAATTTTGTCAAAAGGAGAATGGGGAATATGATACCAAGTTGTTGAGATCTCCATATAGGGTTGTTGTAGCTCTTTTGTGTAGGATATATGGAATGACCAATGCCACCTATTTCAAGATCATTTATACCCCTTGTTGCACCACGTCACAATGTGGGTTGCACGGTTCAATTGGGTAGATATCATCTCTACAAACATGGAAGAGGTCATCAAAAAGGCACAAGCTAGAATCCTGGCCAACAATGCATAATTTCACATGTCTTCATATATTCTACTACACTTCCATCCTTCATCACTTTCCCAATATGGGATAGCAATGGAATCCCAATGAGGTGCCTATTCATAAGTGCTACCAAGTGTTATGGGCACATAAGCACGTCGACCATTATCAGTAGATTTGCAAAGAGTTTAATATCATCCCCCTGTAAAAAATCATGTATGGTAGAGCACTTGATTGCATGTAATAAGATTCCATATGGACAATGATTGATCCAGATGTATATCGATGACCACCCACCTATTCCACTAGGTCGAAACAGGTCTTTACAGTTTGGAAGTTTTTTACTATTTTTTGGGTCCTAAACTTCCAGGGCCATTTTGAGGCCCTAAATGATGTTTTTTGCGATCCATTTTCTAGATGTTTACATTATCTTAACATCTGGTTGGACATCTCATATTGTACTCGTCAGTTAGTCCTTTCGAATGAGCTACTGAATTCCCCAAACGGATATCATATGCAAACATTATGCCCCCAAGAAGTTGACACCTCAACTAACCACCTCGGGGCCCGCAAACCTTTTTATGGTTCATCTCTTAGGGTTAGGTTTTTTATGTTTAGAGTTTGCTTCCCTCATGTCTATGATAAAAATTCCCATTGACCTCCTTTTGTAATCAACTTGTGATGGATGACGTAGCCACCACATCTCTTCTCAGAGATATAGCTACCACCATTCTAGTAGCTTTTATTTTACAGTATGTTATGTTTCATTCATTTTAATAGAATTCAAGTTTACTATATCATTGTGTTCCTTGCAATATATATGTGTTGTGTTTATATATACATGCTCTTTTGTTACATTCTCACATAAATCCATATCAGTTGTATCAGAGCAATATGTTCTGTGTTGTCTCTCAGTGCATGTCCCCAATAAGATCTAGATATCAAGAGTTGGGTCCTGAACTAGTTGATTTTGAAAGAGACTTCCCTCGGAAACCCAAACCACCTCCCATGGCAGAGGAAAAAGGGGATGATGGAGAAAGAGATCCTATCAACATGTTTCTTGAGGAATCCTTCACGGGACTGTAAGGAACAAGATGATAAACAATTTCACCCAGATCCTTCGACAACTACCAATAGCAATGGAGGGATCATCAAGAAGTCACTTCGGAGGAGCCACACCCTTCAAGGTAAAAGTTAACTTTGATATCCCTTTAATTGAATGTCAAACAATTCTAATGCCCTAGATAAATGGTTGAATCTGCTGGAAGGGTATTTCTTTGTCCACAATTTTTTCGAAAGGGAAAATATCACATTTGCACTCCTTAAGGTTGTCCCCCATGTTAAAAATTGGTGGGAAATTTATTGTGAGAAAAACTTTAAAAAGGAGTCTGGAATGTTTGATGCCAATCCCACTTGAACCTCTTTTATAGATTATGTTAAGGAACATTATTACCCTTTCAAAAACTATTACAACTAGTACACGAGATGGACCACACTGTGTCACCAAACAGTGTTGGAGTACACCAACAACTTTCATACCTTGCACACAAAGATAGGTATCAGAGAATCCGAGCGGCACCTGGTTTTGAAATATCATAGTGGCCTACATAGGTACATCCAAACCTAAAATGGAGTTTCTAGACATCTCATCACTGGGAGCCTCTTATCGATATGTTGTCAAGATCGAGCGAAAATTCAAGCAGAAGAACAAGCAAGAGTTTGGGCCTACAAATCTTCTGCAAAATCAAGGCAAGGGTAACCCTAGCTCGCAGAACAAAGGACGGAGTAATAACAACCAATCCAAGACACAAACAAATAAGGGGAACGAGAAAACAAAGAAAGACAACAGGAAATGGTGTGAGTTCCATAAAATCCCCTGGCACAACACTGATTAATATCGCTCGAAGCAGTCATTGGTGGCTGAGATGAAAGCATCAGAGTCAGATCTCAGTTTTGACTCTAATTCAAAACCCGGCGATGTAGTCATAGATAATGGAAAGTAGATAATTGACACAGAACCCAACTTCACCATCGCTACCAAAAATATCCAACCCGATGATACAAAATATTTGGAGGAAGGTGAGTGCCTCTTTCACTCACAGATGTGGGTAAAGCAAACTCCACTATATTTCATTGTTGACAAAGCAATCCAAAAGAACCCGATGTTGACAAAGGTCATAAAACAGTTGAATTTGACATCAACACCACACCCACAACCCTACAATATTGGGTGGCTCAGCCAAGGACAAGACATCGACGTCAGTCAACAATGTCACATACCTTACAACATCAAGCCCTTCAAAGATGAGGTAATGTGTGATGTTGCCCCACTCGAAGTTTGTGATTTTATTTTAGGACAACCATATACGTGGAAGAATCATGCTATGTATGAATCTAGACCTGGTAGTGTCATTATTACTTTTGGAAGAAAAAAATCTACAGGTTACCCCACTACTGCAATGTTCCTCATCACAGCTAAGCAGTGCAGGAAGGTAATCTCCCAGACTGGAAAAATTTTCCTCTTCATGATTCACTCTGAAGGAGAACAAAATATCACAGAAACATCTACCACCTCCACAAAGTGTCTCCCTAAGCAGTAGAAGTAGGTGGACAAGATCGTGGAATCACACAGAGACAATGTCACCACACCTACCGGGGTGCCATTAAATTGGTAGGTCAAGCACTCTATTTATTTGATACCTGGGGTGCCTCTACCTAATGGGATAGTATACAAGCGTTCCCTCATGGAAAATGAAGAAATAAAGTGACACTTTCAAGAATTAATACAAAAGGGACATATCCATCTGAGCTCCTCACCTTGCGGGAGCCCAATTGTGTTGGTGCAGAAGACATATGGGACTTGGAAACTTTGTCTTGATTATAGATCTCTAAACAAAATAACAGGGTGGAATTGGTAGCCCATTCCCTAGATTGATGACCTTCTCGACCAAATCAAGGGTTCCAAGTATTTTAATAAGATTGATCTAAAGTCTGGCTATCATAGGGTACCAATTGAGACAACCAATGTTTGCAGAACACTTTCAAAATATCGGGAAGGCCTTTTCGAGTGGTTGGCCATGCCTTTTGGATTGATTAATGCTCTAGTGACTTTCATGAGGATGGTGGATGATATTCTCATTCCATTCACCAATTATTTTTTGGTTGTATATCTAGATGGCATCCTCATCTACAACAAAACGTGGGAAGAACATTTGCAACATATTCGACAGATCCTCAGCACCCTGCGACAAAAAAAATTATACGCCAATATAGAGAAGTGATCATTTGGATGGAGATAATTTTGTATCTGGTATACATTGTGGATTACCATGTTGTGCATGTGGATCCATCCAATATCCAATCCATTTGCGATTGGACAACCCCGACGACTCTCACAGAGCTTTGTAGCTTCATAGGCCTTACCAACTTCTATCACATATTTTTGTTGGGATTATCTCATATTGCCTGATCTCTTATCCAAGTGACCAAAGGATGATCTAAGTCCAAGTTCGTGTGTACCAAGTCACAACAGGAATTATTTGAGGAGCTGAAGCAATGCTTATGTTCGACAACTATCCTTACCTTACCAGATTTGCAACAGCCCTTTGAAATTGAGATGGATGCTTCATACTATGCTATTGGCGCAATCCTCACTCGACATGGCCATCCAGTTGCCTATCATAGTGATACACTCTCATATTCAATATGTAAATACCCCACATATAACAAGGAAATGTAATCCATTATCGAAGCTTTCCGCCAATGGAAGCATTACATTCTCGGCAAAGAGACGATCATCCACACTAATCACAAACCCCTACAGTTCATGCAAACACATTGGAAATTGCAAAATGATCGCCACCAAAAGTGGTCCACATACTTGCAACAATTCCACCTAAACATCAAGTATAAGAAGGGTAGCACTAATCAAGTTGTTGATTGCCTCAATCAACCTTCAATGGAAGCCTTGATTATGGTGTCAACTCTTGTGGCCATGAGGCCTTTGGGTGGCCTCAACTATATGATAGTGAAATCGAATTCACTCCCACCTATCAAGCAATATGTGTGGGCACACTAATGGCAGACTTTCATCTCCGGGAAGGATTTCTATGCCACCTAGGCCATCTTTGTGTTCCTTCAAGAGAGTGTGCAAAGCAGATTTGGGAAGCGCATTACAATCGAGTGGAAGGGCACTTTATCACTGCAATGACAGTGGTGGTATTGAGGAAGTATTTGTATTGGCCCAAGCTCCAACAAGATCTCGACAAATATATCATATCATGTACTACTTGCGCCATCGTGAAACCTTCCATTAATAAGCAGGGGTTGTACACTCCTCTGCCTACTCCCACTGGGTCATGGGAATCCATCTCCATGGAATACATGTCAAGACTACCTTCAACCAGGAATGGTTATTACTGTTTGTTTTTGCTCATGTACTGCTTCTCTAAGATGTCCATTTTGACAACTTGAAAGAAGAGCATCTCCACCGAATCCACTGCAAAGATCTTCTTTGAGCTTGTTTGGGTTCATTTCAGGCTACCACATGATATCATTTTAGATTGGGATAGTAATTTCCTAAGCATCTTATAGTCCTACCTATGTTCATTGATGGATACCAAGCTCACCAAATAAACTCCCTTCCACCCCCAAACCTATGAACATACATAGGTAGTCAACCAGATGATTGTGCATATTCTGAGAATATAGAATTCTAAATATCCCCACACATGGTATGAGAGTCTTCCATATGTTCAGCATTTATATAATAGACCCCTTCATATCTCTTACAGCCACATCCCTTTTCAGGTGTTCCTAGGGTTCCCACCATTGGCCCCAATTCAGTGTATCTCTTCCCCTTACATCCACACAGGAGGAATCTGCGGCTAATAAGGCCACCAGATTTGTTGAGTGAATCCAGCACATCCACCAACAGGTCCATGACATTTTGGAAAAATTCAATACCAAGTACAAGTTGCGACATGACCAACATCAGATTCCACACAAGTTCTAGGTGGGTGATAAGGTTTGGTTGCATCTGCAAAAAGAGAGGCTCACAGGACCCCATCGCAATATTCTTCCACTGTGATATCGGTCTTCAACCATCACCAAGGTAGTCGATGAGAATGATTTTGAATTAAGCATTCCTCCATTTCTTTTCCTACACTCGATATTTAATGTGGAGCTCCATTGCACATATTTTCCACCATTGTTGGACACCTTCGAGGTGGAAGAACAGTTGGAAAAAATAGAACTCAACCTTGATTTCTTATATCAAGCTACATTTGATCATATAATGGATACACAGGTGAAGGGTAATCGCCAACAGAGTCTTCACCTCTATTTAGTCATCAAAGTTGGGTAGTTTCTTCATCAAGGCAAGTGGCTCACCAAGAGTCAAATTCAAAAAAAATTCCCCCATCTAATGTAAGCACTTAACGCAATGGGTAACATTGCTTATTAAGGGGAGGAATGATCTAGATGGGTATCGGTGGCCACCCACCTATTCCACTGGGTCAAAACAGATTTTTCCAATTTTTAATTTTTAATTTTTGGGGGGGTCCTGGACTTTCGAGGCCATTTTGAGGCCCTAAATGATGTTTTCTTGTGATCCATTTTTCAGATGTTTGATTTATGCTAACATATGGCTAGACATATCATCTTTTACTCCTCGTTTATACCTCTCCAGTGAGCTATTGGGTGCCCCAAACGAAGATCATATGCAAAAGTTATGCTCCTAAGAAGTTGACACCTCAACTAATGACCTCAAGGCCCACAAACCTTTTTACGATTCCTCTCATAGGGTTAGGTTTTTTATGTTTAGGGTTTTTCCCTCATATCTATGATAAAAAGGCACTTTGGCCTCCTTTTGTAATCATCTTGTGATGAATGAGCATAACCGCCACATCTCTTCTTAGAGATATAGCTACCACCATTCTAGTTGCTTTTATTTTACAGTTTGTTTTGTTTCATTCATTTTAATGGAATCTAAGTTTACTATATCACAATTTTCCTTGAAATATATCTATGTTATGTTTATATATATGCTCTTTCATTTCATTTTCACATAAATCTGGATCGGTGACCCAACTAGGGGATTGGTACTTGATACTGATGAGGGTACATATTTACGCATATACAAGGGGGCCTAAACCTCCATATATATACACTAAATATGTCAATGACTATATGGTCCTCAAGGAAATCATGAGACATACTTTCATAAATGGCATTCGAATCTTCTTGAACAGTAATAAGAAATCATCCTAGCCTCCCTTTCCTATAACAGTCCAGGCCTACAAAATGTCTAAAGTCAAGGAAGCTACTAAGTTGGCCAAAGGTTTTGAGGCTTTTCACTTTGGGGAAAAGGCCTTTATCAGAAATGACGGACATAGAAAGGTAGCTAATCACTGTGCAGTTGTCAAGATATCTTACGCTTATGCTAATCAATTATGTGTTGACAAAGAATTATATCAAAGGGACCATAATTTTGAAGAGTTAAACAAGAGGAGAAAGAAAGGGAAAAGCACTATGGAAACAGGTACCAACAAACAAATGGGAGAGACAATTGAAGAAGTGAAGAAAAATATACTACAAGAGGCTTCTAGGAATAAGGATGAGTTGGAATCCTTGTTAGAGGATACAAACAAGAAAATATAAGATGAAGAATGAGCAAAGAAATCTTGGGAGGAATAGCAAGCAAGAAAATTTGCAGAAGATGAAAAGAAGAAAAAAGAATTGCTCATGCAGCAAGAAGAAGCTCGAGTAAGGGAATAACAAATGCTATAGGAAGAACTTAAAAGAAAAGAACGGGAAGAAGCACATAAATATGCCATGGAACAACAGAAAGGGCAGCTATAGGAGACTCAAGGTGGTGGTCCCCATGCTCTGAATATCAACAACACTGCTACAGGAACAGAAATCCTGCTTACTAGAGGACATTTACCCTTCAAATAATTGGGACTCACCCCATAGATGTTGTCCAAAGAACATGTCGTAGCCAAACTAGAAACTATAATTCATTATCCCAAAGGAAAGAAGATCCTCAAAAGGACTGAAAAAATACTCAAGATGTCTAAGCGACAAAATTTCATCACCACCCAAGAAATCTCAATGCTCAAAGGAATAGATAAAGAACCAAAAATGATTGTGTCTACGTGTGTAGCTACCACTATCAAAAGTAGAGATAATATCTGAAAGCTACTACAAAATGTCGAGAAAAGAAAATGAATATCAAGAAGTTGAAATACCTCCTCCTATATGCTAGGAATGAAGGGGTTAATTTGAAACATTAGTAAGACACCATGGAGGTTGAAAAGTGGAATGCAGTAGACTTGGTCTGGAGCTTGCAAGCAGAAAAGGATGCTCTAACCACCCAAGTTGAAGCACTCAAAGCAGAAAATGTATCCATGAGTACACAAATAAAGGAGCTCCAACATAAAGAAAACAAATCAGAAAAACATACCAATCTCTTGATAGCGGGAAGTCGGGATTTTGAAGCTCAAGTAGCAACCCTACGGTGAGAAAAGGACTCATTAATAGCAGAACTAAATGCACCCTGGGAAGAGAGGCAAAGTCTAGCTAAGTTTCACAGTTGCGCAACCACCCTGTGGAAACAACTGTTTCATTCACACAAGTTGGTCACATAACAACTGTATGAATTATATAAAATTACAGCTAAGCTCCAGTCAGTGTCAGAATATGGTCGGGAAAGAAAACTCAAGATAACAACTACAAAATACAAGTTCCAAGGTGTAGTGGCCTAGCATAAAAAGAATGCAAAAGTACAGCCCAATTTTCCCAAAAGAACACTGGAAGACATGCAACTTGATTACTCAAGACTGGAAAGTTGCGAATGGGCAAGAGAAAAGTTCCAAATGGAAGTCGACACGTCAGTGGAGAAGTGAAAAAGTGTACATCGGACCATAGTAAGGGCCTTTTAGTGATGTCACTTGTCTCCCCCTTCCCACCTTCAAATACCTATCCCACGACACCTTCAAAGACCCTATCCCACGAGAGTAGTGTTTAGCAGAACTAAGGACCATCAAAGAAGAGCATTTAGTAGTAATCAGGGATGTTACTCAAGTCACTGAGCAAGATCTCAAGGAACAGATTGGTACACCCACTCTCAGCCTTCAGTATATGGCCACAGGACACAACTCATCTTCCAAAGGGTTAAGCACATTGGTCAACAAATTTGTCCTCCATGAAGTGGCATTGCAGTTATTAATGCCTCAACAATTGAATGTCATATTCTATGATTGTGAACTTTGGGATGAATATATTCGATCCCAAGGAAATGCCTCCTCTTAGTTGTAATTTAAATTGATTTTCTTTGGATCAAATGTAAATATGTAAATGACATGTGTCTTGGGAACCGAAGAGATGTAACTGCCTTGACAGAAGTCGAACAGTCACTTAGGAAAAAGTTATTTTTGTGCAAAACTATAAGTAAGTGGAGGAGGGATGGAGAAAGGACTTTCGGGCCTAAATATTTTTGGATACTCATTATGTATGAACTATTTCAGAATATGAGTAGACAATTATTGGACTCAAAATTGCCCTTGGAAGTTGTGTTTATTGTGTGGATGGATGTTGTGGAACTAATTTAAGGCTTCCATGTGTTGTGTATGTGGTGAGACTGTTCAGTTTACCCATTGAATTGCCCTGATGTTTCTTTTCTAATTATTGTATATGTAATGAATGTGATGAATGCAATTTCCTTTTGCTTTCTACAAGCTGTGACTGTAAATTGGTTTTATGATGTAGCTATCTGAGTATTTAACTTTGTGTTGTAGTTGCGATATATTTTATGTTCGATGGTTATCTGTTGTTAAAATTTATCCTGCTTCATTCGCGGCCCACTCTTTACAACCTTCGCTCTTTGCAAGGATATATTAGTTTAGTTTAGCTTGCATCGTAGATTATAGCATTATGCATCTCATTTAAAAATAACAATAAAACCCTAAGCAGTGGATTCGATCGCAACCGGTGAAATCCCCAACCAGCGAATGGTACCCGGGAAAAAATTCGAACAGGTTCCCTATTCCAAATGGCAAGAATTCTAATTGGTATTTCTCATAGGGGAGAACCACTACTTTCGACACAAGGATTTTTCCAGGCCTCAACACAGGACACTTCAAATAAAGATTGGATCACTCCAAATTCCTAATTGAATATCTAAATCCAATTTGCTCAACATCAATCGAGGGCTCTTAAGGTCAACCAGAAGTTCTCTCTCCATAAAAAGATATCACCTAGATGATGATCTGAGTTATATTCAAGTTGAGGTATCGTTGAGAAGTCATGGACCCAAGTAGTGGCAGCAAGGAAGAAGAACAAGTGGTCAACTCCTTGCAAATGTATGACTTGAATCCAAAACTCTCTTCCTCTTGAATGGTATCCACCTTAGCCTGCTAAGTGATGCCACATAAAATACTTTTAAGATAAGAAGCTTCTCATTGTAAGTGATTCAAAAATTTGCAGTAGGTCAAATACAGCTAGAGTTAAAAATCTTATACATTATGTGTCCTAGTTGTAAAAAGAAGAGATTCTACAACGTTCACTTGTAGATTCAACAAGCCGCCATGCAAATCATTGGTTCTTAGATTATTTGATTTTTGTTTAAAACAAATATTTAATCAAACATGAATTGCACCTCAATTCTAGGTTAGCACTAATGTGAGTGAGAAAATCTAATTATGGTATATCTGTGTTTTATTTTTTAAATTGGATTTTCCAAAAATCCTAAAACACCACCCATCTATGTTATTTATTTTTGTTATTTTGAAATTTAAATAAAATATAAAGATTTAGAAATTCAAGTTGTTTGATTAGTGATTATCCCCTTGTTTATATTTCCTAAATTTAATGGTAATTTACACTTCACTAAAAATAAAAATAAAAATGAAAACAAGAATGCTTCCAGAGGACTCCAAAATCCTTGATCCCATAAACCTAAGGCCAAGATTTGAACGTTGTCTATGGTTTTATTCCAAAGGGTCTAAAATCCACCTAACCTCACTTAATAACCATGATGTTTCTACTGGCTTTTGTACACCCTTGCAAGGGTGAGCCGACCACTTTTATGAAATTTAAACCCTGAAGGAGGATAAGACAATACCCTGCATTCACCACCCTGGTTAACCTCTCATGGTTGAACACTTTCGTTAAATATTTGTGCATATAAATATCCACATTGTGCCTTTATAGATCTTGAAAATTTTCTAGGAAAATCAACCAGGTGTCACTCTCCTACACTCATGCTCCAACTTTCTTCTCTTTCTGTGCCAGCTCACACTCTAGCTATTGCAGAAGGTCCTAAATCTCTCTTGCACCAGAGTCTGTTGGTTTGCATCATGATCACATGATTATTTCGGAGGTAAAATCAGCTATTTGAGGTAAAATCACCTCTTATTAAGGAAGGGACAACTTGCACATAAGAGGGTTCCAATAAACAATAATAAAACAAAAACAAAAAAAATTAAAGCCATAAAAATATTTCTAAGGGTCTGATGAATATTCTCCAAGTCACAATAAAAGACACACATATTTGGAAATTGGAGGCATAGAATTCGAATAAATATAGTAAGGCAGGTCATGACGGTGAGCCTAGTGCTAATGGATTACAGGTTAGACAATGTAGACTATGACAAGGATAACTCCCCTAATTCCACGTTTGTATTCATGTCCCATCAGGAATCGATCAAGATTTGGCGGAATAATAGCACTATAAATGATAAGGTGTGAATAGGTGGCATGGTCTAGGTTCCGGACGAATTTAAGACAGAATATATGTGATGAAAGAGCAATATTTGGACCCTTCATCATTCTCGATTGGAGAATCATAGAAAGGAAAGGTCAAACAATATATCTTCTCCATAGGAAAAGTCATTCTATACCTCGTCCATTCTCATTGCATCGCAACCAACAAGCCAAACATGGATTATATGAATTCATATATCCCTCATTGACAATTCCCTCTGGTAAAATCAATATAAATCTTCCATTTCAAGAGAAAATGATAACCTTGGAGAAAAAAGAAAGAAGATGCCTCTTAAAAGCAAGTAAAGCCTCAAGGCCAAGATGGTTCTCTGACTAGATGTTAGCTTAAATGTAGTGGAAGGCCTAATGGAGAGGCCACTTGTAGGGAGATTCGTGGGAAATTTTGTTAACAAAGAAACCCTAAAATCATGGATGAATGAGTATTGGAATTCAATCTTAGGATATTCTCTATCTTGTGAAAATCCTCACAGCAAATCTAAGAGATGATGTATACCTCACAAGAAAGTAATTGATTAAGCAAGAAAATAGAAGAAGAGTGGTCAATGCAGTATAATGAGTAACAGAATAATAATACAGTAGAACTCGGATAGAAGCAAAAATACTTCACACAAACTAGTTAATTAATCACAATATGGACAAATAAATAGTACAATGCATGAGGATTCAAATGCATAAGGTGTCAATTCGAATTAGCCTTCATGGAGTGGTCAAAGGATCACTGGAGTGTCATCGGAGCACAACTAGTAGTATATCTCATCATCGGTGGAGTCATCAATGCACAAGTAATTGTCAACCGTCAGTCAAACTGAGTCTAACTGAGTGTGGTAGGTGTAACTGAATGTAACTGGCACATGGAGACACTAACTGAATGAAGGAGGCTTAGTGGAGGGCGCATGAGGAGCTAACTAGAGTCAGAATGGGCAATCAAGTCTCAATGGAGGTCCATTGGAGTGATACAGTCAGTTGAGAGTCAGTCTAGCCTTAAATCAAGGAAAGAACTGAAGATAACTGAAGTGCAACTGAGTGGTAGGTGAGAGAGGATGAGTGGCTTCCTTAAATCAAGGAGGAAGGGTGCACTAAGCTCTAGGAGGGCTAAAACTGATCTGAGAGAAGCTCCTCGGGGATGGCTAACTGAGGGCTAGGTGCTAGACTGATGACTGGAATGCATGCAAATGCATGCAAACCCTAAATGATGCATGCAAACCCTAAAAGTGCATGCATGACTGAAAATGTAAATGATCAAAATACTGGTGGGACTAGGATGGAGTATAGGAATATCCTAACATATCTTTCCATCTTTTATCATCTGGCTTGATTTGTTCCTAGTGAAGAAGTCTATCGATGCTCAAAAAATCTCAATCAAGACTAGCAATGGGGACCTTCTACTCTAAGCCTTAAAAGATGGAAACCTAACTTCAGCTCGAGGTAAAAACCCACTTACATTTAACAAATTTGGGTTCTACTTCCAAGACTCCTAATAAAACTTTGGAACATTAATATTTTGGAAGGAATAGGGGGTAAAATTTTCCATTTTATTACTCTGGAAGATGAGCTATGGGAGAAGAAAAATATGAGAGGTTATTACAGGGTACTTTTTAAGGATTCAAATATTATATCTATGTGTAGTATTCTAGGCGATTATTTGGATTGAAAAACTATACATATAGATATATAGGTGAATAATCAATAAAAATCATATAATATAATATTAAAATTGTAATTTTTTAGTGAATTTTAGCAATTCAATCATATCTTAAATAAAAATAGACAAACATTTAAGCTAATTGGCAATTATATATTTTTTTTAATTGGCCAAAAAATAGCCAATTGGTGAAATTTCACCCTTAAAAAATACCCCGGAGGTTAAAATGTTGGTGGAAATCAATCTATGGGAAAGCTTTCCAATTGAAATTGTAATTGAAATTGACTATAGGTCTTGGTCATTTGTTTAGAAGTTATATTTCTAGGAGATTCCTTTCAAATGTGGAGCTTTCCATAATTTAGGCCATCTATGGGAAGAATGCAAAAACTCTAAAGGATCCTTCTACCAAAATAAGAAAGATTGGGTTTAACAATAGAGTCCCCAGGGGGTTTCCAATGTGAGTGACAAGAATTCAGGGGACATGAAGAAATGTGACTTTCAAGCTCGTAAGCCTTCCCTAACTCCAGAAAATGCACAAGCTTAAACTCATTTAATGCGAGAAAATATTCTTTTGGATAGTCAATATGAGACCTTAATGCAAGGTCATTTAGCGAACAATCAAGGTTTGCAAATTTCAAATTCTCCTAAGGTTTGCAAATTTCAAATTCTGACCTTTAATTTCAAGCAATTCATTCAAACCTTCCTCCATTTGTTGAGTGTTTGGGCTCTAAAATTATGCATCATAAGAGCTTTATGGGATAGTTGTAAGGTAGGGGTCAAGGGTCCTTTGTTTCAGTAATCAATCTTAAATCTGATGGCATCCCCCTAAGGAGACACTGACTAAAAATTCTAACTAAAGAAATGGTGTTGATGGTGAAAGAGAGGATACATACCCCTTCCCTTCTTCTAAGGGTCTTGTTTCCTGAGATTTGGGGAAACCCTAATGTTAGGTTAGAAGAGATCATTCAATTTTTAATATCCCCTACAAAAAATGTCTAAACAAAATTTCAGAAACCCCCCTCAAGTCCCATTGACATTTGAAATCAAAAAATGAATGTTTTAAAGAATCATGGGAAGTGAAAAATAGATTTGGTTATTGACACGGAGCCTTCCCCTTCAATTGGAAATAAATCCCTCATCTCCAAGGAAAAATCTCAAAAAAGAAGGGATGGAAATCACCTTACAATTAGTGGAGTCCTTAGAGATGGAAACCTCCATAAAGTAGGATCCAAATGATAATTATTTATCTAAACTCTAAGGGGGTCATGGGTTCCTTAAAGAACCAATCCCTAAAAATATTATATGTATATTTTAAGCTTGATTTCATACTAATCCAAGAAACAATGTGTGTTGGGTCAAAAGCAAATGGATTTTCATACTCTTTCTTAGAAGACTGGGATTTCTAGTCATTTGACACTTATATTATGTCGAGAGGTTTGGTTTTCAGGTGGAAACCTAATTAGAATACTTATCAATCAATAATACAAGAATTGAGATTAAATTAAAATCAAAGGAGCTAGGAAGAGTTTCTTAAATCATGAACCTGTGTGGGCCCTATGGAGATAGGAAACCCTTTTGGGAGGAGATTGGATCCACTGGGGTTCTAAGGAGTGATAATATAATTTTAGGTGGTGACCCAAATCTAACTCTCAATCAAAGAGAGAATTGGGGTGAAGTTGCTAGGAGGGATCCATTCGCAAATTTCTTCAATCCCTTTTATGAATAAGTTTACCTTATATTGATGTAGAACCTGTCAAGATAGTTCATGCTTGGAAAAATGCAAGAAGAGGAAGACAAAGAATATCGAATTGGTTAGGCAGGTTCCATATCTCTGATCAGCTAATGGAATATAGAGCTAGGATTAAATCATGGGTGGGTTATGGGGGTCCTCAAAGCATCTACCCACTCTTTCATTTGAATCTAAAGGATTGAAACCTCCATCCCCCTTTCAATTTAACCATTCTTGGCTAGATGAGGAGAAATTCATAGCACTAGTTATAAGACATTGAAACCCTTTGATAGTTATTTTGATAACCCAGCCATGAATACGTGTGCTAATAAGCTAAAGAAAGTGAAAGGTGTAGTAGGAGAGTGGGCTAGGACCCAAGCATTAAAAATTCAAGGATTTAAAGGACGTGGAAGAAGTTATAAAGAAGTCTATTTAAAAATAGTGATCCTGGAATCTTCTCTAAAGAACAATTTTAATCACTCAAAGATCCTGAAGGGAAAAAGAAGGTTCTTCTTGACAAGGATGCAAGTGGAGGCTCAAACACAAAGCCATATGGTTGGTTGAGGGAGACAATAATACAAATTTTTTCCATAAATATGCAAACTACTGAAGACATATCAACACTATTTGGAAAATAAGCAAGTCAGATGACTCCAGGATCACATCCCTAGCCTAGTCAGTATCTACATGTACGCTTAATAGTATAGGGGGCATAACTGCTAGAGCACGGACCATTTTTCCTTGTATCTTGATGAGGACATTCTCAAAGAACCCTTTAGGTTGATTGATGATAAGGTGGAGAGTTTGTGGTGCAACTTGAGGGTAGGGGGGATATAGTTATAAGGAGATAGTAGAAGCAGGATACTAGCACTTTAAAAATCTATTAAAGACCCTAAAAAGGCCAATATAGGGGAAATCATGAAATTTTGGGTGTCTTTCCCACATTCAGATTATCAATTTAATCAAGATTTGGAAGCTACAATTATTAAAGAAGAACAAACGGTCCTACATTCCTTCAAAAATGGAAAAATCACAGGGCTTAGTGGTTGGTCTGCATAATTCTGCATTGCCTTTTATGATATGTACACCCCTAAAACGAATTGGGGAATTAGAATTTTTAAACCCTCATTAACTACTAATAAAGTATTAATAACGGGGAGTTAATTAAAAAGAGAAATATTAATAAAGTTAAGTTAATACAAATAAAACAAATTAACAATTAGTATAGGTTAACATAATTATACTTGATTAAATAAAGAAGGTGCATGAAGGCCATGTGGCCCTCATGCATAATTCACTCTAATTAAAATAAAATTGGAATTTCTGCATAAATAGGGGAATTGGGGGCTAAGATTAGGGGTCTTTTTCATGCTCTTTGTTTGGGAAGGTTTTGGTCTGAGTTTCTTAGCCATGTTGTATTTTTTTGAGAGGGTGTTGCTTAGCCATGTTGTATTTTTTGAGAGAGTTCTACAGGAGAGGCAGAGATGGAGGTTTGGAGGATGAGGGTAGGATCTTGGTTATGATAGTGTTGGTTGGATTAGTATGGTTGAGTGTTGGTTGGATTGGTATTGTTGAGTGAGGGCTCGCAAGCTCTCAATGTATGACTCAGAGGTTTGTTGGGAGGAGAACACGCCCTCACACATGGTTTCCTAGTTGATGCCAACCGCTCTTCCTCATCCTATTGAGTATTTTGAAATTTACGTAGTTTCCGATAAATATTCTACCGTGAACATGAATTCATAATTTAATTGTATATTTTTATTATTTTACCCTTTAATTAGAATTTAGTTTTCTAATTAGAGATTAGGATTTTTTTAGTAATTAGTGCTCTATATTCTGGTATTAAAGCCGCATTCTAACCCTTGGAGCCTAAGCGCCTTCCCTTACCAAATAGGTTATGTATGCATATCTACAAATAAAACTGAAATATATAATCATTTTCTCTAAACAACTCACATTTGTGGATTTATAAAGATTACGAACATAGACATTATTAGCTGCTAAAAATTTTCCTCGATGAGTACAAGTCTTGTAGAAGCTGAAAATTTTCCTGCATGAGTACAAGTCTTGTAGAAGAGTGAATACAGCTTATGTGATAGTTCTTACATGCACAAATAAATTTCATAACTATTAACAAGAACAATAACGAAACACGCATAGCAATTAACCATAGAAAATAAGCGTGCACAGAAGCAAACTATAACAAGAGTGATAGGCACTGTGATAGGGGGAGAGTAACAAGATATATACTAAACTAATGCTCCCTAAAGGTACAAAGAATGCCCATTAAGGGCTTGCAGTTTCACCTACTCTTCATGTCTATTCCAATACATCAAACTCCTATTCCAATACATCAAACTTCATTAAATGGATGCGCTTGACTCCATATATTACCTTAACAAACAAACAAAAACTGTTAACGCTTCACATTCTTGCATTAGACCTGTAACTCTCACATTCACTTGACCTCACATAAAGTAGATGTTATATCTTTATCAAAGTAACAAAGTCTTCTTCTGGCAAAATTGTTACTCAAAAGTGCAATATTATCAGCTTCCTCATGAGATATAAAATGAAAATTACATCATCATTCTTGACCCAAGCCAAGGTTTACAATGCCAATATCTCACATCCTACAGATGGTCCACAAGCAAACAACATCCTTATCAGAGTTGAATCTAATGGTAACAACACAGAGATGCCCCACTAACACATGACACAGAGATGCCATGGAAGCACTTTCTTTCTTTGTCTAATGCATTTTTCGTTTCACATGAGGTTTAAGATTTGAACTACGAGGATTTACAATATTTTCTCAAAACGAGTTGCGGCACTAGAACTGGATACTGGAGTCGGTGGCTGCAAGACTCACATCCATAGTTGTGCTGGAGTTGATTGCTTGTGTTATCCTTTTCGCGCGTGGAGCTACTACTCGATCCACTGGAACTATGCCTTTGACCTTTGTTCTAGTCTAATGAGATCTCCACAGAATTGAAACTTTGAATATAGGTTATTTCACAGTAGCATAATTTGGTTGTATTAGTATTTCATGTACAAAAATTCGGAACAAATTAGAATTAGGGAATATTCTGTTTACCTGTAATAAGGATACGAATTTGGTTATTTCACAGTAGCATAATTTGGTTGTATTAGTACTTCATGTACAGAAATTCTGAACAAATTAGAATTAGCTGAATATTCTGTGTACCTGTAATAAGGATAGGAATTATTAGTGCACAATTAAATTTTGAAAACCAATTTAAACAAAACAAACTTTAATTATTTAAACACTTTAAAATAGAAATATCATTCAGTTTCATGCTTTCTTATTAAAATAACTATTAATAAGTAGTTGTGGTCTCTCACACTTTCATATTGGAGGTTGTTGAGCTTTTATATTTTTTTTTTAAATATATGTTCAATTTTATTATATAAATGTCTATGTATATTTATGGTATATTTGTGAATATTTGATTAAAATTTTTATAAGTAACCTACTTCTGTATTTTATTTATACTAGATATTTTCATTATTAGTATCTCGTATTAGTATATGTACTCCAATTATGCTACTATGGGTTATTTTAGGGTGGCATATTGATTTGTTAGATTTTGTTTATTATAAACTTGGCATTGAAGGAGGTTGTAGGAGCAGTAATCTTGAAAGTTTGTTCTCATCTCTATGCACTATCTAACAATTGTCATGTCAATATTGACTTAACATTCCCAAATCATGAATGTACATTTACTTATGCAGCAAATTTCCTGCTAAACATTCTTATTTGTGAAACTAGTGGTTAACTGTGTTACCAGAAACGTGACGGAGATGTGTGTTTTCTTGGAAAAACGGAGTAGAAACGGGGACAGAACGAAAACGGCCGTTTTCTAGGGCCGTTCCCATTTCTAGAATGAAGAAACTGTTTCTTACGAATTGAATCGTTTTGCAAAACGATTTAAACTGCTTCTCTGAGAACGTGGTTCGTTGTTGATCATTTTGGGTCAAATCAAGCTATTAATTTATGGTGGGTGGTGAATCAACCATCATGTAAATGCAAAATTTATTGTGATGGAGTGCTTGGTAAGGAAGCTTGTTGATTGTCGTGAGCCACGTACCTCATACATTGATATGAGATACCTGTCGCCCACCGCCTACATCGAAACTGAAAGTTCAAACTGTTTGGACTCTGTATTTGGAGTTCTATTTTCGTTGAGGTCTACTTTGGCTGAGGTAAAACCAAGAAGAGTGTTGGGCAGCTGGAGCAGTGAGATTGGTTTGAATTTTGAAGAATCCACTACTAGTAGATTGTCCAAAGCAGTTGAGCTTCAAGCAGTGGGTGAAGCCTGTTGTCGACCCTCCAATTCATTGATGAGCACCTGCAGCTTATTTTTTCTTTGAAGTGAACGACTTTCTCTTTGTTGTGATGTGGCTTCTGTGAAAGAGACTAAGGACATTCCCGGTGTACACTTTCTGACATAAGTTCCGCTTTAACTGTAGCAAATAGGCCCTCATTCAGAAAGCAAGAGTAGGCTTATTTCTTTCCAGATCATGTAAGTCCCTTCTACACTGAAAGGTTGGGCTTGTTGAACCGACCCTGTCTTGATTAACTTCACCTGGAAAGGGATATATTCTATTTTTTTTCCAATTGCCAAGTATTATTCAAAGTTACAAGTAGATCATTTTGGCACTCAGCATTTGTTTGCTCTACTTGTTTTACCCTATTTAAAGCCAATGGTATTAAAAATCATTAGGCTTTTATTGTAACCTATCATTCTCTTTTCTACGGAGCTCCAACAATTCTTTAGCAGCGTTAATGTATTCAATGAACTTCTCATTTGCTCTTCGATATAAGCTTCTAAAATCCACATCATTAAGTTTCCTTGCTTCTAACTCTATATATTTTGTGTAATGTTTGGAGTACCAACTTCTGCACCTTTTCCATAGTTATTCCAGTTGAATGGCCATCAATATCATTAGCCTCATAATGGTTTTGTGTTCCATGCACAACCCATTATCTGGAAGTTTGTCATCATCAGTTTGAAGCTGAGAAGTATACACTGGTTGGAACAGCTAAAAATACAATCCACGTGATGATGCCTGGAAATCTTCTCACCCAATGCATCAAGACTTGGAAAAATATGTCTAAGAGTCTCTTCCACAACCATGTGTAAGAAAAAGTGAAAATCACATGAATACATTTATCCTTCACCCTTCTAAAACGAAATTGTTTTATCTTATGATTCTCAATTGGTCCAAAGTATTTATGTGACCTATCTATAACATCATTCGCTCACTCGTCTAGGACTTGGTTCCGTGCCATTGGCTACTAGTCTTAATGGATGGCAAGAAGGACTATTGCCCATGTTAACATATGTGAAATTGGATGCTTGCAAGCAAAATAGAAAGTCTTGCAATCTCTATTGTATTTCCAATTCTAACTTCTAAAAACACAAAAAAAATAGTGTTAGCAATTTCTCGGATCTCCTACATTACTTTTTGCTTTGGATAGCATAAGCATATAAGTTGAAATGAGTCTCTAAACGGATTTATCTTGTTCTTGCCTCTTGATTTCTCACCCCTTGATTAGCTTTATCAAAGACGATTTAATTTCATTGGCCAAATTATGTTGATGTAGTTTTTTTCTTAGTAGGCAAAAACCTAAGACACAATCGAGTCATTCTCTTCAGAGACTGCCACTCAGTTAACAATATATGATGCCATGCTTCTACTGCATTGAAATTGAAATAAAAACATGATAGACCTAAATGTTGGCTTCAAATTTCTCAAAGAAGAATGTCAAAAAAAATCGCCTTCCTTTTGGTTCCTTTTGGTCCAGAGACAAGTATAATTTTTTTCTTGTTTTCCTCCTTTATGATTATTAGATGTCCAGGGTTGGTTGTAGGTGAAGGGTGGTAGGTTAGGGTGTTTCGTCCATGCATGATGCAGTGTGGATGCAATTGTCTATATATCCTTCCTTTGTGAAAACATGCCTGGTAGAGGAGAAACAATTTTGGTTTCTCCAAATGGGTCAACCCCCATTGGCCCAAATCTGATCAAGAATATAAGTTTTATTTGGTGCATGCACTGATTTTTTCCATCTTTTCTCAAAGAGCTTTAAAAATTGTTGAAGTGGGTTAGATCGTTTTTTCACATCAAGTTGAGTGATCTAGAGAGATTAGAGAATTTTATCTGAGAGATGATCTATTTTCCCGGCTGGGCAGGCTTTCATTTTTTCCCAAGTACATGCAATGGGATTTTCTTGTTGAAGAAATGCATATGATAGTTCAAAAGGCATGCATGTGTATATGTTTCTTCCACAAGCTTATGCGTCTTTTATTGGAAATTTATTGTGTCTTTTTTACTTTAGTCTGTATTTGTTGCAGTAAGAGTTTGCTTATTGTAAAGTCCTTGATTATTATGTAAAAAATATGAATTACCCAATTCATGCTACTTTTTTATCAATGATAAAAACAAGCAGATTCAAAATTGAAGTTTATGTTTAAGTTATCCACGCATCAGTTCATTGGGGGTTCAAAGATTTGTAGTTGGTTCATTAGGTAACTATCTATGTAAGTGCCTATGATTAATCTTAGTTGATTATGTTCTTGAAGATTTAATTGATTGGGTGTTAAAGGAGGTGTTTATGAGTCGTGTATGACATTGGAAAGATTGGTGTTTCTTTACTTTGCTAGGAAACAATCATTGTCCTAAACCTAAATCTGAAAATAAGGTATATAGCTCGGAATATCCAGTTTGTTGTTTCTCTCTCCTCGTTTTTTTAGATAAAACTTCTAAACCTAGTTTCTCGTACCATTCTCATTTCCCATTTCTCATTTCTGGTAACATAGGTGGTTAAGGTTTCACAACATTAATAAAGATATTCCTTTGTGAATTTGTGATGACTTTGTCATTCTTTAAAAGCCTTCTTATGTGATTATGAGCACGTTTTTGATAGCATCCAAAGGATCTACTTGTCCAAAAATATGTTTGCGGTAGCCTCCAAAGGATGTACTTATTCAAAAATATTTAAAAATTAAAAAAAGAAAACGGAATATCTTAGTTATTGTTCTTGAATCCTATGATGATCTTCATTTCGAATTCATCGAAATATTTATAGGACACCTAATCATTGAAAATCTAAATCGAACATCCTAAAGCAGTCCCAAAGCTTGGCATTTCACTTATATGTATTTTCTCTTTCATCATGTAACATTGCCATTATTTCTTCTCAACCCTAATCATAATTCATGAATGGCTCAAGGTAGCATCATAATTTACCCAATCAGTCTTCAATCAATCTTAAATGATAATAATTACTACAACCATAAAATCAATATAGACAGTATACTTATTTCATTATAGATATATGGAAATTTACCTCTATCACAGATTAAATAAAGAATTACACCAATAATATAAATAATTTTTATCATATTTTATATTTTAAAACATACTATTTTATAAAATTATAAATAATTAATTTATTAAATATAATAAAATAATTATGATTAAAATAAATATATAAATTTCAATTAAATAAATATTAACAAATATTATATCAACCATTTTTAATAAATACACTATTTTCAAATATATTTTTTACTATAGTGATAATTTTGTGAAGTACTTTTTTTTTACTACATACATTGTATATAAATTTAATTTTAATAATTTTTATGATATTTAATATTTTAAAACATAATATTTTATAAAATTATAAATATATTTCTTTACTACTAAATTGCAGATCTGTGAAAGAATTATTCTAAAACTATCAGCTAAATAAGTTAGCGATGTGAATTGGAAATTTCCACTACTTGAATTGAAAAACATAAGTTTAACCATTAAATTTATTTATACCAACATAAAAGCAAAGTATTCTATTTGGAACTTACTATTGTTGGATTTCACTAAAAAAAATCCACTATTTGGACTGAAAAACAGCCATTAAATTTATTTTTACCACCATATAAGTGAAGTATTCTATTTGAACTTATGATTGTTAGACTTCACTAAAAAAGACTTATAATTTGAATTGAATGAAATTGGCACTCAAATTACTCCGCTTTTTAGGTAATTTGTTTCTTAGATTTGGTTAGAAAAACTGGCGAAATCGTAGTTCCATCTTATTTACTAAGGAATGTTTATGATATGAAACTGTGTCCCTATGGGTTTTGGGCTATTTTAAAACGACCCAAATCATCACAATTCCAAAAAATAACGAAAAAGAGTGGAACCGTGCCTCGCCGTGGCAGGGGCTATTTGAATGCTAGTTATCACAAGCCAAATTTTTGTAGTGATGACTTGGATGGGCAAGTTTCTGTAACTTCAACACTTTTGTGGCGGTGACTCCGACAGGCAAGTTTATGTAACTTCAACAAGGTATGGCTGAAATTCCCTTCGATTTAAGAAGAATGGTGTGCTTGATGCAACAGCCAGCATGTAAATACACGGCTCTACCTTTCCGCCTCACTCTTCCTGCAGTAAATCTCTCCCAGATTTTAACTGTGGTTCCGATGACGAACAACAAGTTTGAAGGATGGACCATTGGTTATGATGGGTTTAAGCTTCTGACAGTCCAAGGAAAGGGGAATTAGGTTACAAAGCATGCTCCTAAAAGTGCTCTCGCTAGCCTCAATGTTCAACCATTTCATCATAGACTCGCCTCTAACCAAAATCCACCATACTAATTAAAATCTCAACAACGGGAAACAGAAATTAAGAAGCTCAACTTCGTAATATAATGCCCCGGAGAGGATATTTTATTATATCTATCTCTACTGAGGCAGTTCCCAATTGTAAAGAAAACACACACATTCATAGAGGTTAAACTTCATGAAAATGAACAAACGTTTTGCATACATAAACTATTTATTAAGCTAACTATCCGCCTCTTCTTTCAAACTGCACAGTGGCACTTGTTTCATTAATATATGATGGGTGTTCAAATAACTATAATACAATACTTAACTAATAAAAGTGTGAGTAATTATCGCAATACCTGTATCGCTCGAAGGAAAGTATTTAATGGCAATTCTGCACTCACATGTGGATGGAATCCTTATACACAGATGGGAACATAAATTCTTGGGAGAATGAAAACACTCATCGAATAGAATTCTCGATTTGACCCATTCTTATTGACAGATTGCATTAAAACCGCTGTCAGCCGAGCATGGATTCACTGTAGATTACGTCGACTCATTGTTTCCCATGTTGCAGCCTGCATGGATTAACTACAGATTACCTCTACTCATGGAGGAGTGTCATGTTGTGCATGGCTTCACTGCACATTATATTACATGGACTCCTTGTTGCCCAGGCTGCCACATGGAGAGTTTATTCATATGCATGGATTTACTGCCCATTAGCTCCATTCATTGCCAATGCTGCCAGATAGAGGAGTTTATTAGGAGTTTCACTAAAACTAGGGTGATTTATTTGGATCAAGATTTCTCCAACTGCCACTAGGTGGAGTTAAACAAGGTTTATCCAACTACCATGAACTGTAGTTATCACATGTAAACTAAACTATTTTTCATATTTTTATAAATGTTTATTTTTAATTTTAAACGATTACCATAAAATCAATCTAAACTATACACTTGTCCCATCCTCCTTCAATCTAGAAAAAACATAGATGATATTCCACCACAAAATTCTAAAATATAAACACTTATCAATGTAATAAAAACACAATGCAATGCGTATAGATTAATCTTCTCAATGAGCATAGGATAAGTCTCCTCATGTGCATATGATATTCTCTTGTCATTGCATAAGATAAGTCCTCTCAATGTGCAAGGGTTTTTCTTTGCAACGCGCACAGGACTATGAATCCAATGCATAAAAGAGACAACCCATAAAGCAAAGGATAAAAGATAAAAGACTCTGCACAGGTTTGTGAAAAATATGGCAGATGGGAAATATAAATCAATGCGTAGATAGAAGATGTTTCACAAAACGCAAATGAGGAATGATATCCCAACGCTCAGAGGAAAAGGAAAAACTATTTGCAAGCAAGAAAGCTTTTAACCACAACGTACAAGAATATCAAAACAATGAGCATGGGTTAATCGTATTTATGCATGAATACTTTTGTTGAATCAGAATGTAGCATGGAAATGTCAAGAGTTGGAAATGTAAGCCCTCTTAGAACAATGTATACAATTGGAAATGTAAGTTCTCTTGCAACAATGTACACAGTTGGAAATGTAAAGAATTGTATGCTCTCTTAGAACAATGATACAACTACATGAATTACAAAGGTGACAAACACTAACATACAAATTCAATTTCTTAGAACAATGATACAATTACATGAATTACAAAGGTGACAAACACTAAACTACATGAATTACAAAGTGACAAACATCAATACACAAATTCAATCTCTTAGAACAATGATACAATTATATGAATTACAAAGGTGACAAACACCAACACATAAATTCAACCAATAGAGAAAATTTGAGGTCTAAAATGGACTTCCTAAGGAAAATAATAAAATAATAGTTAAAATAATAAAATAGTATTTATGAATATTCGAGAAAAAAAAAAACTACATATTTTCAGCGTATATCTCTATCGTTTTACTCAAATTTAGAGCGGGAGCACTCGTTGGATGCGGAATTAAATTCCGCATCCAACAAGTATCCACACTACATACTTTTGAGGTACCCCACCCCATAAAAAACAAGAAATACATCAAAAAAACATGTTACTTTCAAAGTACCCCCTTGGCTTCAAAGTAATACATTTTTTTATGTATTTCTCGTTTTTTGTGGGGTGGGTACCTCAAAAGTATGTATTGTGGGTACTCGTTGGATGTGGAATTCAATTATGCATCCAATGAGTGCTCCCTCTCAAAATTCAAGTGAACGACAGGGAGATATGTTTAAAATATGAATTAAAAAAAAATAGTTTTTTTTAATGTCAAATATGTCATGTCAACCATTATGGTTGACTCTTTTCATGAAATTATGTCGGTTCTTGAATTCAATGGCTCTTTTTCTTATGAGGTGACTCGTTATCTTATGAGGTGGCTCATATTCTTATGAGGCCCATTTTAGACCCCAAATTTGCTCTAATAAAACTCGGGAGCATCATATCACAAAAGCTTAACAACTTAGCAAAAAACGCATTGCCCACATGCAGAAGGCCTCCTCATGTTGTAACATGAGGACACCTCACAACAACTCCTTTGTGTTGCAAAGCCTTCGAACCTATAAAATCCACCTGGCCAAGTTCTCCTCTCTATGGCAAGCACTTGAGTTGGAGTTTTTCCTCCTCAATCTGTCTCTGACAAACAAATTGTAAAGTATTGAATGCACCGTCAAAGGCAGCAGTATGGATCCATAGCCATAAATATTGTGTCCGAGTGTTATCATCATTAATAGCACATTTGTCCTTCGGGTCTGTGTTGGTGATATCTTTAGGCATATTACCAAGTGATGGATGCCGCGAATACGTCACGGGTGCAATTGAGCCATGCAGGGATCCCCTAACTTTGTTCAACATAGCAATACCATAGCACAATCCATTGTAATTTTGTCATGGCTGACACTTATGGTGGTTGTAGTCCAATGGTTAGGATAATTCCCTTACAAGCATAGACAAATTCAACTTTGTGTTCAATTACCGAGTGCCAAGACACTTGTCAATCAATGCAACTAGCCATTAAATGTAGATTCCACATAGGCACAAACCCATCAATTAGTGGAGCTATTGAGAGAGTCGAGGTGCATGAAAAAACACATGAAGAACACTTGTGATAATGGGTTGCATCACAGGAATCAAGTTAACTTTTTATCATTGATGGGGCTATGCTTGTCACGTAAAATATAAATAGGAGAGATTTGCAAAGCCATTGGCACCAACATCCTACTCACTAGTTAGATTAAGGTAGCAAGCAGTGCACCACTTGTGTGCAGTTGTCATTATTAGCAAGAAATTGCAAATATGTCATTATGGGTTCTCGATATCATGTTGGAGATAGTACATATCTTCAAGGCACTGTCATTATTGATTATTAATGGGAAACTTTGAATCTTTCATTGAAATATTCAAATTGAATTATGAGCTCTTCCCTCTCGTCACGTTAAGTGAATGCTTAGTGTACATATTAATGTGATTACAACACTTCTGCAAACTTTCTATTTATCTCTGGTGGATCTTATTGCCTATACAGAATTCAATAGTAGTGGATATGATTCCATATATTATATCGAGACAATTAAACTCCCAATGTGAAATTCTAACATCCAATGAGCACCACTCACTACACACAAATCTTAAACAATTATATTTGTATCTTTAAACCTTAGAATAGTTTACTTTTCAGCATTGTATTTTCATTTTTATAATATCCAAAGAAACTCACTCTAATTAACTCATCTTAAATATTTAAAACTGACCAAGATATATTTGCAAAACATTTCACTTTACAACACTTTTTCATTTATGGACATTGGCCTACCTGCAACAATCATCTCACTTAAGTGAATTTACATGTTGGATAGATATTATTTTTCATGCTGTTAAAGTTACTTAAATCATCTTTACAATTCTTGTTTTAGTAATTCTCTAAAAAAAACTCCTAGAAATCACTTTCATTTTCATAACTTAGAATTAAAAGGTCTTAGTTATTTTTTTAGAGACCACCCTTCTTGAATTAGATAGGAGTTGGCCTAGATGGAGGAGTCAAGAAGAAACTTGCCCCCAAGCTCGCATCCACTGGCTTAAAGATTTCTACCATGCTAACCCACAGTATTTGTGAAATAATCATTTGTGCAAGAAAACTAATGTTTAATTTTAAATATCACATTATTTAGTTTCAGTTAAAGAACTTTATCTAACCATAAAAAACAAAAGGAAGATAATGAGTTAATCCCATAAACAAAACCCAAAAAAATATCTTATACCTAATATTTTAGATTTGGTATCTTCTTCATGATTGTATAATTGATTAACAATGTTTTATAGAAGACAAATGTATAAGTGAGTTATATTTTCATATTTTTTTATATTTCCAACAATGTGGTCAAATCTTCTTGGACACTTTGGGTAAAATACTAATTTTAGTAAAAGAAATAAAATCATGAGCCTGAATTCATTTGTGTATTCCACAATGTTATCATATTAAACGCTATCAAAGTTTATTGTCTAATATCGTAGTGATATCCATTATATGTCTTTAAATATTCAAAGATTAAGTAATTAAAAGATATTTGAATCTTCCAAATATAGATGTTATATCAACTTAAATGTTAATAATATAGATCAATTTTATAAATATATTATGTAACAAAAAAGAACTTTTTTTAAAACTTAACAAATGCAATCTATAAAATGTGGTTATTATATCAATTCAAAATATGTGGATATTATTAAATTAATTAGCTATAATTTAATATTATTTTTTTCTTTTTTTTCCGTGAAAAAAAAGCATACTATTGATATTCATAGTTTGAATCAAATAGTACATGATTAGGTCTATCATAGAACCAGATTATCCACAAAGCAACTCTATCATAGAGAGCCTCGATAATACAAAATTATATCATAAAAGATGCCAATAGTCCAAAAGCCATAAGAAGCATAAAACAGATTCAGATCATGATATTATAAGAACCTGAATCAATCATCTGATTCTCACAGAATTCTTCCCATATCACATAATCCTCCTTTCCTGCAAGAGCCAATTTAGACAGACAGTCTTCCTGAGCATTGAATTCCCTGAAGATATGCACCATTTAAGTAATTGAACCAAGAAGATTGAGCTCATCCTTTATTCTCCTACACCAGCTAACCAAATCCAGAACTTTAATGTCATATTCACCGCGTGCCCATTTAATAGTCACACGTGAATCCCCAAAGATCTTCACATCAACTAACCCAAAGATATTTGCAACTCTGACAACACACCACAAAGCCAAGAGTTCTGCCTTCATATTAGAGCCTCTACCACACTTTAGACGAAGTGAAAAGTAATGAGACTGGTTTAAAAAGATAACTCCACCAGCCCCACAATCACCAAAATTTGCAGCCCCGTCAAAAAACAGGATTGGCTCCTTGATGATGAAATGAAATTCCCCAATATTTCTAGGAACCGAAGCTGCTATATCTATCTGATACTGCAAAAAGTGTGAAAGGATAATATTGAAAGAGCCATGTACATTCGGAGTCTGATCTTCAAAAGTAGCCTTATTTCTAACAAACCAAATAGACCAGCATATAAATATAGGCAATGTTAGATGTTGTTTACAATTCTGCATCCACTCCAGAAGAAAGACATCCACAGTAGTACCACTCCATTTATAAACAATACCATAAGATTGATAGAACTTGTCCCAAAGTTCCACATCAAATGAACAATCTATGAAGAGATGAGAAGCAGTCTCCTGATGAGATTTACATAAAATACAACAATTAGGACCAACCCAGCCGATCCCAGACAAATTGTCCCAAGTATGTAAGCGATCCAGTAATAGGAACCAACTAAAACATTTCAGTTTCAATGGCATATTCCACTGCCAGATCTTCCTGTACCACCAGTTATTAGGGAAAATACATCTTCTTTTGATAATGCAGTCATAAGCCGATTTTGCAATAATGTTACCCAAAACTTCATTACCAACCCACACCACCATATCAGCATCAAGATTAAGCCGAATACCAGCAACATTTAAACCATGAATATAAGTTTCCCATTCTTCAATCAAATCTGGTGGCATATTTAAATCACCAGCATTAAGCTAGTATCCAAAGATAGCATTTTTAACAATAGAATTAATAGTAATCAGCGCAGCCCTTCTCAAAAAAGTAGACAATTCAGTCGAAAATATATAATTTCCTTTGAGCCCAAGAATTGGATCAACTCCAATAGCCACCTCCAATCCATTACCAACTTTCCAACAAAGAAAATAAGCAAACCAACAGTTAACCTTCATAAATCCTCTCCAAATAGGGGAGACTCCCCTCACCTTCTTCTTAGGCTGTCTCAACCAGAAAGAAATCTTGGTATTGATATATTTAAGATAAATTACCCGAGACCAAAGGGATCCACCATAGATAGCCCTCCACATACTCTTCAGTCACAAAGCATCACTGAAAGTAGACAGATCCTTTAAACCCCAACCTCCTGAAGTATAAGTAAGAGATAATCTCTCCCACCCAACCAAGGTCAGACTAGCTCGTTTCAGGCCTCCAGTCCATAAGAAATTGAACATAAGTCTTTGTAAAGAATTGATAATAGAGCAAGGCACTGGGAGTAGAGAAAACCAATAGACCGGTGTCCCCAACAACACAGACTTTGCCAGAGTAAGCTTACCACCAATGGAGAGCAGCCGGTAAGTCCAATGTGAAATTCTAGCTTCAAAACGCTTAATCAACCAATCCCAATCTTTAACCAGATAACAATTAGGCTTTAGGTGAAAGCCCAAATATGTGAACCCATCAGACATCTTATTGCAATTGTATGGGAGAATTGATTGGAAATCTGAAATCCTATCATCGGCGACCTGATTTTGATAGAGGCAAGACTTCAATAAACTAACCTTCATGCCAGAAGCCTTACAAAAGAGATCAATAATACCATGGAGTATTCTCCATTCATCAACAGATGTAATCCCAGCAATGAGCACATCGTCAATGAAAAGAACATGTGTCAGAAAAAGTTCTTTTGAGATTTTAATACCTTTAAACTTACCCTGCTCAAGAGCTTGCTTAATCAACCAGCTTAAACCATCAATCACCAACAGAAATAAAAGAGGTGACATCGAATAGCCTTGTCAAATGCCTCTTGAACAATTGAAAAAAGACGTGGGATCCCCATTAACTAAAATAGAAATATTCATTGTATTAACACAGGCCATAATCCAGTTAATAGCTAAAGCTGGCACACCAATCTGTATCAAGAGAATCCTCAAAAAATTCCAATTGACCCGATCATAAGCTTTCTCAAGATCCATTTTAAGCAGTATTGCACTTTGCTTCTTGCACTTAATGGAATGTAGTAATTCTTGAGTAATACCAACAGCATCATGTATCTGTCAATCCTCTAAAAAACCAAACTGTTCAGGAGTAATAAAATTTGAGAAAACAGGCTTGAGACGTCCTACAATAATCTTAGAAACAATTTTATAAGCAAAATTACAAAGTGCAATGGGCCTGAAGTCTGCAAAGGTCTTCGGATCATTCACCTTAGTAATGAGAGTAATGAAGGTAGAATTCAAAGCACCTGATAAATACCCTGTGTTCTCGAAAATTCCACCATCTTGACAATATCATCCCCCATAATATCCAAGAAATGCAGAAACAGCTCTACTGTCCAACCATCTGGCCCTGGACTTTTCTCTTTTGAAAACAATTTTAGAGTTCGTTCCACTTCTTCAAATGTAACCTCTGAACATAACAATGTTGCATCTTCCCTATAAAAATATCGAGGATAGAGTCTAGCCACTTAAAGTTGTGATGTTAAATCACAGCTATTATCATCTGAGTATACCCGACAGAAATGTTTTAAAGCTTGAGACTGAAGACCTTGAACACCAGTAACAACAGACCCTTCCTCATCTTCCATTTTCCATATAGTATTATTGTTTCTTTGAGCAGAAGCAAAAGAATGAAAAAATCTAGTATTTTTGTCACCGGATTTTACCCATAAAGCCCTACTTTTTAATCTCCATTCCTTCTCTTCCATAACATAAATTCTTTCTTTTTCAACTTCTAATCTTTTCAGCAGCTCCAACTCAGAACCAACCAAGGGCTTGTCTGTATTGAGCAGATATAATTTTTGCAGCTGAGTATCCACATCAACCAGACTACATTTGTCACTTTGTTTCTTATGATGAATCCAATTAGAAACTTCTCTCTTTAGAACTTTCAACTTATAGCAGAAAAGATCAACAAGGTTAAAATCTGACTGAGTGCTAGCTTTTAACCAAACATCTCTGACCAAACAATCAAAATCCGGATGTGATAACCAGGAACAGTCAAACTTGAAGGGATAATTTAAATCCATAAACTTCTCTTCCAATTGTAAGAAGATAGGCCAATGATCTGAGACTTTAGAATCACCGACCCAGGAACGATAACAACTGCATTTTTCCAACAATGAAGAATTCACCAGATATTTATCAAGTCGTTTGTGAATACCATCACACCCGTCTCTACCATTTGACCAAGTTGGGACCATAGCTCCTGTACAAACATCAATAAGATTATTGTCAATAAGATAATCAGAAAAGAAAGTTTCCAATTCATCCATTTTAGCCTTTGAGCCCCATACTTCCTGAGCCAATCTGGTGAAGTTAAGATCTCCCGCAACCATAAGATTATCCATTTTTTAAATTCCTGAAGACTGCAACCCAAGCCAAAAAACCTCTCGATTTTTATAAGGAGCATAGCAATTAAGAATCGAGAGATGAAGATCTGTAGCCTTGCAAGACCCCTCCAATAAAATACCCCAGAGAGTCTAAAAAACACAAAAAGAATAGATTCTAGGGTCCCAAGCAACGACCAAACACCCAAATAATCCATTTGAACCAACAGCAGAGATTTCCCAACCCGGCAAAACCCCCGCAACTTTAGAAATAGTTGAAAGATCGTGACACATAGTCTCCTGCAACAACAAAATACTGGGATGAGAAGTAGCAATTAAATTGGATAGAGCCCTTACTCGTGCAACTCTACCCAACCCCCAAATATTAAGGGAGCAAATAGACATCAGGAAACAGCATCACAGGGGGAACTAGCTCTAAGGCCCCCGGACATAACAGACAATGCATCCACCTCCTTTCCAATAATATCTTCTCCAAGTTTTGTGATAGCCACCGAACCATTATCAATCCCCCCAGAATCAACATTAAGACCAACCAAACCCTCTTTCTTCCTAATTCTTTCAGACACCGGAGCAATAACAGGAACCGAAACATATTCCATATCCTTCTTATTCCTAGCAGACTTCTTAGCTCTCCGGATAGTGACATTCTGGAATCTAGCTGAATTGACCGACTGTACAAGAGGATTGTGAGAAGGGTTTTTTGAATATATCGGTAATGGAGTGATCACATCAAAATGAGGCCTATAGCCTGCTTCATTCAAAATAACAGAGTCATCCAGAATAAAAGGACCATGCTCCAAGGAAGATGAATCAACCCTATGACCCCCAGGAGGACCATCAGAAACCCTAGTCCCAGACACCTTACAGAAAGAGGCAATATCCGAAGCCAAATTATCACCACAATCAACATTATATAAAACAGAAATTTGTCGCCTTTCAGTTGATAAACAAAACTCCACCCCCTCACCTGAAGGCATAGAATCCTCCCCAAACAATCCTCGACAAATCTTAGACTTAGAAGGAAGGGAATCATGCAGAATGACAGACGGTGAGACCTCCCCCTTCCCAAGATTCAACACAATATCCCCAGAAGCAATTTTCTTGTCTAAAATAACTTCAGCTGCTTGTACCAACAATAAATATTCCTCAGGAATATAAGGGATAGGAGAGCCAATACAAGGAGAAATCTTACCCAAATTTGCAGCACAATCATCAGAAACCCCAGCCGAACTAGCAGAAACTTTGACAGAGGAACTAGATAGGTCAGAAGATTGCCACCAATGCTCCTGAGCTTGAGTCTCCAGACACGAAGCTTGAATATGTCCGGTCTTCTGGCAATAATGACAGCGAAATGGGATACGGAAGTAATCCAACCGTTGGCGCCAAACCCTAGACACCCACACCAACTCCACCTACACAGGCAGCCCTTTAGCAATTTTGAATTCTACCATCAGCCAAGCAGACCGACGATCAAAACCATGAAGTGAGGAATTGTCCAAATGAACAAACCGCCCGACCGAATTAGCAATACCCATCAAAATCTCTTCAGTCCAGATCTCAATCGGGAGGCCAGGGATAAGGAGGCAAAGATGTCGAATGTTTTGTTCCTCCCGCAGGGGGTCAAACAATAAATGCCATCTTTTCAAGCAGAGGGATCCATCCTTAAAACACCAAAATATCTTAAGTATTATGCCCACATGTTCAGGCTTCGTAAAAACGAACATTAACCACCCATTCAAGAGCTGCATAACCCGGGGCATGTCACCAACAACCAGTAACTAGTATTTTCGAACCCAATCCACCAAATCCTTTTGTTCCCCACTCATAAATTCCAGGCGACCAACAATGGCCCTAGCGCTCAGCATTTCAATGCGCGTCAAGTTAGTATCCTGCGGGATGAGAAAACAAGCCAAACCTTCCCGAACTTTCAACGTTTTCACAGACCTCCGTTTCTGCGCCTTCTCTCCCCTGAACCGACGAGACCAGCCAAACCGAGACTTAGGGATAGCCTCCGAAACCAGCGTTGCATCATCAAGCGGTCCAGGGAGCACACTATTAACCCTGCTCTTCCCCTTAGAAGAAAATGGCAAATAGCCCTCAAAATCCGCCGAAGGGGATAACCCTAGTTTATTGAAATGTTATCCCATCAAGGACCAAACCCGAACCAAAACCGGTGGGTGTCTCCACGAAAAACAACGAAACCGACAAATGTCCCCAGGACTAAAAGTACGGAGACGAGCTTGGCCTATAGAAAAAAGACCCCACCACAATCCTAGAGACCAAAATAGTAATAAAAAACCAAGAACCCGGAACACCACAGGTAAACTGAAAATTACAGGCTAAACTGAAAAAATGATGAAACGTATGCATAAATTCCCACTTGTTTTTATACTTGGTTGGTACTGAGTTAGCTCGCTTGAGCTAACGTGACTCCAAGTTGATCATCACTCATTATGCCATCATCAACCTGCATTATCAGCCCAGGACTGCAGAAAAAATCAGAGAAAACCCAAACCTAACCCCATCACCAGTTCACTCATCGCTATCATTGTTAGAAATCCCAAATATAATTTAATATTATCTGTAATGACTTAGTTTCATTGGCTAACTTATTAAATAAGTATTGTGTTGTGTATGATGTCCCCAGGCATCAGAAGTCCTTTTCCATATACCTCCCTCTATGACCAATGTACCTCAAGCCGTGGACTTCCGGTATCAGACCTCATCGGTCGCACCGGATTTTGGTCGACCAGGCATCAGAATTGTAGCTAGAAAGGTATTACTGAGTGAGTTTGTCCCCAACCCATACTCCCTTGTAGTTATGGGCTCCCACAAGATCGTGGTTTCTAAAATGACTCGGCCTTGAAGACCCCATAGTGGAATTCCTGCAACACTTCCACTCACAATCATAGAGTCAGTCATTAATCATCACATAACAAATCCACATACAATATCACATTACTTCATAATCATATCATATCAACAAAGCAAGTGCAATTATTGCACCACCTCATATATATACTAAGAAAATCAAGAAGGATAGGTTACCATAAACCATCTCACATCATAAAAAATATGTTATTACCATCATGACTAGAATCTCATAATATTGCTCAACCTTATTTAATTCATCGTGTGTACGAGGAATTTGCATGTAAAACCACATGTTATGATGCTCATTTAATCTTTAATCTTTATACTTTTTAATCGGCATCATTCCACTTGCTAATTTAAGCACATCACATGATCACAAGGATAACATGAACCAAACAAAACAGAATATGAACATTTGATCATGTTACAAACTATATGCAATTACAAATCCTTATCATGAGTAATTATTCTTTTGTTTATCATAAGACATGCCTCATGCAACAAGGCATAATAACGATCAGATTCAACATGAATCAATGTAGTAGTTAGTGGACCATTATTATCTCAATGTCCATGTTCAAGTTAGCACTCTATAAGTAAATATATTATGCTTGTTGGATTTGAATGGAGGATATCACAAAAGAGCCATGTGTTCTCATTGAAGAAGGAATTAGAGTGCATTTCAGTACATAAATTTAATTTAAATATTATTTCAAGAACTTCCAAAAAACATCATAGAGCCTCTAGTCATATGGTGCATCCATGCACTAAGTTTATTATCAGCCACAAGACCATCATTCACACACTATTTTTAGTAAGATTTCCAATAATAATCCAAATTTTTAGTTAGAGTATAAATATATAACAAAAATTATTCTTCACATTGTTTAGATTAAATATTCATACTAATGTAAGCATCCACAATTTATTTCAAGAGCTCAAGTAAAGGGTTTTCAAGTAAAGTTAACTAAAATGTTTAAACCAACATGGGGTTTTCTAGTAAAGTTAACTTAAAATGTTTAAACCAGCATGTTGGTGGTGGTGTTGGCCTATTCTCAAATGTATTTAATGCAACATTTTAAACCTTCAGATCTTAGCTGAAAATTCCTTCATGTTGTGCCATAAAAGGGTTAGTTGTAATTATTCTCACACTAGTTTTCTAGAGGTCTGATAATGACAAAATATACTATTCAAACTTAGTACTAGCTACAAACCCATTCACGAGTTGAATTCTAGGGATGGATGATTTTGTGGGGTTCATCGTGAATGCTTCTACTATACTCAAAAAATTTGGTGCACTCAAGGAGAAGCTGCAAAGTAACTGCTAATTGTTATTTTATTTTTTATTTTTTATTTTTTTCATTACAAGAAATTCTACCCGATTTGGAAAATGGATAAAAGAATGGAATGTATGTTTCCTTCAAGTCTCTTGTTTCTATAGATTTATGGTTAGCTACCAAAAACCTCAGTGTTTTAAACATATGACCTAACCTAAGGTTAAGACCAAATTGTAACACTAATCACAACATAATCATTATTCCAAGGATATCTACCTTCTAGCCAAACTATATTAATTTCCTATCCTTGGTGGAAATGAAACCTAGGTGAGAAGGATGTATGTGAGCTTCTTTTGATGGTGCCCACTTACTCGGACATTAGGAAAACAAGTTATATTGGGTTTTATATATATATATATATATATATATATATATATATATATGAATATAATGAAACAAGTTATATTGGGTTATATATATATATATATATGAAATATGGTGTATCGAATTTAAGGTGTATTACAATTCCAAATTGATTATTTACTTTTAACTTAGTGCGAGTATGATGAACTAGCAATCATTGTATTGGTTTAGTATTTAGGCAAGTACTTAAAAAAATTATATATAAATAATCTATCTAAACACATTATATACATATTTAAAAATATTGATTTATTGATTTTTTTTTAATTTTTTTTTAAATATAACATGTAATATATATTTATATATATAGACATTCATTCAACCATATATATATATATATATATATATATATATATATATATATTAAATGTGTATGATCAGCTTATCACTAAGAAAAAAATGAGCTAGCACAAAACAATGCCATTAAGCCTGGGTCATCAATGTGTCATGATGTAGATGGTTATCCTCCAGATTACCTGCGGATGGAGTTCGTTGTACCTTTGATATCATGTCATTTTAACACACGAAAGGTCTACAGTTAATGTCTGAGCGACACCAGTATATTTTGGTTTTCACCGGAAATGCTAGACCATAAAACAATGCAGCTGCACAACAAGCATCTCTTGTTTCAGAATTTGCACTCTAGAGTGGTGCAGGGATTAGTTGGATCCTTGCTTAAACTCTCCTCATCCATCGTTAATAAAGAAACATCAAATGTAAAACCATTCCAATATTGCTTCACGCACTTTAACAAAACGTTGCTCAGAGAACTCTGCAAATCTCTTCAACCAAGTCGATTCCTGGAAAAAAAAACTCGCAATTCACACAATAGACTCCCTTCTGCACAAAACCCAGATCGCAGAATTTTTAAATTCGTCTCTGTTTGTCCATAAATGGAGCTTCAATTCCAATGACGATTTTACTTCATGCAATCTTTCCATAGGATCTTTCTCAAGGCATTTACGGGTGTAATGGTTAGACTCTGAACCTGATTCTGCTTAAATGAAACCCTAATGTCACTGTAACTCGTAGGATAGTCTAGATGGCAGATAATAAAAATGCCTCAATGCATACAAACAACATAGCTACCACGAACTCAGGAAATGAAGGAAGAAGCAACAGAAAGTATCCATCCATTCTCAAATTATTCACACAAATACCTGATCTCTCTCGAATTTCAAATCCATTCTTTTATTAATTGGTAGCTATCACTGATTTCTTCTCTAGAAAGTTACAGGTTCTTTCTTATTTTTGTTTCTTTTTAACAGCAAAAAAAAAACTCTTCAATTTCCTCCCTAACCGGGAGTTACAAATTTTGCTTGGAGCTGCCATTAGCAAGCTTCCACTTGCCCAAACTTAAGAGTTTCTTTCTAAACTTAACTAACTGCTCTAAAAATCAATAACAACCTAGCCTCCACGTAGGGAGCTGTATATAGCCACTTATTCCTACTTAGACTCTATAACTGACAGCATACTATTATCTACATAATTTCTCATTCAATAAAATATTAAAGTAAGTTTCTCCTTTGATCTTCAGGTTCCTCCAGTTCAACCTCGAGCCACAACAAAACAGTCACATTGCTAGCTCGACTAAATGCCCCTGCATCAGACTCCCAGGGTGAGAAGAATTGAACCCTTGTTCAAAAGGTCATCAACAGTAAATCCTTTGGCTTCTAGCTTTGCTGCACTCATCCAAGTGGCATCCTCTACAGGATGTGCTTTCCACTTTACCAAATATTCTAGATAATCCCTCTACCTGGTACTCTTTGCAATTCTAGTGTCCAAGATCTCTTCAGCTTCTAAGGTTTGTGCTACTGGCATTTTCTTCAACCACTGCAAATCTTCATCATCAGGATCTTTGCCTCCTGTGTTCTGTCCAGTATCACTTGCTACAAAAGGATAATTATCAGCAACATTGAAAATAGGAGATATGCCAACTCCTGCTGGCATTTCCAGCTCATAAGAATTAGTAGAAAACTTTATGAGTATTTTGCATGGCCCAATCTTCTTCATTTTCAGTTTGTTGTATTCTCCCTTAGGAAACCTTTCCTTTCTTAGATGGGCTAACACTAGGTATCCCACCTCATAATTATTTTCTCTTCTTTTAGAATCAACTCTTGCTTTGTAATTTGCATTACTTCTCTGTAATCTTTCCTTAACTTCCTCCTGTAGTTCACTGATCCTAGCTGCAAAATCTTATCCATCTGCACTCCTCTTCTCCAAATGTCCCAAATCTCTTAGCTCATACACCCCCCTAGGATGCATACCATACAAGATCTGAAATGGGCTCATACCTGTGCTTTTGTTTGGTGAGTCATTATAGGCATACTCAGCTTGTGCCAATACTATATCCCACTGTTTTGGATTTTCTCCAACCAAACTCCTCAACATGTTACCCAAACTCCTGTTGACTACCTCAGTTTGACCATCAAACTGTGGATGATAAGGTGAACTAAAATTCAGCTTAGTACCCAGCTTCTTCCATAATGTCCTCCAGAAGTGACCTGTGAATCTCACATCTCTATCAGAGACAATACTTCTAGGCAAACCATGCAGCTTCACCACTTCATTAAAGAACAAGTTTGCTATATGAGTGGCATCACTTGTCTTAAAACAAGGATTGAAATGTGTCATTTTAGTAAACCTATCAACCACTACAAAGATGGAATCATTTCATTTCTGAGTCTTTGGCAATCCTAAAATAAAGTCCATACTCACAAAATCCCAAGGCCTGGTAGGAACAGGCAATGGCGTATATAAGCCTGTGTTTTTGCTTCTCCCTTTGGCATGCTGACAGATTCTACATCTGCTCACAAACTTCTCAACCTCGGACCTCATCTTGGGCCAGAAATAAAAATGACTCAGCTATCCATAAGTCCTATCACTTCCAAAGTGACCATCCATTCCGCCATTGTGCTTCTCTTAAATCAGATTTTCCCTCATTGGGTAATTTGGGATACATAGCTTACTGTTCTTGAAAAGTAATCCATCCTGCAGCATGTATTCAGTCCACAATTCTCTATCCCCTTCTACAAGGTTCTTGCAAGCCCTGTATGCATTCTGAAAATCACTGTCAATCTCATACAAATCTCTAAGATATTCAAATCCTAAAACTTGTACCTGAGTTTCTTGTACAATTAAGGTTCTCCTGCTTAATGCATCAGCTACACGATTTGACTATCCGTTAATATGCTTCAACACAAAAGTGAAACTCTGCAGGAACTCCACCCATTTGGCATGTTTCTGATTCAACTTAGGCTACTGCATTATGTACTGCAAAGCATGATTGTCAAAATACAATACAAATTCCTTAGGCATCAAATAATGCCGCCAATGTTTCAGGGCTTGGACTATAGCATAGAATTCCTTGTCATATGAGGAATATTTCTGTTTTGCATCATTTAGTTTCTCACTAAAATAGGCCACTGGTTTATCTTCTTGACTGAGCACAGCCCCAATGGCTACTCCACTAGCATCACATGTAACTTGGAATGGTTTTCTAAAGTCTGGTAACCCCAACACGGGTTGCTCAGTAATCTTTTTCTTTAACACCTGAAAGTTGTTTTCAACTCCTGCTATCCAATTGAAGGGTTGCTTGTCCTTTCTAATAGTCCCAACAATTGGAGAAAAAATGCCACTAAAGTTCTTTATGAATTTCCTATAAAATCTTGCTAAGCCATGGAAGCTTCTTACCTCAAATATGCTTTGGGGGGAAGGCCAATCCAAAATTGCTTGTACCTTCTCTGGATCCATCTTCAAACCATCCTTCGAAACCACAAAGCCCAAATACACTAACTCATATTTCAGGAATGAAAATTTCTTAATGTTCACTAGTAACTTCTCTACTTGCAACCTTTCCAAGACATATCTCAAATGCCTCAGATGCTCCTCCTTTGACTGACTGAAAATTAGTATATCATCCAAGTAGACTACCACAAATTTGCCTATGAAGTCTCTCAAGACTTCATTCATCAATCTCATAAAAGTACTTGGGGCATTTGATAACCCGAATGGCATAACTAGCCACTCATACAGCCCTTCATTAGTTTTGAAGGCTGTCTTCCACTTATCCCCCTCTCTAATTCTGATCTGATGATACCCACTTTTCAGATCTATCTTAGAAAAGTATGTTGCTCCACTTAGACAGTCCATTATGTCATCCATCCTGGGCAATGGGAACCTATATCTGATGGTTATTTTATTAATGGCTCGTGAGTCCGTGCACATCCTCCATTCACCACCCTTCTTTGGGCTCAACACTGCAGGAACTGCACATGGTCTCAGACTTTTCTTAATCAACCCCTTATCCAACAATCATTGCACTTGCGTTCTGATCTCTTCATTCTCCTGAAGTGTCAACCTATAGGCTTCCTTGTTGGGTAAGCTAGCTCCAGGAATAAAGTCAATGTGATGGCTGATATCTCTCTTAGGTGGCAACTCATCGGGCAAATCATCCACTACAATGTCTCCAAACTCAGCCAACATTTCCTGAATCTCTTCAGGCATGTCTGAAATAGTAGTCTTCATCATCACTAGCTTGGGCTTTCACATCACAGCATAGTTCACTTCCTCTTCCTCAAGCTGGTGCAAATACTTTTTGCCAGTCAAAATTAAAACTTTTGATGCTTGCTGCTCTACTGTGCTACCTTCTTGCAAAGGAAGTAAGCCATGTCTCATTCCATCCTTATCAAAACTATAGCAATTCCTCCTACCATCGTGCACTACTTTCTTGTCAAACTGCCAAGGTCTCCCCAAAAGAACATGACAGACATCCATGGGCATAACATCACATATTATTTTTTCTTTATATGTACCTACTTGCAAATCAAACTCACATTGCTCACTTACCAGGATTTGATGTTCTTTATGCAACCAGGATACCTTGTAGGGAACTGGATGTTTGTTCTTCTTCAAGCTCAGCTTCTCCACCATCTCTGTGGAAACCAAATTGTCAATACTCCCACTATCAATCACCATATTGCAGCATTTTCCTTTGACCTTGCACGTAATCCTGAACAAGGCTTTCCTCTAAGCAGGTTCTTCACTTTCTTTCTCAGGCTTCAACAAGACTTTGTTTATCATCAAAGCCTCTCCAGTCTCAGGTAAATTTTCAGCCACTGGTAATTTCTCTTGCTGCTGCTCCTTGTGAGCTACATAGGCCCCTCTCTATCCTATGTTTTCCTTCTCCGGGCATTCAAAAGATCTATGACCCAGTTTGTTACATTTGTAACATCTAAAGACAGTTTCTTTGCCTCTCCCTCTACCTCTACCTCCTTGTTAAGGTCTTCCTCCTCTTGGGTCATTGCCCATATTTTGTTGCTCATGCTGATTTGAATTGTTGGACTCTCCCTTTTGGGATGCAAACTTCTCCCTTCCAGGTGGTTGTCCTCTTCCTTTGGCTAAAACTCTTCCTCTATTGAAGTTTTGTTTCCTCAATAGCTTCTCTTCTACTCTTAAGGTACATTAGTATGCCTCTTCCATTGTCCTAGGTGATATCATACTGATTTCATCCTGAATCTCCATCTCAAGCCATTTACATACCTGGCAGTCTTCTCGGCTGATTCCTCCACATAACCAGCTCTCAAGTTTACTTTATAAAACTCCTCAGTGTACTCTCTCACAGTCAACAATCTTTGCCTCAAATTCTGCATTTGCCTATACAGAGTCAGCTGGTAATCCTTGGCCAAGAATTTGGCCCTCATCTTGGCCACCATCCTATCCCAGCTCTTAATCAGTGGCTTATTCTTCCTTCTCCTCTCTGCTTGCACACTATCCCACCAGAGGGATGCATGCCCCTCCAACCGTGTCACTACCAATCTGACCTTCCTGTTCTCCTCAATCTCATCATACTCAAAATATTTGTCCAACTCACTGATCCAGTCAATGAGGTGTTCAGTAGTAAGGCTTGCCTCATAGGTAGGAAACTCAGGCTTTGGTCTGGATGTGGTTCCTAAAATGGATTGAAGACATCTCATTTCAGGTGTCTCTACCATAGGAGTTGCCTCCTATTCACTCTCTTCCTCTTCAGGCTCACTCACATCTCCTGCTACTGGATCTCTCTGTCTGCCCAGCTCCATAGCTACCATGCGTGCCCTTAGATCTCTCAACTCCTCCATAACCTCTGCATTTGATGTTGGTCGTCCTCTGCCACAACCCCGAGATTTACCAACACGAAAAGCCATGTCCTTTCCTTATTTTACTGAGCAAATATCCTCGCTCTGATACCAAAATTGGTGCAGGGATTAGCCGGGTCCTTGCTTAAACTCTCCTCATCAATCGTTAATAAAGAAACATCAAATGTAAAACCGTTCCAATGTTGCTTCACACACTTTAACAAAACGCGGTTCAGAGAACTCTTCAAATCTCTTCAACCAAGTCGATTCCTGGAAAAAAAACTCGCATGTCACACAATAGACTCCCTTCTGCACAAAACCCAGATCGCAGAATTTTTAAATTCATCTCCGTTTGTCCATAAACGGAGCTGCAATTCCAATGACGGTTTTACTTCACGCAATCTTTCCACGGGATCTTTCTCAAGGCATTTACGGGTGTAATGGTTAGACTCTGAACCTGATTTTGCTGAAATGAAACCCTGGTGTGACTGTAACTCGTAGGATAGTCTAGATGGCATATAATAAAAATGCCTCAATGCATACAAGCAACATAGCTACCACGAACTCAGGAAATGAAGGAAGAAGCAACAGAAATTATCCATCCATTCTCAAATTGTTCACACAAATACCTGATCTCTCTCGAATTTCGAATCCATTCTTTTATTAATTGGTAGTTATCACTGATTTCTTCTATGGCAAGTTACAGGTTCTTTCTTATTTTTGTTTCTTTTTAACAGCAAAAAAAAAATTGTTCAAATCCCTCCCTAACTGGGAGTTACAAATTTTTCCTGGAGCTGCCATTAGCAAGCTTCCACTTGCCCAAACTTAAGAGTTTCTTTCTAAACTTAACTAACTGCTCTAAAAATCAGTAACGGCCCAGCCTCCACGCAGGGAGCTGTATATAGCCACTTATTCCTACTTAGACTCTATAACTAACAGCATACTATTATCTACATAATTTCTCATTCAATAAAATATTCACGTAAGTTTCTCTTTTGATCTTTAGGTTCCTCCAGTTCAGCCTCGAGCCACAACAAAACAGTCACATTGTTGGCTCGACTAAATGCCCCTGCATCACAGAGGTTTAAAATGTTGCATTAAATACATTTGAGAATAGGCCAACACCACCAACAACATGTTGGTTTAAAAATTTTAAGTTAACTTTACTAGAAAACCCCATGTTGGTTTAAACATTTTAGTTAACTTTACTAGAAAACCCTTTGCTTGAGCTCTTGAAATAAATTGTGGATGCTTAAATTAGTATGAATATTTTGTCTAAACAATGTGAAGAATTATTTTTGTTATATATTTATACTCTAACTAAAAATTTTGATTATTATTGGAAATCTTACTAAAAATAGTGTGTGAATGATGGTCTTGTGGCTGATAATAAACTTAGTGCATGGATGCACCATATGACTAGAGGCTCTATGATGTTTTTTGGAAGTTCTTGAAATAATATTTAAATTAAATTTATGTACTGAAATGCATTCTAATTCCTTCTTCAATGAGAACACATGGCTCTTTTGTGATATCCTCCATTCAAATCCAACAAGCATAATATATTTACTTATAGACTGCTAACTTGAACATGGACATTGAGATAATAATGGTCCACTAACAACTTCATTGATTCATGTTGACTCCGATTGTTATTATGCCTTGTTGCAGGAGGCACGTCTTATGGTAAACAAAAGAATAATTACTCATGATAAGGATTTGTAATTGCATATAGTTTGTAACCTGATCACTTTTCATACTTTATATTCCTAAGATAGTATATTGAGGAACAATGTTCATATTCTGTTTCGTTTGGTTCATGGGTGTGTGCAAGAAGATGAGGGTCACTTTAGATGCAATCCTACTTTTTCAAAACTCGTTCCTGATACATAAAAACATAACGTGTTTCTGATACTTAGCACTCGCAATGGTAAAACCCGAGCCTGACATGTCACTGGACATGTAGGATAGGTAACCATAACCCGACCACCCACGGCGCTCTTCACGCATCAGAAACGTGAAATAGAGGTTGGACGAGGACAGTTTGTGTGCCCTGGAGTATCGTTGGAGCTCGATTTAGTTGGAGGGAAGGAAAATTCACCGGTGGATTGTCATCTAATCAGATAATTCATTCACCCATACCATTTTTTTATTGTTTAAAACAACCTAGTTTTGTAATGTTTATAAATTGGGAATAACACAATCTCTAATTAAATTCACATCTCCCTCAACCAAGATGAGTGAATAATTAAAATGAATCCCTTTTCAAAAACTCAAAAATTATTAAACCAACCAAAAATTGAAAAAAATAGAACTCCTCCCTTTCTACAATGTATCCATTCACATGAAACCCAAATTTCCAACCCTCAAAGGCCATTTCCCATGATACTAATTAAATAATTTTCTTTGGTAATGACCATAACAAGATGAAATGCATGCACAAGCGTGAATATAAAAAATGCAAAAAATATTAGTAACTTGGTTTCTCAAAATTTCATCACAATCATTTGTCCATGAACATAATCAAAATTTCATCAGAAGTGTATGTAGATATACATTGCCTCTTAGTTAAGCACCCTTGACTAAATGCCAAAACACATTAACAAAGTGTCTCTCGGGCCTGCCCTATCCACACCCTTGATCAATCTACTCAACGCTCAGGGACCGTCGATTCAACTCAAAGACTTCATATAGAAAATCACTATGTTTTTTATTTAATTTTCTGAACTTGCCATACAATGTAGAGATCAATTTTGTAGAGAGAAATTGTCTCTGTTTTGAGAAGTTGACATTGTTGTTATTGTCATTCTAGTCACAATCTCTAGTTGATTATTCAACATCTTAATCATTGATAGTCATCTCAAGTACATATGTAATCATATTGGCAAGACAAACTCATACATATCCATTTCATTCCATGCCACTTTGTCCTCCCCTCCAACCACAAGGTGTAATATGTTGAAATCAATAAATTTAATGTTAGCTTATGAAGTTGATGGAAATATTGTTTTCTGCAAGGGACGTAAAGGCCAAAACATGTCAAAATAACTTCTAGAAAGAAGTTGAACGAAACTTACTTTTTAATTGTTAAATGTTTGATTTTAAGTTTTAAATGTATGTAAGTGAATTCCATTAAATTGCTTACTTGAGTTTGATTTAATACATTTTCAATTTTGAAGAGACGTCATTATATACCATGTATATGTTTCTAATGATTTTCGTATTGATGTTTTTATTGCAGTTACGGCTATGGACACCAATGCCGAGATACTGATTGAGCTTGCCCACTTGAGGGGCATTAGTGCAGCTTTTAGTGGTGGTGACAGGATTCGCCGCTCACTTGCATCAACCTTGGATGCAATTGTTGACACCATTTCACAGTCTAGCAATGTACTATATGATATTACATCATATAGAGAAAGAAAAAGACAACAATATGTTGATGGGCTAGACTACAATGCAATAAAAAAGTTGAAAATATCCAAACAGCTCATATTTGCATTGTTTAGGGACCCTCGGACGAGGGAAATCCCAAATGCAAACAGGCCTCATATCTCCATTGAGTGGTGCACGTTTAAACCATTTGTTGATAACTGAATGGACAGATGGTACATGGTTTTTGATATGCCACCACATAACAACAGGGAAATTCCCTTGTATTTCCTTCGAAAGATGTACGCAGAGTTCGTGTTACATAAACACGTAAACTATTTTGACATCTTGCAATTTCAGGGGATCGGTGGGTGGATGCCCCAAAACCAACTATTTTGACATCTTGCAATTTCAGGGGATCGGTGGGGGGATGCCCCAAAACCGACCCAATGCGAGGCTTCGAGACCAGGATCTCCCTATCCCTGCACCTCGCAGGCAGTTGCCTGGGCCAGATGTCCCACCTGCACATCGTATTATTCCATAGACACATGATGCATTTTTGAGTTTGGCACGGGTGGTTGTTCGCCATGGCACTATGGTTCAGCATATGGGTGAGGAAGGGACATCTGTCCCTGGTGTGGTACATACACCAGCTCGTCACCATGCAGGACCATCAACACATCCCCATCCTAGTACTGATCCTCACGAGTGCACATCATGTGGTCGTCCCTGCTATGGTCTTGCCTCAGATGTTGCCTTCAGTGGGTTTTTGAGTTTTGATGTGTCTTATGGGATATATGTACATTTGGATACATGTACATGTGGCTTTGATAGTTTTGGATAGTTTTGGACACATGTGCTTTTGAATACTTTTGGATATATATGTACTTTTCAATACATTCACTTTTGGAGACATGTACATTTACTTCATTGTGCATGTACTTTTGGAGACATGTACATTGACTTCATTGGATACATGTACTTTTGGATACTTTTGGATAAATGTGTACTTTTGGATACATGTACTTTTGGATACTTTTGGATATATATGTACTTTTGGAGACATGCACATTGACATTTCACTTATAAATGAATGGTAAATTTCACTTTGTATTTGTCCTTCGGTTTCCACGTGTTCTTGTGTCAATCTAATGTGTTGATTTGTGTGGATTATCTATTACTCATGAATGCGCTATGTCAAAAGAACAAACTATTATATTTAAAGGTTTCAACGAACTCACTACATGCGTGCACTAATTGGTATCTAATTAAAATTTGTGATTTTGGATGATCATTACAAGTTATGTCAAAGTCCTTGCTCGTGTAATTTAATCAAACTAAGTTCAATACAATGTTTTTCAAGGTTTCAACGAACTCACTCATGCACACTAATTGGATAGGTGTAATTAAAATTTGTGAGTTTGGATGATTAAATTACAAGTTAAGTCAATGTTCAAGTGTAATTTAATAAAACTAAGTGCAATACATGCTACACTTTTCATCAACGCCCAATATTTGACTATACAATTAGATTCAACACTACATATGAGTAACTACATACAAGTGCTCAAAGCAACATTGGTGAAAGGAACAAACGTTACCTCGGGATTCGAGAAATAAAGTGCCTTCTAATGTTGGTTGGGAAGGATATGCTTGGTTATCCTTATGGCTTGGAGGTCATCTTCATGTAGATAAGTACTCTTGTTGTCATGTGTCATTAAGGTTTTTTCATGTGGTAAAACCCTTCAGGGTTAGGGTTTGTTCATGGTTTCATTGTACTTGATTTCTAAACATATAATTATTCTAAGAAAGGTTGCTAGGTTTTCTTCCCCATGAGGGTTTCCCAGGATAAAATGTTGTGTCTCTTGTCCCTGAACAACATTTTCATGCGACTTGTAGCTCGACATAGCCTAGAAACTGGATGTCGGACCGACGAACCGTCGACTCCGTTGGTCTCCTGATGTACGATTACCTCTAGGGGGCCCTCTCCCTTGTCTCCCCATGTCTCAGTGGCTTCATTGTGTATTCATTTCGTAAGCTAGGGTTTCGCTCAGTTTCATTGCATGCAATCTCGCATTGGTGGGTCAACTCTGCAAAACCCTCCCCCAAGCTAGTGTTGGAAGTGTTCCCACATCGGCATTTCCCACACACACTTGCAAGAGCCAACGGCACGCAATCTTGCTGCTCCGTTTGCTTTTGGATCCCGGAGAGAAATTCACCAAGTGTCCCTGAACGGCATTTTCATGCGACTTGCAACTCGACATAACTCGGAAACTGGACATCGGATTGACGAACCGTTGACTCCAATGGTCTCTTGGAGTGTGACTACCTCTAGGGAGCCCTCTCCCTCGTCTCCCCATGGCCCAGTGGCTTCATTGTGCATTCATTTCGTAAACTAGGGTTTTGCTCAGTTTCATTGCATGCAATCTCGCATTGGTGGGTCAACTCTGCAAAACCCTCCCCCGAGACAGTGTTGGCAGTGTTCCCACATGGGCATTGTCCACACACACTTGCAGGAGCCAACGGCACGCAATCTTGCTGCTCCGTTTGCTTTTTGGCTCCCGGACGAAAATTCACCAAGTGTCCCTGAACGGCATTTTCATGCAACTTGCAACTCGACATAACTCGAAAACCGGATGTCGAACCGATGAACCGTTGACTTCGTTGGTCTCCTGGCGTGCAATTACCTCTAGGGGGCCCTCTCCCTCGTCTCCCCATGGCCCAGTGGCTTCATTGTGCATTCATTTCGTAAACTAGGGTTTTGCTCAATTTCATTGCATGCAATCTCGCATTGGTGGGTCAACTCTGCAAAACCCTCCCCCGAGCCAGTGTTGGCAGTGTTCCCACATCAGCATTGCCCACACACACTTGCAGGAGCCAACGGCACACAATCTTGCTGCTCCGTTTGCTTTTTGGCTCCCGGACGGAAATTCACCAAGTGTCCTTGAATGGCATTTTCATGCGACTTGCAACTCGACATAACTCAGAAACCGGAGGTCGGATCGACGAACCGTCAACTCCGTTGGTCTCTTGGCGTGCGATTACCTCTAGGGGGGCCTCTCCCTCGTCTCCCCATGGCCCAGTGGCTTCATTGTGCATTCATTTCGTAAACTAGGGTTTTGCTCAATTTTATTGCATGCAATCTCGCATTGGTGGGTCAACTCTGCAAAACCCTCCCCCGAGCCAGTGTTGGCATTGTTCCCACATCGGCATTGTCCACACATGCTTGCAGGAGCCAACAGCACACAATCTTGCTACTCTGTTTGCTTTTTGGCTCCCAGATGGAAATTCACCAAGTGTCCCTGAACGACATTTTCATGCGACTTGCAACTCGACATAACTCAGAAACCGGACGTCGGACCGACGAACCATCGACTCTGTTGGTCTCCTAGCGTGCGATTACCTCTTGGGGGGCTCTCCCTCGTCTCCCCATGGCCCAGTGGCTTCATTGTGCATTCATTTCGTAAACTAAGGTTTTGCTCAGTTTTATTGCATGCAATCTCGCATTGGTGGGTCAACTCTGCAAAACCCTCCCCCGAGCCAGTGTTGGAAGTGTTCCCACGTCGGCATTGCCCACACACGCTTGCAGGAGCCAACGGCACGCAATCTTGCTGCTCCGTTTGCTTTTTGGCTCCCGGACGAAAATTCACCAAGTGTCCCTGAACGGCATTTTCATGCGACTTGCAACTCGACATAACTCAGAAACCAGACGTCAAACCGATGAACCGTCGACTCCGTTGGTCTCCTAGCGTGCGATTACCTCTAAGGGGCCCTCTCCCTCGTCTCCCCATGGCCCAGTGGCTTCATTGTGCATTCATTTCGTAAACTAGGGTTTTGCTCAATTTCATTGCATGAAATCTCGCATTGGTGGGTCAACTCTGCAAAACCCTCCCCTGATCCAATCTTGGTAGTGTTCCCACGTCAGCATTGCCCACACACACTTGCAGGAGCCAACGGCACACAATATTGTTGCTCCGTTTTCTTTTTGGCTCCCGGACGGAAATTCACCAAGTGTCCCTGAGCGGCATTTTCATGCCACTTGCAACTCGACATAACTCGGAAACCGGAGGTCGGATCGACGAACCGTCGACTCTGTTGGTCTCCTAGCGTGCGATTACCTCTAGGGGGCCCTCTCCCTCGTCTCCCCATGGCCAGTGGCTTCATTGTGCATTCATTTCGTAAACTAGGGTTTTACTCAGTTTTATTGCATGCAATCTTGCATTGGTGGGTCAACTTTGCAAAACCCTCCCCTGAGCTAGTGTTGGCAGTGTTCCCACATCGGCATTGCCCACACACCCTTGCAGGAGCCAACGGCACACAATCTTCCTGCTCCTTTTGCTTTTTGGCTCCCGGACAGAAATTCACCAAGTGTCCCTGAACGTCATTTTCATGCGACTTGCAACTCGACATAACTCGAAAACCGAACGTTGGACTGACGAACCGTCGACTCCGTTGGTCATCTGGCGTGCGATTACCTCTAGGGTGCCCTCTCCATCGTCTCCCCATGGCCCAGTGGTTTCATTGTGCATTCATTTCGTAAACTAGGGTTTTGCTCAGTTTCATTGCATGCAATCTCGCATTGGTGGGTCAACTCTGCAAAACCCTCCCCTGACCCAGTCTTGGTAGTGTTCCCACGTCGGCATTTCCCACACACACTTGCAGGAGCCAACAACACGCAATCTCGCTGCTCCGTTTGCTTTTTGGCTCCCGGACGAAAATTCACCAAGTGTCCCTGAACGACATTTTCATGCGACTTGCAACTCGACATAACTCGGAAATCGGAGGTCAGATCGACGAACCATCGACTCCGTTGGTCTCCTAGCGTGTGATTACCTCTAGGGGGCCCTCTCCCTCGTGTCCCCATGGCCCAGTGGCTTCATTGTCAATTCATTTCGTAAACTAGGGTTTTGCTCAGTTTTATTGCATGCAATCTCGCATTGGTGGGTGAACTCTACAAAACCCTCCCCCGATCCAGTGTTGGCAGTTTTCCCACGTCGGCATTGCCCACACACCCTTGCAAGAGCCAATGGCACACAATCTTCCTGCTCCGTTTGCTTTTTGGCTCCCGGACGGAAATTCACCAAGTGTCCCTAAACGACATTTTCATGCGACTTGCAACTCGACATAACTTGGAAACTGGACGTTGGACCAAGGAACCATAGACTCCGTTGGTCTCCTGGCATGTGATTACCTCTAGGGGGCCCTCTCCCTCGTCTCCCCATGGCCCAGTGGCTTCATTGTGCATTCATTTCGTAAACTAGGGTTTTGCTCAGTGTGGGAGTGTGCAATTTTTGCACACGGGGGTCAACTTTGGAAAATCATCCACCGGGTGGGTATGGCTAGTGTTTCCAGCCCGAACCTGCCTAGACACACCTGCAGGACTCCCCGGAACCCAGTTTTGTTGCATGGTTGGAGTTCTATGCCCCCGATAGGTATCCAGCAAGTGTCCTTGAAGGCCTTCTGGCAGCGAGACGAGACGAGCCATAGAATGAAGACCGTGGCTCGGATCAACGAACCGTCGACTCCATTGGATTCAGCATGCCAGAACAGTGCCAAGGGTGCCCCTCCCCTCTGGCCCAGTGGCCCATGTGTCACCTTGTAGGTCCATCTTGGAAACTAGGGTTTTGCTCAGTATGAGAGTGTGCAATTTTTGCACACGGGGGTCAAATTTGGAAAATCATCCATCGGGAGGGTATGGATAGTGTTCCCAGCCCGAACCTGCCTGGACATACCTGCAGGACTCCCCGGAACCCGGTTTTGTTGCACGGTTGGAGTTCTATGCCCTCGGCAGGTATCTAGCAGGTGTCCCTGAAGGATTTCTGGCAGCGAGACGGGACGAGCCTTAGAATGAATACCGTGGCTCGGATTGACGAACCGTCGACTCCGTTGGATTCAGCACGCCGGGATAGTGTTAGGGGTGCCCCTCCCCTCCGGCCCGGTGGCCCATGTGTCACCTTGCAGGTCCATCTTGGAAACTAGGGTTTTGCTCAATGTGGGAGTGCAATTTTTGCACACGAGGATCAACTTTGGAAAATCATCCACCGAGCGGGCATGGTTAGTGTTCCCAGCCCGAACCTAGTTGATGGTGATGATGATGAATATGGTGACAATGATGGTGATGGTGATGTTTAGATGATGATCATGGTGATGTTCAGAAGATGATGATGATGATGATGGAGATGTTGATTTAATGAGGAATATGATGATGGTGATGATGGTGATGATGACGAAGATTTTGATGATGACGATGATGGTCATGAAGATGATGATGATGAAGAATATGATGATGATGGAGATGTTGATGGAGAACCTAGAGATGAAAATGATGATGAAGATGTTGATGATGATGATGATGATGGTGATGATGATGAAGATGTTGATGATGATGGTGCCGGTGATGAAGATGATGATGATGAAGATGATGATGATGGAGATGTTGATGAGGAAGGGGGAGATGACAATGATGATGAAGATGTTTATGGTGATGAAGATGTTCATGATGATGGTGATGGTGATGAAGATGATGATGAAGATGATGATGAAGATGATAAGGATGAAGAAGATGATGATGATGGAGATGTTGATGAGGAACCTAGAGATGACAATGATGATGAATATGTTCATGATGATGGTGATGGTGATGATGATGAATATGGTGATGGTGATGAAGATGATGACGAGGAGGGTATCCACCTTATGTATATATTCGCAAATATCCAAGTCCCTATAGAACTCTCTCCCTTCGTTCGCCCTTAATCACAAACCCTATGTGCCTTTATCCCTCCCCCTGCCCTCTCTATCTCACCTTGTATCCCTCCCTCCCTATCTCTTTCTCTAGATCTGTCCCTAGTTATGTCCCTCACTCCCTTTACCTCCCTCCCTCTATGTCGCTTTCTCTCCCTTACACCATCTTTGTCCCTGCCACCCCACTGATTTCTCCTTCCTTATCACACACACACACACACACACACAACCTCCCACTTTCTTTGTCGCTCACAACTTCCTCTAGTCTCTCTCTCCCCAACCATCAATCTCTCTCTCTCTCTCTCAAACACACACACATTATGTCCCTTTCCATTCTCAAACCCATCCCCCCTCCATCCATATCTATCTCCACCTTTCTCCCTCCATCCCTCACCCTACCTTCTCTCCCTCCCTCTCTCATCGCATGTCTCTCTCTCACATTCTATCCCTCCCTCATGTTATCTTTCCCTCAACCTATCCCAATCTCTCCATCACTCCCTCTCTCTCACACACTTTATGTCCCTTCCCCCTCCTCTCATATTCTCTCTCTCTCTCTCTCTCTCTCTCTCGCCACCACTCCCTACATGTCTCCCACCAACACTTTCTATCCCTCCCTTCCTATCTCTTTATTTCATTCTATCCCCATCTATCTCTCACTCCCTCTAAATCTATTCCTCCCCATTGTCCCTCTCCCTCCCTCGCTCTATGTCTCCCCCCCCTTGTATTCTTTATTTCTCTCTCACATCCCCCTTGCCTCCATCCATTCCCCCTTGTCACTCAAGTCTCACTTTCAACTTCTAACCCTATACGTCTTCAGAACCTATTCTACTCCTAATAGTGCTCTCAAGCTCCACTTCCCTTCACCCCCTGTAGCCCATCATGTTCTCATTCCCTTCATCTCTCCCCACTCAAGCTTCCAACATCCTTCTAAGCCCTTGACCCTTTCCCACCCCTATTAAATATTAACCATAGATTCCCTTGACCCTTCCCCATCCCTTCTCAAAGATTAAACAAAAATTCCCTTGAGTCTTCCACAACCCCTCTTTCTCAAGTATTAAACATGTATTTTATGATTTACATAACGCGAGCACGTTTTGGAACTATATAACGCGTACGCGTTTTGTAGTTATATAACGCATGCGCGTTATGTAGTTATATAATGCGAGCACATTATGTACATCTAAAAGCGCGGCAATATTTTTGAATTTAAACAGAACGCGCTCGTGTTTTGTAGAGCCTAAACCAAGCCGAGTCACTTGCTCACATGTCAACAATAATCCTATGTGTATGCTTTGGAGTTTGCTTCGGTAATTCCAAACCTGTGCTATGTTAATGAAAAACCAAAGCTAATTGGGTATTTCTTCCAGTTTCTGAAGAAGCCTGTGCTTAGCCACTCGTTACAATATGCTACACATAGTCATTTTTGACAAAATCTTAGACACAAATAGAATTTTTTCTGCAGATTCCAAATATGTAACTTTTATTTTGAAATATTATTTTTTCCTATTTTCTTTCAATTTCTTTTCTGTCCTACTTCCTTAACTCGTGAAACACACTGTTAGTGTTTCTTCCGTAACCTTTTCAATTCTCGATCATTTCAAAAAAAAATTGTATGGTGCACAAGAGGACACTAACCCCCACGTTCTATAAAAAACCCATTTCAAGATTTTTGCATTAAGACCTTCAAAGGCTCTACCCACAGAAGAGGTACTATTTTCGAGGTTTGATCACTTAGACAATTATACAAATATTATAAAATTACTAATTTAATTTTCGAAAAATAATGGCGCACAAGTGCTATGTGTTCTCTACATGCATGCCGATTTTTGTAGCTTGATTCCATCATTTAGGCCCTCAAAGGCTCAACCCACAAAAACATATACCTTATCATTTGCCTGAAAAATAAAAAGTGTCTATTAGGAAAAATGAAACTTGACATAGCTATGCAAATTTTCAATACATAAAAGTTATATATTCGGAAACGTGATTCAATTTCCTACATTTCATCTTTTTTACTCAATGCAATATATTTTGCGTAAGTAGCTCAAAAAATCCAAGTAAGTTGAGGGATGCCTGCTTTTTCAGTTTTCTATTGCATCTAACGCGCCAAAAGTGACCCTCATTAGCTTGCACTGACCCTCATGTTATCCTTGTGATCATGTGATGTGCTTAAATTAGCAAGTGGTATGGTGCCGACTAAAAAGTATAAAGATTAAAGATTAAATGAGCATCATAACATGTGCTTTTACATGCAAATTCCTAGTACACATGATGAATTAAGTAAGGTTGAGCAATATTATGAGATTCTAGTCATGATGGTAATAACATATTTTTTTATGATGTGAGATGGTTTATGGTAACCTATCCTTCTTGATTTTCTTAGTATATATATGAGGTGGTGCAATAATTGCACTTGCTTTGTTGATATGATATGATTATGAAGTAATGTGATATTGTATGTGGATTTGTTATGTGATGATTAATGACCAACTCTATGATTGTGAGTGGAAGTGTTACAGGAATTCCACTATGGGATCTTCGAGGCCGAGTCATTTTAGAAACCACGATCTCGTGGGAGCCCATAACTACGAGGGAGTATGGGATGGGGACAAACTCACTCAGTAATACCTTTCCAGCTACAGTTCCGATGCCTAGTCGACCAAAATCCGATGCGGCCGATGAGATCTGATACCGGAATTCCACGGCTTGAGGTACATCGGTCATAGAGGGAGGTTTATGGAAAAGGACTTCTGATGCCTGGGGTTGGTTGCCTTGGAGGGATATGGAGGGATTCAGGGCCAACCTTTCGAGATGCCTGGTTGACCAAAATTCGGTGCGGACAATGAGGTGACCAAATGTGACCAAAATCCGGTGCAACCGATGAGGTGACCAGATGTGACCAAAATCCGGTGCGGCTGATGAGGTCAAAATACATACCGGAAGTCGACCAAAATCCGGTGCGGCCGATGAGGTCCATAGATCGGCTTAGCAATTTGTTGGCACCCCAACAACTCCCCTTGATTTTTGTAAAATCATAAGGAGCCTCCATGTAAATTTTGTACATAATTAGCTTTCCTTTTTCTTTTACTTTATCTTGCTTCATTCAGTTAGTTGTTTGACGATCTCATTTTTTATCCTTCATTTTCCATGCTGCTGGTTCTTCGGCTTGATTTTCTTTTCATGAGAATTGGGTGATTTGAATGACCTTAGTTGCTTAAACTCTTTTGGCCTTTTTGATGCTTAAAGTTGATCACATGCCTTGGTTTGAAAAGATTCTTCTATAAGACTTTATTTTGATGATCTCTCTATTTTTGTTAATGGAGAAAATGAATCCCAATATACTTTCATAAATAGACTTTTAATTAATTTTGATTCATATTTTACTTAAAAGAATTACAATTGATTATGAATCAAAATTTTAAATAACTTTCATAAAAAAATCTTAATTTGCACGAGTTCTTTTATTATACTTTAAGTCTATTTAACTATTATAGATATTCACCAAAAGAAATAACCTTTTCCTTATGTATAAAGAATTCATTATTTAAAAAAAAAAAACATATCCAAATTTTAAAAAAAAACATATTATTTCCTTCTCAATTCACAAATAACTTTAAGGATTTTTATAACCCTTTCACTTTTTCATGTTTGACTTCACTTTTAAATTGCCCACAATTAAAAGATAGATTTTGATTTACATTCACATTGGGTTATTTCTGTTTATACTTCCTATTGAACGTTAGCATGGTTTTGGTTTACGGATAAGGATGTGATTGCAGCTCCTATAAAAAAAGTGTAGCATGCAAGCTCACGTTTTGTTTTTTTAAGCTTGCCACAACATGAAAAATAAGCTCGTCACTACCAAACATACGTAAGTTGGAAACCCGTCGTCATTTCACCAGGAAAAGGGAAACCAAATATGCGGATGCATTAAATAAATAAAAAGAAAAGAATCTCCAGATTTCAATGAAGAAAATATCACATTCTTTTCGCGAGAAATTTCACACCAGCTGCATGGAATCCGTGTCAATAATTACCCAGATTTTACATGCCAATATAACTGAGTATAAGGAAATCTCAACGATTGTTCCTAGTAACTGACGGTTGAGACAGTTGCCAAGATGCGCCAATGGAAGAATTCACTGATTACTGCGTTTATTATCTCATCGAATTACCATCTTTCATCGATGATGAGTCAATCAAGTTGAAAGGGAAATCTCTTATTACCTCGTTTAGTCATTTTACCTTTTGATATATATTCTTTCACTTATCTTCTTCTCGGTTTTGTAATATTTGGGGAGAGGATAATAGAGAACCAGAAGGATCGTGGAAGCGCATCACCGAGGAACGTTAACGTGTGAAGGAAAAGAAGCGAGATTCAGTTCATTCATTGCTTTCTTTGTTTTACACAATCACAGGGAGGAAAAGCGTCCTAAAATAACTTCGAATTTTAATGATGGATCATAATTTAATGATGGGGTGATATATTTCTTTTTACTTCATATCTCTTGTTTTATTTTTGATGATATATTTTACTGACTTTTCATTGTATTTTGTGGTGCAGGTTTCAACGTGAAGGCGATGGAGATACGATGGAATGAAAGCATGTAAAGGGACCAATTCATTAAACACGACGAGGGAGGTGGAATATTTTCCGTGGATATGGTTATGCAAAATGATCCGCCACGAGTTCCCTATTGAAAGGATGAGATCGAATTCAATTCACCAGTTGAATAGTACACAGAAAAAGGACCTCATTATCTATATAAATAGCAGTGATTCGCTGCCAGAGGAGGGGGTCTCGGCAGAATGCAAGAAACTTTGTTTTCTTTTATTTTTTTTTCTGTTTTGTAAGATTTTCATTTGCAGAAGGAATATGACACACCACCGAGAGGGGGATGTTTTTCCACAGAATAGAAAGAATTGTTATTCTTTTATATTCTGTTTTATTTGTAATCTTGAAGTTTAAAAGTAGAAAGGGAGACGCTTCTGCTAAAGGGTAGCGCTTATCAGAGCTAGAGAAGTTTCATTCTTTAAAGTTCTGTAATTTTTCTATATTCAATGGTTTTTGTAAACCAGAGAACAGGAAACGCTGCCAGTGCTGCCAGTGGGAGAGAAGATATCTACAGTGACTCGAAGCTTTTGCTAGACCATTGTAGCCTCCATGTATTCCTTTGTAATCTGTGTATTCCAGAAGATAAGATCAGGAATATTCGCCATCAATTTGAGAGGATATCAATTCAGCTCTGTAATATTTTTATCATGGACTCAATTTGAAATTTTCTTAATATTTTTATCAGAGACTCAATTTGAAATTTTCTTAATTTTTGTGATCATTTCAAGCATCTGATTTTGTTTGGTAAGATTGTTCTTATTTTACTTAATTGGATGTATGCTAGATGAGTTTATTTAATATCATTATTCTTTTATGCATCAACAATTTATTTTTAAATCATGCTCCTGTAAAATATAGTTTAGAAAATAGAATTAGGTAGAGTTAACTTGCACTTAGATTTATTTTAGTTTACATTTCTTAGTTAATTTTAGCAGTGGTTAAATTAGGCATATTAAGTTAGTTGTTTAAATTATTGGATAAACTCTTATTTCAAAACCCAAAACAAAACAAAGACTCTCTCATAAAGAGAGCAGAATTAAGTTAGCATTTTAACACAATTAGAAACAGTTAGGAAAATTTCATAGTTTATAGATAGATTAATTTAGATTAGCATTTAATTTTGGATTTACTTTTTCTGAGTTTAAAACTCAGATGGTAGCAGAACCATAACCTACGAGATTTAGTCATCCCAAACACACCAAAGGTTGTTTTAAGCGCTTTGTGTGGACTATTTCTCCTTGTTGGCCTCAAGACATAAAATCCGGCCAGCACAATTATGCTAACTGTGAAGCTTCTGATGCCTACCGTACTATCCACGGATAGGTTACAGAAGAGGGCCCATGCCATGGCGAGCTGGACCACCCGGAGTGTTGGTGTGGAGGGTTATGGAGGTTGCTCGGGTGGTATGATTCTTAGGGAGAGGGTGAGTAAGGAATGAGGAAGTTTTGGGGTGGGATGTGTTGTGTCTTCCTATTCCACTAAGTCAGTTTTGATTTATTGTTTGTCATGTTTATGAATAGTATTGTGAAGTTAATGCATAATTTGTATAAATGGTTGCATATTAGAACCTAGGTAATTAAACAAGAGCATCTAGTAAACAGGGCGTGCGTTGAATGTATTAGTGAAGGAGAAAAATTCTTGCATGTATTCTTGCATGTTGGCCACACGCAAGAGTTTTCATCTTCACAATAGTATTAAATATGTATAAATATACTATACTAATTAATTGAGTATTATTTTATGTATGATGTTATTCTGTGTTTTGAACCTATCTTTGTGGGGAGTATAACTTTGGGGCGAAGTTCCTCGAAAGGGGAAAGTATACAACACCCCAAAATTTATTAAGTTTAGTTAAGTAATGAGGAAATATTAATAGAGCATATATATTATTTACAATAATAAATTAAAAATAATAATAATAAAGTTTAATTAACAATGAAAACTTAATTATGTTAATTAAACATTATGAGGAAAATAATGTGCAGGAAGGCTATTTGGTAGTCATGCATAATATACTCTAATTATATTAAAATTAGAAAATTATGCATAAATAGAGAAATTGGGGTGATTGAGGTATCAATGGGGCTCTTGTTCTTTGTTGGGAGGTTTTGGTCTGAGTTGCTGAGTCTCGCTACATTTTTGGAGAGGGTTCTATGGTCGTAGTGTGGGGGGAGATGGAGGTTTGGAGGTTGAGGGTAGCTGATTCTGATGACCAGCTGGCTCGGTATTGCTAAGTGAGGGCTCGAGGGCTCTCAGTCTACGACTGAGAGGTTGGTTGGGAGGAGAGCAGTCCTCAAATGTGGTTTTTCCAAGGGTCGCTATCAGGTTCATATGTGCTTCTATGGTATATCTGTAAGTGCTAGTTCTAACAGGTACACCTTCCACTTCCTATTAAGAATTTTGTATTTAAATTCTTAAAATAGGTTACAGATTAGTAAAATTATTTTACTTGTGTTATTTTCGAAAATTAATTAACTGTATTGTTTAATTACTATCCCTTCTTTATTTAGAATTTAGGTTTATTCAGAATTTAAGTTCTTTTTTGTGATTAATATTTTTGAGGAAATCTTGGGATTGAACTCCAGAAAATGTTATATCCATAGGTTATATCTATATATCTCTAGCGGGCTATTGAATATGCTTATTACTTTTTCTTTTCGAAAAAATATTCTCACAATTATTTTATCTTTTTAATTTTTATAAAATGTTGACAAATTTTTGTTAAATATTATTTTATTAAAATTAATACTAAATTACAAAATATATATGTTTACCATATATTAGAAGTATATTTTTTTTTTTTAATTTTATAAAATGTTTGATAGATTTTTGTTAAATATTATTTTATTAAAATTAATACTAAGTTTCAAAATATATATGTTCACTATTTTAGAAATATATTATATATTTTATAAGTATATCTTTTGAAATATATATAGTTTATTTAATTTTAGTTTTATATGGAAAAAGAGACCATAATATTATTTTGATTCCTCTTAAGATTTTAAGATTTTCAATCATAATTTATGATAAAACAAAATTTTAATCAACAAACATCTTTACACACTCTTATGTGGTAAAATTCAATTAATATTAATTGTTTTATGATAATTCTCAAATATTAATTATATTTTTTTACCTAATTTTATTATAAATTTAAGAAATCATTTGTATTTCATGTATATTTATATAATTCAATTCAATAAACATATAGAATTAGCTAATCTATTTCTTAACAAATAAAATACTAAATACTAAATAATAATTAAATGATCAGTCATAAATGTAGAGTTCTTATATTTTTATTCACTATTATATATTTTATAAGTATATCTTTTGAAATATATATAGTTTATTTAATTTTAGTTTTATATGGAAAAAGAGACCATAATATTATTTTGATTCCTCTTAAAATTTTAAGATTTTCAATCATAATTTATGATAAAACAAAATTTTAATCAACAAACATCTTTACACAGTCTTATGTGGTAAAATTCAATTAATATTAATTGTTTTATGATAATTCTCAAATATTAATTATATTTTTTTACCTAATTTTATTATAAATTTAAGAAATCATTTGTATTTCATGTATATTTATATAATTCAATTCAATAAACATATAGAATTAGCTAATCTATTTCTTAACAAATAAAATACTAAATACTAAATAATAATTAAATGATCAGTCATAAATGTAGAGTTCTTATATTTTTATTCACTATTAATATTTTAAAAAATTATTAATTTTACAAGTTTAATAAAAACATATTATATTTATAAATATTAATAAAGAACAAACTGATATTTATAAATTTACATCTATTATAATGCCAAAGAGTTTGCGCCCTATGATTTAAAATATACTAATTTATGTTTTATAAATAATTAAGATATTATTATTTTTATAAAGTTTGTATTTCTATTTGTAATATGTAAATAAAGTTTAATTTATAATATCTAAAAGTTTGATTAGAACTTTACAATGATTGACATCTCTATATGTTTTATATCTAATTAAGATATTATTGTTTTTATAAAGTTTGTATTTCTATTTATAATATGTAAATAAAGTTTCATTTATAATATCTAATTTATAATATCTAAAACATCGATTAGAACTTTACAATGATTTACGTCTATTATAATGCAACAAAAAAATTGTTCCTATGATTTAAATATAGGAATTTATGTTTTATATATAATGCAAAACACTTGCTCGTACAAATTGCTCCTATGATTTAATTTATAATATCTAAAACATCGGTTAGAACTTTACAATGATTTACGTCTATTATAATGCAACAAAAAAATTGTTCCTATGATTTAAATATAGGAATTTATGTTTTATATATAATGCAAAACACTTGCTCGTACAAATTGCTCCTATGATTTAAATATAGGAATTATGTTTTATATATAATGCAAAAAATTTGTTCATATTATTTAAAATATAGGAATTTATATTTTATATATAATTAAGACATTATTATTATTATAAAACTTTGTATTTTTATTTGTAATATGTATATAAAGTTTCATTTATAATATCTAAAATAACTTTATAAAATTATAATATAAAATATAAAATATAATATCTAAAAGAACTTTATAAACTACCTTTATAAAGTATTATACTCCATGTTCATAGCCCTGATCCCAAAAGGACAAAATCCTTCATCTTTTGAAGAACATAGACAGACCTATATATTTGTGCAATCTCGTGTATACGCTTATTTCAAAAATTATTGATAACAGGCTTAAGGACAAAATCCTTCATCTTTTGAATAATTCAGAGACCTATATCTTTGTGCAATCTTGTGTCTAGGATTATTTCAAAAATTATTGATAACAGGATTAAGGGTATCTTGGGCTTAAAGGTATCTTGTCAGGTGTTAGAACAATTTGGTTTTCACTTAACAGGCAAATATACAAATGGTAGGAACAGGCCAGGAGAGATGCATACAATCAAGGTAAAAAAAATGTCTAAGAGTGGTGATGAAAATTAGCCATTCAAAAGAATATGATAAAGTGAACTGGTTATATATCAGGTTGTTGCTGCTACAAATGGGTATCAATCTGCAGACTGTTAATTGGATTATGGGATGCTTATCATCATCTTTTCCATCTTTTCCAGTATTTCCAGTGTTGATAAACAGATCTCCTTAAATTGACAATTCAAAAGCACATGATAAAGTGAATTGGTTATACATCAGGTTGTTGCTGCTACAAATGGGTATCAATCTGCAGACTGTTAATTGGATAATGAGGTGCTTATCATCAGCATATTTTCCAGTATTATAAACGTATCTCCTTCAGTTTTTTTAAGCCACTTGAGGGCTTCATCAAGGCTTGTTCTTTATCTCCTTTCCTCTTTCTTTTAGTTGCTGAAGAGTTAAGTATGGCAATAAAGGATGCAAGGAGAGGAGTACTGAGGGTTAAAAATTTCTGAAACAGTGGCTATCTCACATCTTCTCTTTGTTGATGACATTATGATCTTTAGTCTCTTTGTTGATGACATTATGATCTTTAGTCAAGGCACAATCAAAGAGAAATGAAATCCTTAAAAGAGATAGTTAATATTTGCTGTTTAGCAGTCTGTATGGATGTCAATATGATGAAGTCCCCTCATTGCTGCTCAATGAGCTCAAGGAGGAAGTAAAAGCACAAGTGTTAAATTTAATGCCTATGAATCACTAATAAAGTATTTGGGTTTCAAACTAAAACCAAAAGACTACAAGTATACAGATTGGATCTGGCTTAATCAAACTGAAGTTGTAATTTCTGTATAGTGTAACAGATTGCTATCTCGTGGTGGCCAGTGCACATCCTCGAAGCATAGGTTGGGAGCAAATGTGCAAGGACGCAAGCATGGACCCCAAGTATGACTAGGGCGAAATCCAAATACGAAAACTTCTCATTCAGTCCATTCAATGTTAAAAACATATATGTTTACACAGTGATATCACAGGAAGACAAATACTGAAGATGCACCTATACACTCTTCTATAAGAAATACCCTCCAAGGATTTGAAATGAGAAGCAAACCTTATTCCCAAGGAGAACATTCAAACTGAACAGATCTTGACTGGTAAGTTTGAAGAGCAATACCATCATGCTCAATATTTTCCCCAAAAAAAGAGACTTATTAGAGATAAATGAATTACAAATATTTCTCAATCTTTATCTTTCCAAGGTATAGGGTAACTTCCAAACATTAAAGTCCCAAAGTGCAACTCGCTAAAATTATGCAAAAACAAATCACCATTGCCAACAACCTTGCAAGGATCCATGACCTTTGAAGATTATCCCAAATTTTTAACTGGACCTTAAATGGGAGTGAGTCCAACCACACCTGCAAGTCATACCAAAAGACCACCCAATTTAATCAGATTAGGAAAAATAAAAATAAAACACCGTAACTCATGAAGGCACCAAAGAGTGTTAAACAAGACAGAATTATTCAACTACAAAATCTAGCTTTCTCACATGATTCAAAAGAATTGAAGTATTCTTCCAGTGTATGTAAAGTGGGTGAATATGGACTACTGCAATGATTAATGTGACGACCACCCTTTGCAAAGGTATTCTTCCAGTGTAAGTAAAGTGGGTGAATATGGACTATACAATGATTAATGTGACGACCACCCTTTGCAAAGGTATAACAAAAGTCCATATAGAACAGTATATAGAAATTTACAAAATAACCCTAATATTTTGAAATGCAAATGAGAGTAACAAGATCCATCTTAAACCCGGATCTATCAAGCACTGAGAGGGATCCAATTTCTTGAGGTGTAATTGCTTGATAGATTCATGTTTAAGATTGATCTATGCTTTTTATTTTATAAGTCAACGTAGATTTTTTTAATAACTTTTTATTTGGTTTTAGATTTTTTTAATAACTTTTTATTTGGTTTTTTTTTATGAGTCGACGTGAATTTTTTTAATTATTTTTTTTGGTAGCATAACGTTAGGAACATGAAAATATCTCTACCACACTGGGTTGTAGAGCACCTCGCCACTCTCGGCACAATAACAACAAGGTTGATATTTCCTCTGCCCATTGTAAGAAATAAGAAAGGGATTTGAAGAACCGAAAGCGTAAGTAAAAAACTCAAAGAAGAATGCACAATAAGACAATTGTCACCTGTTAAGTGATCAAATACAATCAATTTTGCCAGATACATAATTTTTTAGTGAGAAGCTTATTTGTTCATGTGTTTCATTCTGCAGTCTGTACTTCTAAGGCGACCTGTTGTCTGGACAACTAGTATCATACTTTCCCAAATAGAGTAAAGATCAATTATGTTGGATTATTTCTTTGTACTGTACATGCAAACACTGAAACATGTTTGCATCTGGAATAAGATGAATTTTGAAGACTTCAATGTACCAAAACAAGATCTATTTCGGTTGTTGCCATTTTTTATATAGAAGGGAATTGCCCGTGTTGGCTGTAGATGCCAAATAATATTTGATCTTACATGAAGAAACAATCTACTTTACCTTGTACCCATTCCATGCTTGTCTATGATGTTTGTTCATTATCTTCATCCTTGCTTAGTCAACGTTTAGTCTAGTATTAGTCCTTAGTCTTTACAGTTTTTGGTTGGCATTCTACTAAGGTTTGAGAGCGTCTAGGGCATCCACCTTAGGACACCAAATCTCTTCAGTCCTGAAGCCATGCATCAAGTTGGATCCTAAGATTTCTCTGTGAAGCAGATAGGGGTCCAGTTCGTCAGGTTGGCACAATCAAAACCTGCAACAAGTCCGCCTGAATTATGTTGAGCCCTGTTCTAATGCAAGATGGCCCTGAAGCTACTCATCTAGTCAGCCCCTACAAATTTTAGGCATTGCAACTCACCAATCTGTTTCCTAGATTGTCAAGTTTTGAATGGTGGGTCAATTTAATTATGAAGCTCATATATATTGTGGAGGTCTAACATGTAGTGGAGCCTACTTGAAAAGAGAAAAGTGTTGAAGCTGCAAAGGCTTTCCTTGGGACCGAACTCAGCAGCAAGGATATATAATTAGCAATGTCAATCTGCTACAATCTACCCATTCGTTCTTATGCGGGACCAGGTCTCTTATAAGACCAACTTTCTTGAAGGCTAACAGTTTTCCTAACGAGGACTGAATTTCTGACCCGGAGCTGATATTGCTTTGTGTTTTTAATACGGGCAGTGAACTGAGATTTGGCCTTCTCCCCGATGATTATAACGAAAGCAAGGGAGAAGGATAAGAATACTCCTGTCTGAAAGCTGTCTCATCAGATCAGCACCTTAGAAACGAACCTTAACAAGCAGTGCAGTGTCATTGGTGAGTTCCAGGCTTCCCTTCGGAAGTTACAGGAGAATAGGGTAACTGTTTTGTGACCGTTCATGTTGGTGGTTACATAATTCAGAACCTTCAAGATGAAACGAAGGAGCATAAAGCTCAAACTGTTAGTGTTGTTTATGGCTCCATTCAACCTGAGATGTTGGATTGTAAGAATCAGCCAGCCAAAATCCTTACTACACAAAAAACATTACAGGGTAACACCATTGCAAAACAGGAACTAATCCAAAAATAGATAAATGAATATAACTACTGGGTCCAAATCAAGGGAAAGAAACCCCTGCCAATATTGTAGAGATTGCTTTCCAAGCTAAATTTGAAAAAGAAAGAGTCCAACAGGCCAATTAGCTCAATGCGTGTATTCGTGGTCTTCCAAGACCAAAACATCCCTTTAGAAGAGAGATTAAATTACTCGTGATACCATTTAGTTGCATGACACCAGATAAAACTAAGGAACTCAGATCAATCCACACTCCAAATTGATTCTCCGGTTTCAATTTGTTGAGCATCAGTTGAGGGCTCTCAAGGCCAACAATAGTTTTCCTCTCTCCATAATAAGATATAATACCTGGATGATGATCTCACTGGGTCACTTGTCTTCAGGTTGAGGATCTCAGAAAGGCATGGACCCACAGTTAGGAACAAGAACAAGTGGTCAATTGTCTGCAATAATATGGACTGAATCCAAAACACTTCCCTCCCGGATGCTCTCACCCTCAGCCTACTGAATGATGCCACATAAGTGACTCGTCATGCATAAGGGGCATTTTTGTTGCCTTCTACAAATGTAATAACACAGTGTGGTTTTCCACAGGTACTTTTCATGATGTTGTCTCTATCTCAGATTTTTTTTAACTGTCACACATGACAGCCTCAAAAGGGCTTTACCTGAGTAGCAACTTGCAGCTTTTAGGTAGGAAGCTCCTAGATCAAGTAGAGCTTCTAGTTCTGTGGGAGTTGCGTGCCTTATCAAAGGCTCCCTCTATTCCATGGTCGCTATGCGTTCCTCCAATGAGAACTCCAGGTTCATGTGGGTTTGGATCAGAAGAAAGTTAGTCAGTTACCTTCCGATTAATCGACTGGTCTGTTGTAAAAAATTAGTGTTCCACGCGGACGCATCCCGCAGGGTCGGGGTTGTGTTTCCTGCATCCCCGGGATGGGTGGACTCTGGGAGAAACGTTTCTCTTTGGGCGAACCTTGGTGACACACAGGGAGAAACGTTTCGCTTTGTTGTGAACCTCTTGGACGTCCTCCCACGAAACTCTGAACCTCCTATACATGCCCCCATGAAACTCTGAAACTCCTAGATTATTAGATTTTTATTTACATTGCATGATTGCACAATGATGAATGTAGTATTTACTAATTTGCATGGGATGAACTAAGTCACCGGATTCAGCTATTTTTCGCCTTCAAAATCGAAATTCGTCGTTTTTTTATAGCAAGTCGAATTTATTTGAATAAATTCACCGATTTTCTTGTCTAATTCGAGCCCTAACCATACACGTTATCCAGAATGAATTAAATCGATTGAAATCGACGCGATTTTGTGGAAGTTAGGCATTAAAAGTCGTTTTTTGCTTTGGTCGAGTAAACCCTACCCTGAAATCCGCCGCTCGTGAACCTGTTCCTCATTGTGAAGAGAGTGTGAGCCCGCAGCCGAGTTTCGTTGGTCAACAGTCAAATTCCGGCTTCAAGTCTCGACTCAGCAGTCGAGACTGTGGCATTATTTTTTTAATAATCTTGGCATTCTAATTTCTATGATCATAATATTATTTTTCTATGGTCTGAATATATACATTATTCTTTTATATTTTTTTTCGATATTATGAATGCCTCAGGATGTCTACAGGTCGCTCAACCTTTGTCACATATGAATAACATATAAGATTTCTTTTTGGTTTGGTTTTTTTAAGGTTAAGAAAAAAAATTGATGGTAGTTTTCTTTAATTTATGGAGATGGAAATTGTTTTATTAATAAAAGATTGTTTAATTTATTTATTTATAAATATGAATATTAAGAAAATAGAATTTGAATGTTTTAATAAAAATTAAATTTTAAATTTTTTTAATTTTTTAATTAAAATTTCAATATTTAATTTTTTAGTTTTGAATGATTAAAACAGTTATTATATATAGGAAGTAAGAATGATACTTATTGGTGTCTTTCACAAACTCTTATGGCTATCATGTTGAAGTATCATGTTGATTTGTTCAATGTTTACAGAGTATAATGAATTTTATTGAAACAATTCATATATTTTTTAATTTCCAAAGTTTATATTCACTCGAATTTAATGCAGAATTTTATGTAGAATTTTATTGCCAAATTTTTCATTGCCGATTTTTTGTCGAATTTCAAGGTCTTCGAATTCGAATACGAACACGAACTCGAACCAGGTGACTTAGGGGGTGAATTGTTATTGTTGGGATTTATATTTTTATGACCCCGACGTCCCCCCATCCCCCCGAATTTCCCTAAAATTTGGAGGTGGTCTCCACATGTCCTGAATTTGCGTTTCCCACTCCCGCATCCCCCCGTCCCTGAACCTTAGGAGAAAATTGTAAAAAATGTACTCAGACACAAAATACTTGCGAATTTACAATTTCTTCCCTAGCTTTTAAAATAAAGCAAACTACCATTAAGTTAGAAATTCGGGGATCATTTTGGCCATTTTCACTTGCCGATCTCATGTCACGGAGTGAACCTTGAGAATTTACAATTTCTTCCCTAGCTTTTAAAATAAAGCAAACTACCATTAAGTTAGAAATTCGGGGATCATTTTGGCCATTTTCACTTGCCGATCTCATGTCACGGAGTGAACTTTGATTCAATGTGCAAAGGGAGGCAAAAAGTGCTGATTTTTTCTTGATAACGATATTTTCTTGGATTTGGCAATGATCTCCATTTGATTCTTCAAAGTTCTTTTACATAGAAAAAGTATATCCCAGCTATGATTTCGCTCATTATTATGCATATTTCTGCAACAATAATAGCATTTATTGGTAGATTAATCTCTGTCAGCATATAAAAAGTTTCGGTTTTCTTTTTTGGGGGGCAATGTTGTTTATAGTTGTCTTCCAGCTAAGCAACTACACTAACAGGGCCATTTCTATGCCATCAAAATCACCCGGGACTTGCACCTGGACTCATCCACACCCTATGAGGAGGGGTTTTGAACCCACACACTGTAATGAAAAAATATATAAGTAAACATTAATCAATATTAATAATAATAGAATAATAGAATAACATTACATTGATTATAATTAATTAAGGGACACATCCCTTTGGTGAATAGTCACCATGTGAGACTATTTATACGGGCTACACCATTCATTGTAACCATCATCTTTTATATATTTTATCAATTATTCAGTAGTTATATTTTTACTATGGAATTATTGTCAATTGGGTGACTTCTCCATTTGGATAGTTTCAAGTACAACCAGATACGTTGTAACATTGGTATCAAAGCTATGTTCATGATCCAAGCCTTTGGCCATATTGTGTTTTTTAACCATTATCCTAGGGCTTCCCTAAAATTGTGGCCTTTGACCAAGTAAAAGAAGAAAAGAATGTAAAAAAAAAAAAGTAAAAAAAAAAAGGAAAAAAAAGAAGTAAAAAAAGGAGAAGGAAGAAGATCCCATTAAAAAAAAAAAGAAAAAAAAACACAACATAGGTTTTATTTAACCAACCCTTGGTTTTATAAAACCACACATAGTATAGGTTTTTATAAAACTAGCCCTTGGTTTTATAAAACCAACCCTTGGTTTTATCAAAAAACCAACTCACACCTTAATTAGGTTATTTATTTATTGAAAGGTTATTGGGTATTAAATAATAACTCATACTTTAATTAGGTTGAGTTTAGTCTTTAATTCTCTTTATTAAATAACATAAAAGCTAGAAGTGCATAAGAAGTCTTAAGGCTACCAAGGAGCAAGAAAGAATTGAACTTGGGTGGGGAGGGTAACAATCATTCTTCCCAACCACCTAATCTACACACAATCCACAAAGAAGTTAATCTAAAGCATAAGGTCAACCAACATGGAGATCCAAGTGCCTTTTGAGCACAACTTTCTCTGTGTGAGCCTGCATTGTATGCAGAGAAAGGAAAAGAGTATTGTGGCTAGTTGTGAGATGAAGGTGGCAGTGCGTATAGTCATTCTTCATCGTTTTCGTGAGCCAGAGTCACTGGTGCCATTAGAATTTGGATCCGAGCAGTGGATTTTCTGCATCAACAACATTGAGCCATCGAATAAAAGATCCCAGATTTAAAAAAAATTAAGTATTAAAGTATTAAAAAAGTTTTAAGAAGAAGAGAAGTCAAAGACCCTTTATTGTCGAAGAAGTCTTAAGGGAAAAAAAGTATCAAAATGGAAGAAACAAATATTACTCTCAAGAAGAAAAGATTCATCGAGGTTCTGTCGAAAGTGCAAAAGATTCATCGAGGTTCCGTCAAAAGTCCCTGTGGCGATGCTGAAAGTTTATGGGATATTTGATGAAAGTCCAATTGCCATCGTTATTTGTCCAGGCAATAAAGAAACTTTTATTAATGTTGATGTTGCTAATCAACTACAAGTTCCAAAATCAAGTATAGTGAAGAACGAGTCTAACGAATATCTAATAAATGAATTACATTTACAGATCGATGATTATAATTTTGCGTCTCAATTCATCGTTGTAGCTATAGACGACAATCTCATCAATATAATGCTAGGTTATAACTGGCTGGAAACATTGGGAACATTCACCTTCAATGCAAAAAAGAAGTTCACGACCTTCTTCCTTGAGACGAAGAAAATAACGATACACGATCTATCAGTGAGAATTCTCCCATCACAAAATACAGTAGAAGAATCAACATATGGAAGCTATGAAGAATTAGAAGAAGAAATACAATGTTTAAACAAACTCATCATGGACAAAGATAATGAATTCTCACAAATCCAAAGAAAGTTAGAAAGTCTAGAATCAAAGATATGTCAACATCAGCAATAGAAGAAAGAAATACAGTTGAAATATGACGACACTAAGAAGACGCACAAGTTGGATATTTCGAAAATCAATAACACGTTATCAAGCAATACAGAAAAGATATTTCGTCTAAAAAATCATAACAAGCCATTAGTTACAAAGATCAAAAAATTGAAAAATAATCGGAAGACAACATTCTAATGAAGGCTTCGAAGGAAAAATACTAGAAAAGCAAGAAGAAAATAATCTCCTGAGAAATATTAATCAAGAACTAGAAGAGCAAATCAAGAAGTTAAAAGAGGACAAAAAGTTGCAAGAAGAAAGGTTCGAAAAGATTCAGAGTAATAACACTATTAAAGAACAAATTAGAGAAAATCCAGAAGGAAGCTTCCAGACTCTCAGGAAAACAAATTCAAGTTGAGAAACAAGCAACAAAACATGCTCAATTGAATTATTATCAGACAATAAATCGCCAGAAACACAGAAAGTTGAAGTCTCTGCAAACACTCCGCAAGTAATTCAAGTACCTTATCGCCATCCTAATCATAAGAGTCATTATGCCCGACAACAAAATCAAGAGGAAAATAAATAAAAACTACTCCTATAGACAAACTAACTACCTTGAGGGAGAGAAAAGACAAAATCGCCAAACTATTTGGGAACATAAAACAAGAAGTTATTTTCCAACGATTAACCAGAAAACAGCTTCGATGAAGGTAAATCTCGGATGGATCACTTCCCAGGAAATGCAACATCTCAGTTCAGGCATTCGGAAATTATATCGTCTTGTTTCGTCAAAGTATCAAAGTTACAAGTTCAGAAGATCACAAAAAAAAACGTTTCGAACAAGAACATTGGAAAAAGTCATCCATAATTATGCTTTGAGGACAAAGCATCTCTAAGGGAGAGGCAATGTAATGAACAAATATATAAGTAAACATTAATAAATATTAATAATAAATATAATAATAAAATAACATTACATTGATTATAATTAATTAAGGGACACATCCCTTTGGTGAATAGTCACCATGTGAGCCTATTTATACGGGCTACACCATTCAGTGTAAACATCATCTTTTATATATTTTATCAATTATTCAACAATTATATTTTTACTATGGAATTATTATCAATTGGGTGACTTATCCATTTGGATAGTTTTGAGTACAACCAAATAGGTTGTAACAGACACAATGATACAAGTTCGATCATCTCGCAACTTGCCACTAGACCACACACCCATGAGCCCTTGTCTTTTTTTGGCAAAATACCCACAAATTTATTGCCCTAGTTTGTAATTTTATTCCCACCAAATTGCTACATTTTTTGGGCATAAGGGGAACATATTGAAGGGCAACATGGCAGTGTCAATGCAAACTTTGCCCAAAGGTTTTATCCAGAGGTATTTACTAACTAAAACACCATCTAGCAAGGACTAATAGATATGTTAAGCCCTGTCCAAATGTCACTGTAGATGTTCAAACAAAAACCGATATTGCTCTTGAAGAAATTGACAAGCAAATCAAACTTTGTTCACCAAACTTGTAGGATGTGAAGCATCAAGGAAACCAGCTATGCATTCTCCTCAAGGGGGGGTGGCAAGTGACATGGGCTCTAATGCTTCTATAGGCCATGTTCTACTCCTAGTGCACAGCACAATTTATTGGTACATCAACCTCTTGTTAAAAAATAAAAAGTTTCATGATCTAAATTTTTTGCTAAAAGCCACAATTGTTTTCCCTAGGTTGCAAGTTTCTTCCACCCACATGGTGTAACATCCCGTAAAAATACCAAAATTTAAGAATTTTTAAAATAGCAATAATTAACGAAGTTGTTAATGCGGACCATATAAAATAATTAAATTTCTTAACTAGGGTAATTAATAACAACAACACGTCATAATTCTCAAATAAAATATGATGTGATTGTATTTGCTATTTCAGATTTAAATGGATGCTAAGCTCCTTAACGAAAGATCTTTTTATGATTATGCACAAGAATACAATTTACAGATCTGCTTAAGTTCTATATGCGATTACATGCTATTCATAGGTTTGTATCAATATGATGTTCTTGATGATGTGCTGACAGTTTGTTTGTATGATGACGAAGGGGTCCTACGAGGTACCCTGGGGTTTACTTAGCTACGTTTAACTTTATCTAAGGCATTTGAATCCTGTTTCCATGTGCAGACCGCAGGTAAGAATTTCCACGACAAACATGTGTTAAGAGTACATGTGTCTTTCAATTCATCGTCAATGTTATATTAAAATGCTAAGTACTTCCTTGCGAAACAAGTTACTGGAGGTATGAATATTTTGGTTCCAATTCTAGTTTACATGCTGGCTTACAAACTCTTCTGTAAAATAAAATCACGTCGTCAATTTGTTTTTATCATACTATGTTTATTATCATATAACTATTGATATTCATATCAAGCGGCAATACCAATGTCCATTTGTAATTCTATTAAAAAGCTTGTAGAAGTAGTGTTTGTACTATTGAACTATCAATACAGTTTGCATCTACAGAACTTAGACTATTCTAAGTCCTGAATTTATCATTTGATTATCATTACACAGTTAATATATGAAAGGTGTAGTGACTAGTGCTTGTGCGATGAACTTAGCATTATAATGTAAACGTCACCACTTAAACTATACCTTTAGTATTACATTTATCATTAGACTTTGCAATACATGGCTAGCATATTAAATATATTGTGCATATGGTGTTTATGCTATGAACTTAGCATTATAATGTGCGTGCAAATTTTCTCTAATGTCTTACTCTTATCAATCGATTTCAATACATAGCTATTGTGTGAAATATATAATGTACATAGTATCTAATTATACTTATGCGTAGCTAGAATCCTAACTATATCTATGGTCTCCATTTATCAAATGATTAACAATATATTTATGGCTAATATATGAGGTATATAAGCTTTATTCTATATATCTATACACGAGCATAGTAATGAAATGTAACATTATAAAGTGACTATGCAATCACACAATACATTGGCATATAATACAAATGTTACGATACATAACAATAAACTATAGAGACTATTATGAAATATGATCCACGAATCTAACAATGCAATTATTTCGATGTTGACAAGATATTAAAGTTTGTACTTTACATGCCTTCCAAGCTGGCGTTGATAGGCCCGGTATTAACATCATTCAATTTGCAGGTGAAGTGAAACCCTAGTTGGATGGTTTCCACATGACTGAGTTTGCATTAAGCACCGGAAGGGCTGAGCTGTGCCATGCACTTGCTCTCGGTCTGCTTACTTGGCAATTTGGTAGATGAAGAAATCAATGTGTAACTAATGTTAAGGTTGCTCGAATATCAACGTGCCCGTTTTGGTATCTACACCACCGTTGATCTCTGCAAGATCTAGGGCTGCGAACGAAACCCTATTCTCGCGTTGGTAAGTAGTGAAAATTGGTTTTCTGGCATTCATTGTTGCGTTTAGTGGTAAGGTCGCAGAGCCGACCGTTCGTTGCAATGTAGGGTTTTAGAGTTTGTTGAGAGGAGGACTCCTTCCTTGGTTTCGAACCTTGGACCTGTGAGAGATAGTTTTAATAGTTGCAGGCTTACACTCATGTGCCATAACACTACGATACCGCCATGGAAGTTGTGTGTCGTTCTTCTGTTAGTTGTTGAATGTGATTTGTATCGGGGTTCGATTCTCCAATATAAGAACTTGTCTTCTGAGTTTTGAATTCATATTTGTATGCAAACACCATCAGGCTTCATCGTTTTTGCTGGAGTGGTGTGTCTCAGTTTAGGAGCTTCGTTTTAAAACGGTAAGGGTTTACGATAGTGAATGTAATACTGTGTTGCTTGCTTTTATACTTGCATTTTCTTGTTTTAACCCTGCGAACTATGCCTTGGCAGGTATCTACTTCGTAAGAGGTTGCTAAGCAAAGGGTTTGGAATGGAGATGATACATCTACTTCCTGGTAAGCTCCGGTGGTTCTCGAAACCTCGTAGGTGCCTTTGGCATGGTTTTGATGGTAATTACTGTATGCCAAGAGTTGGAACTATTCGACCTTGTTTCGGTGATGGCCGAGTGTTAAGTTTTAAAGTCTTATTTTGATAAATGTTGTACAGTGATAACCTTCAGTTATTTAAGTTGTTTTCGGCTCTGTGATGCCTGGCTGCGTCGTTTGAAAGGAACTTTGAACTTGTGTTTGTACTGCTATATGATAAGGGTAAAACCCTGTGTAGTTTGTGGATCTTGACCTCGTTTTACTATTTTTGGTTGATAAGGGGTAAACCCTGTGTACTGTTGGAACCTTGACAGGTCTGTAATGTAACTCTGTTATAATTTTTTTGAATGGTAAACCCAGAGCCAAGGGTTCTCTTGCTCTTTTAAAACAAAGGCTCGTTTTGTAAAGAAATGTTGTATTTTTTAAGTAATGGTTAATGGGTTGTTTATATAACTGTTTAAGTGGTGTCAAACAACGATAGTTGTCTTCGGCCGAGAGTTATGGTTTGCATAACTATTGGTAGATGTTTAACGTTGCTGATTTTTATGTATTGGATTCGTGATGAGATAAAGTTCGGCTGTCATACGTTTTCGAAATGGCTATGCCACAGTGTTCGATTTTGTTTAAAAGAATGAAACCCTACCCTGTAGGTTTTATTGGCTAACTTTGAAATCGTGAACTGAGTCTTAACTCGTGTCTCTAAAAGTTTCGATACCGTGTATTATTCTTGTTAGGGTTTGATAGAAGATGATTCAAACAAATCATACTTTCGACTAAGTGAAGTTATTTGATGCTTGAGTATCTTGTTCGTATTCTCAGTACAAGAATTAGTAAGTTAAAATAAAATGTTGTTTAGGGTTAGATAACAGGTCTGTTATAAAAATAATTATCTAAAGTTTGCCATGAATGGCTTGATGAGAAGTTTAAGAACTGTGTAATCAGAATCTAAGCTTTGTGATAACTTAGGGTTTTGATGCTACTATGCTAGTATTTGTATTTAATATTTGAAATCAAATATGATAGTTTGTGAAGAAATAATATGTGTGTACTCATAACAATTTTGTACAGAACATAGTTTTTGCAGCTGCTATTTCTTAGAAAATAAATACATGAAAATATAGAATTTATGATATTGAAATGCATGTGATTACTATCTGAAATAGATAGAGTTGAAAAGCAAAACATAGAACTGTGCAGAAACAAAATGTGTTTTTATTTAAAAATGAGATGAATGCTATGCATCTATTTATACTATACTGTAATATTACCTGCGTTTAAACATATGACAGAATTTAACAAGAACACTACTGTATTCATCTTTTCAATCAATGGCATTCTGCCTATCACTCATCTTTCTTAATTTACTTCTCTACACTGGAGTACGATGCATAAAACAGCATGGGGAAAAATATAGAGATGGTTATCGATTCAATCATTTCATAAAGCTTTTTCATTCAGAATCATACTTAGATCAAAAAATAAAATAGTTTCTTCTATATGACTGAAATTAATAATTCTATTATGCAGAAACATTTAACTATAAACAAAAGTAAGAACAGTAAAACCTGGTTGACTGTAGGAGAAACAAACAACCCAAGGAACCTGTTCCACCCAACCTACTCCTGAAGACAGCCAAGTTACTTGCCTTAGGACCCCCGAGCCTGTTCACTGAACCACCAGGAGGAAGATTGTATAGAAGCCTTAGTACATCAACTTACAGTAGAATATAGGTTATCCAATCACAAAGACTCAGCAGTCAAACAAACCTGCACCAGCACCTCTGGTTTTTCCTTCTCAGTATACCAAGCAGACTCACAGTTGCACTCTCACATAGCCTCCCTATTCGAATCTCTCAGTAATCACCTGATGCACTTGAGGAATATTTCTACATAAAATATTGTAGGGGCTTCCTACCCAATTCGAATTGCCTTATCTAGGCTACCTAGGCCTTTCAGTGGTTAACTGGTCATTAATGAGCTCCCTGCTCTCTTCCACCCACCTAGGGGATAATGCCACAATTTTAGGGGTAGTTGTCCCATAACCAACAGCTAGTGGAGTGCAAATGCTGCCATCTGTCCCATACCTTTTAACAGCTTCCATTCCTCCTAGTGGGTCAGTGAACACTCATTTAACAGTTCCCTTGGGTGTTTGTCTCCTATTTTAATTTATTAAATAATAATAATCAGTAATTACAATCATCCTTGACCAAACTTGGTCATAATTACAAAACTTTGTAATTATAATTTAACATAAAGTACTTTGCAAATAAAATAATATTCTCAAAATTTGGGTAGGTGACACATGCAAGCAGACTTTGGCATTTTGGGGCATATGGGGAGCATATTGAAGGACAACATGGCAAGGTGAAAAGCAAATTTTTCCCTATTTTTCTATCCAGAGAGATTTGCTGTCTAAAATTCCACCTAGCAAGACTCCCTAGAAGAAATGTGGAGCCCTATCCAAACAACACCCCAGAGGTTTGGGCACAAGTTTATGCTGGTCTTGAGGGAATTATGAGATATGGAAAACAAGCTTTGTTAATTGAACTTGCAATAGGTAGAGTAGCCAGGCACTGGCTATACAAATTTCCTTAGGGAGGATCATAAGTGGCATTAACGCTTGAAACTGGAAGGGTTCTAAGGTAACTAGATAATGTATACTGTAACCTTGTACAATCTCTCTGCACTTCCAGATCAGGTTCGTGCTTGCTAAACACAAGGGGTAATACCTATGCAATCTAGAAGTGAAATTTTAGCCCCAAGGACCAAGGAACGCTGCCAAACCAAATTACATGCTTGCTATAATATGAAATATCAGACCTGTAATCTGCATTAAAACACTAAAACAGCAAGCATCAGTTATGAACGAAGGAAAACAAACCTTCTTAATTGAACTTGCAAGAGTAGCAAGAAACCGGCTATGCATTTTTCCTCATGGGGAATTGCAAGTGGTGTTAACGCTTGAAACTGGAAGAGTTCCAAGGTATCTAAAGAATGTACACTGTAACCTTGTACAATCTCTTCATACACTAGTAATGATGTGTACAGTAACAAGATTTCTTCACACTAGTAATGATACATGCATTTGACTTGCCTAGTAATCTTGATTCTCACTTGGAGTATGATCATTCATAATAGAAAGTTTAATCAAGGTACATATGCATGCACATGAACATGAATATTCCAAATCCAACAAGTGAGAAACTACTTCTAGTGTACATTCAAGGAGTTGATTTGCAGGTCTTTTGATCTTCTCTAGCAGTTGGTGAAGGGACAAGGTGAATTATTTCTGCCTCAATTCTTCTTTCGATGATAGTGGTGCCCAACGACAGACAATCTATTGTGACCTGCAACTTTCAGTGCTGTGACCTCTCACAACTAGTGTATCACGTGACCCACGACCTCTTGAAATTTTACATATGCCAACCTAGGAAGTCTAGGTTCGATCTGCAGGTCGTTTGATCTTCTCTAGCAGTTGGTGAAGGGACCAGGTGAATTATTTCTGCCTTGATTCTTCTTCCAACGATAGTGGGTGTCCAACTGCAGACAATTCAAGATTGATCTGATTTCAATTGTGGGCATCAGTTTGCATGAATCACACATCTCAGGACCTAGTACAAATTATAAGAGTTGATTTGCATGAAATTCTGCAAGTCTAGGGGTCTGTTAATATTCAAATTTCATATATCTTTGCAATCCAGTCAAATACTGTCCCCAAGGCCATGTTAACTGTTGCCTGAATTGGTATTGTTGTCGACACTGGAATTGTTTGGAATCTGAGAAGCGGGTGCGGGAAATTGTAGGATCTCTTCTTAGTTTGACCAAGAGGTCTACAGTCAGTGAGGACAGAAATAGGGTCCACCGAAGACGCTACTCCCACAGAGACCAACGAATTCTGCATCAGGGAACAATTTGAGTACCTTAAAAACTACAATAGTAACCAGGGACCAATTTATAGTCCCATTAACATAGCTATGGAGACAGATTTCTTGCACTGGACATCCTAGATTAAAAACCCACTGCGATGGATGGAATTCCTTGAAACTGAAGACAACAAATCCCATGCAGAGATGCACATTATCTCTACTAATGTTTCTGGGATGGAAGGGGAGAATTTATCCCTCAAGAAGATGTTACATGAAAACAAAGTGCAGGAAACCCTCCAACCCCCAAATGACACATTACATGCAGAAATTCTCAACCTTAAAAGCAAGCAGGAAGAGATCCAATCCCAACATGCCAATTTTCATGGGCACAGGTGTTTCATGGGAAGGAGTAGTTGAAAAATTCTTGCAATCTAAACTCGTGAAGGAGCGTACCAGATGAGCAAGAGAGATGAACCTTGAGGTGAAGGGTCTCCCATGGAGGTTGGGGACCACGTTCCTTCAGGATCGACGCTGTTGGGAGCGGGAGTGAAGAGGGGCGTGGGGAGCGGGAGCGGAAGCGAAAAGCGAAATTTTCAAAAGCTTCCGTTTCGGGAGTGTTTCGGGAGCGTTTTTTATATAATATATATTTTAATATATTTTGATGCATATAAATTAAAAAAAAACATGTATTATGCCAAATTAACTATAGAAAACATCAAAACATAGAATCTAGATATTCATATAACCATTTAGTACACATTCATATAACATTAATCATCTCGTCTTCTAGATTCTAGGAGCTATAACTTATAACATTGTCATTAAATGATCATCATCAAATCATCAATCATCAATCATCAACGACATCAACCTTCAAATTTCAACATATAATATTTGCCATCAAACTAGGCCATAATGTTTACAAAATAGGCCAACCGCCAAAATAAACATGAAAATGAAATACAAACTACAAAGTACTATGAATCTACTAAGCTTTCCGCTTGCCACGAGTAACTTCCAATTTCTTTTCTCGTGTTCTAGGTGGGATAGGTGCTGGTGGAAGTGATCATGGAACATGAGAAGGAGATGAATGGCCCCCGCGGGCTGAAATTGGACGTTGTGAAGCTAAAGGCAAAACTCCTGCATCCGGAAAGTTGCTTCTCCTTGGGGGTGGCATCTATGTATGGGTAGTCTGAATTGGATCATCATGATCACCCAATAGTTCAGCCTCCAAGCGCTCTAATGCTATGGCTCCATCCTCCACATTAGCCTCCTCTAGATTGTTGTCCCAAGTCAAATATGTTCTATCATTCTTGGCCGCCTCACAATAATGGGACAACAACCTCAAATTGTAGTGCACATAAACCAAGCTTTCTGAGCGATCTACATTCAGACTGTTTCTCTTTACACTGTGGATGAAGTTGTAGGTGCTCCAACACCTCTCTGCAGAAAAGCTATTAACAACCTGTGATAGCACCCTCAGTGCCAATTTATGCAAATATGTGGCTCCAGAGCCATGCATGTTCCACCAATGGAAAGGATCCAATCTGTCTCGATCTTTGGTTGCAAACAAGGAACCAAAGCATCCATGCTCACTTATGTACATGCTCAATTCACTCCATCCTTGAGCACACTCTTCCTCATCAGGGACCAACTTCTCTAATGCAAGCATATACCCAGCAGCAACCTCTTGATCTGTGTGGGGTTTTTTCTTGACTCCACCAGGTGCAGGTTGGGCCAACCAAATTGGAGAATAGTATTTTGGGGTGAGGACATATGCAAGGGCATGGAGTGGAACATTTAGATTATCCCACCTTTTGACCACAAGTTTATGAATATGGTCATACAAGACGTCATCTCTTTGTTCAACAATGTCTTTGATTTGACCAAGCATGCTATCCATCTGCTCATATACCTCCCCAATCACCAGCTGATCAGTATCTGCAAAACGAATCATGTTATAAATTGGCTTGGTGAACTGCAGAACATACCTAACCTGTGACCAAAAATGACCTTCAAGAATGGTGTCCTCCACCTCCTGAAAGTCACTTCTATCTAATGCTCTTGCAACTCTGTCTTTCAATTCCTGCCATGGATCACTTGAGACCATACTAGCCAATGCCTCTCTTACCTTCAAAATCCTCCTGAAGGTGAGGTAGTAGCTAGCAAATCTAGTCTTTGCAATCTTCAATAGCTCCAACTTAGAGTGATTGCAAAAAATGTGGTGGGCCATGTTATGATTGGTAATAAATTTGATCATTTTCTTACCTCTCTTGTACAAGGCACCAATCCATCGGTAATTATTGTCCTTCATCTTAACAATATCACGCATCAAAAGATTCAATGTGTGAACCAAACACCCTGACCAAAATATGTTGGGATACTTAACCATAATGATTGCTCCTGCTGCCTTACAATTAGCAGCATTATCAGTGATGACTTGAATGACATTGTATGGCCCAATCTCCTGAATGGTTTTAAGTAAAGGTTGTGCAATATTAATAGCGGTCTTGTAGCGATCTGAGTAGTCATGGGTTGAAAGGAAGACCGCACCGCTAGCAGAAACGCCAAGAATATTTATCAACGGCTTGCCTTTAGCATTTGTCCACCCATCAGATATAATGGATACCCCATAGTTGGACCAATCATTTGTGAACTTTCCAAGAGCACTATTGATTTTGGCTCTTTCCCTGTCAAGTCCCACGGTTCTAGCTTTGTCATACCCAGGGCTTCTGTATCCTTGAGGGCCACCATTGATGGCTTGTACCATTTCATGCCAATAGGGTGAGCGAAGAACATTGAATGGCACACCACATGCATAGAGAAACCTATAAACTTTTGAATCCACATCATCTCTACAACCTTGGTCAAGGAAATCAGATAATGTTCTTTGTATAGGCGAGACTCCATGGGGAGATGAGGCTCCCGATCGAGCCGATGATGATCCAGCAGCAGCTCCACTGCCAAACATTCTTTGTCGGGATTCAGAATCAACCCTCGATCTCTTGGAGTTGTTTTGAGCGGCCTCTTCTTCCATCTTGTATTTGCTTCTCTCTTTAGCTCCCACTTTGTCACAAGTTTTGACTCCATGAGACTTACCTACATCGCATGGCATAACCCCACACAAATGCTTTCTCACCCGGGTATATGAACCTGTGTATGTTTTCCCACAATGGGGGCATCCAAACTTTGTGGCTCCACCCCCTCTCCCTCCCCCTTGCCTTGTCACATACTTCCACAAAGGTGTTGTGTCTTTTTGTTTTGCCCCACATCACCCTCATCCTCATCATCATCACCCTCTTCCCCTTCCTCCTCTTCTCCTTGGTATGCATCACTCTCTACCTCTTCCCCCTCATCACTACCACCACCACATCTACTTCCCAACACCATCATAATGAGAAGAAGTGGAATGAAAAACCAAAACCACATACCCATCATGTTTCTTAATTCAAGATGAGAGTCACTTGTTCCTTGCAATAGAATGATGGAGAAGAAGCAATTGGAAAGAGAAGGAGAAGAGAACATTGCAAGTTTTCCATTTTTTAACATAGTGAAAAAAAATTGCAAAAACAAACAAAGATGAGTTTTTAGAGCCTACCTTTTAGCTCTTCAATGGTGGTTGAATGTCTATGGAAGCTTCAATCTCCCTTGCAAGCTCTCCCCTTCAATCTCCCACTCAATGCTCAAAGCTCTCAAACAACTAGCAAACTCACTCCAAGCTCAAACTCTTCCCAATCAAGCAAATGAGTAATAGAATGAGTCCAAATGGACTCATTCACCTTTTATTGGCCCAAAGTGACCTATCCCACCAAAAAAAACCCCAAAAAAATTCCAAAAATCAAAAAAAAATTTCAAAAATCCGCCCTGTCCACGGAATCGATTTAAGAATCGATTTTATTGGTCGGGTTCAATGCGGATTCGATTCGGGATCGACCCAGAATCGACCCGGAAGCTACGATTCCGAGTCGAATTACCAAATGGCAGGGATTGTTTTTTTCCCACCAATTCGCGAATTGCCAAATCGATTCCGGACGGAATCGATGAGGAATCGCGATTCCAAAATCGATCCCTCATCGATGAGGAATCGCGATTCCAAAATCGATCCCTCATCGATTCCGTCTGGAGTGCGATTTGGGATCGATTCGAGGGGGGGGGTCGATTCCCAGCAACGTAGTTCAGGATACCCTTGACCTCCCTGGTGTGTCCCTTGACAGAGCTTGGCTTGGCTACAACTCCATTCTCTTCTTCTGGTTAATGACTGTTACAGATCGGCTTCAAGTCCTCAAAGCTAGGTGGAAGCTGCTCTCTCTTCCCATCAAGATCTTCCTCAACAAAGATCTCACTAGATCATAAGTTACAGAGCACAAACACTCCAGTGAGTTAGTTATGGCAGCACAATAGGCAGGGAAATGGGCAGTGATTAGGAACCTTAGAGCAATTATTTGCAACTCCTCTCCATCCAGTTGGGAACCCCGATATAGAGCTTCCAAATAACGAGTCCATTTAGGTAGGCGACATGCCACGAGCATCTCTATTAACTGTTAGAATGGCAATGGATCTTTCAAGTTATCATCAGGCCTTATGTACAACGCTCTTGGGTCGTTAGAAATCCTCTTTGTTACCGAGACTCATGCCAACCATGTTTGGCCTCTCTCGAACATTGTAGGTTACCACTATGAACTTGAGCAATGTCAAAGGTTCAGGTGGAGCCGCTTGTTTGACTAGGAACTCCCTCTAGAGCAAGGTTTCTTTGGTGGCCACAAATGAGTTTGCCAAGTTTATGTCGGTTCAAGTTAGAGACAAAGCCCCCCACACCAAGGACATTTACATTGTAGTTTGTTATTTCGCCCCATCCTCTTCGTCATTTTCTATCCACAATGGCTCCCCAAAGACCCCTTCATAGATTTGTATATCAACATTGCCTAGAACTCATTGGTTGGGGAGGTCATCCTCTTAGGTGACTTCAACAACCATACCAGACCTCTCCTTATTCCTCTCCACAATTGGTCAGAGGATGTGTTTTGCATCCAAGGGATAGATCCACATTCAATAGGGCTTCACCGGATGTCTAATGATGCTTCGAGGACTACTACAACCTATGGTGGACACCTATTGCAACTAAAAGAATCTCAGGAGCTACTAATCCTAAATGGGTTCCCTTACTTCCCTAACTCTCGCTTCTTCACTTGCCAATCTCATGGCGAAGTTGATTATGTCCTCTCTAGCCAAAAGTTACTCCCCTTTTCTTCCACCTCTCAATTTCCCCATTCCCCTTGCTGGCAATGATTTTCTCTCCTCTCTACAAGCTTACATTGCATAGTACATTATCCCCCATTGCACAATACATTATGTCTATTGCACAGTACATTATGTACCATAAATGATAAATAATCACCTTCATGGGATGAATGGCTCTTCATACAAGACATCTTTGCATATTCATCTTGAACCAAATAAATGCACATGCACGACTTCCATTGCTGAGGTGGTTTCTCCTCCTGCACTAATATGATCTAGATCATGTAAATGCCCTCTACAATAGCAACTCTCATCAAGCTCTAATCTCCAAGGATTTAGCCTCTCAAGCCAAGCTAAGTCACATGACACGATGACATAGGACTTGGCGGACACATGGATATGAGTATCTGGCATGGGACACAACAACTCCAAAAATAGGACAGAGAGGACAGGTATACATACATACATACATACATATATATTAAAAAATAACATAAAGATCCAAAAACAAACTAAAACATTTACAAAATTTTGATACATCATAGTTCATAATAATACATCATACAATGATAAAACTTACAACTTACAACTAGTTACAACATCAATCATTCAATGATATGAATCATAAATTATAATCAAGCACACAAGAATAATAGAATTTTAGAACCATAAATTGCATATTTCTTATTAAGAAGTCATCAAAATCAAAATGTATTACATAGATAGAGAGAATGCCACTGGCAAATACAAAATACAGTAGCTGCAAAATAGGGAAGAATCTCATAGCTGGTTAGTAGTACTAGCCACTGTCAATAGTCCACCACCATAGAAAAATCACCATCACTCTCCCCCATCCTCCTCCTCCCCCTTTGTACCCAATCCAAGACCTGTTGTTGCATATGCTAGTGTGGAGGATGACCCCTCAAGAGACTCATCGTCAAAAGTAACCAACTCTAGCATTGGGTCATTAAGATCCATGTTCGCTAATGCCAACTCCACATTGTCATCCAAACCCATATCATCAAGAAACATATCCCACATCTTTCCCTTCCACCACTCCTACCTCTATGTAAATAAGACAAACGTTGTTGTGTACATACACCATTGCCTTTGCCCTAGACTACTCATGTCTGCTCCTTTTCAAACTAAACAAATTCCCATATGTGCTCTAGTTCCTCTCACGACAAGAGGATGAAGTAACCTGAGAGAGGACCCTCATGGCTAATTGTTGTAGAATAGGGCATGATGCCCCATGAGTTGCCCACCAACCATAGGGCTCCTTAACCCCACTGTCTCCAAACACATCATACCCTCCAAATCTGCCAGTGTTGTTGAATATTAGGTAACTTCGAAAGATATTCTTATTATATTATTGTGTTCCCTCGAAAGATATTCATATTGTAATTGATCATGTAAAAACCCTAAAAAAATAAGTGAAACTAGGCAAGTCAACTCCACAAAAGTCAATGGGTAAAACTGCCCCAAACAATGGGCAATCTGCCCCAAATAATTGGCAAAACTGCCCCAGTGAAGTCGGCCCTATTATGAAAAAGTCAATCAGACAAGTGTATAAATAAGGAGGTCGAATTCCTCATTTGCATCATCACAAGTTCGCTCAAGCAAGTGAATAAGTGCGCATGGGAGAGTAGCTGTAGCTGGAGGAAGCTTATGTTTGGGGTTCATCTTATCTTGTCTTTGTATCTTCTATTCTTGGGGCATCTTTGTATGAGAGAGCTTTAGCTCCTCATTTTATCGACATTGTACTTGTTGACAAAATCTATATTGAAGAAGTTTTGTTGGGTTTTCTTCTCCTAGAGGGTTTCCCAGGATAAATTCTTGTGTATGTTGTGCTTGTCTATCTTTCAGTGATCCTATTGCTTATGTTTATTGTGATATAGTAGAATTCGTTTAAAGATCTAACATAACTACTATTCAAGTACAAATTCTAACATGGTTTCAAAGCTAGCCTGAAAAAAGACTTTGTGCAGTTGACATTGTCGAAAGTGAAAACTAGGGTTTTCCGTTCCAAATGCTTTTCACCATAGATTGGTCTGAAAAGGAGGACAAATCAATTCGCCCTAGAAGGGTGCACTTTTTTGTGAAGGAAGATTCCAGATCCGAGAATTTTGAAATTTGACCCAGTCATTGATGCTCGAGAAAAACTAAGGCATCATATTATTGATATTTTTGTCCACGGATTTGGCTAAAGGAAGGGTTTGCTCAACTCGCCTCAGGGAGGCACATCTTTCTCTCAATTGAGATTTACAAGATTCCGAAGTTGGAAAATTAGGGTTTCTCTAACAAACCCTAGGTCAACCAATAAGCAGATTTCATAAGGTTTCTCTAACAGACCCTAGGTCAACCAATAAGCAAGCACTTGGTTGGAGCATCTATTATTATCTTTATTTCCATTTGAGGTCCTCATTTTATCAAGATGACAAACAATACCAAGCTTGATGACAAGCTTGAAGTAGCTAAGAACTTCCAAGCATGTCAGTATAGAATGGTTCTCATTCTAGAAGAAAATGATTTGGAGAAGTATGTTAAAGAAGAAGTTGCAAAGCCAAAGGGAGAGGAAGACAAAGCAAGAGATACGAAGAATCCGGTTAGGGCTAAAAGGATTATTGTTGATTCTATTAAGGATCACTTGATTCCTCATGTTTCATCCTTGAAGACTCCCAAGGAGATGTTCGATGCATTGACCAGATTATATGAAGGGAAGAACATCAACCGTAAGATGACCTTGAGAACTCAACTCAAGAATGTAAAGATGCAAAATTTAGAGACAATCCAGTCTTACTTCACAATGGTATCTCAAATCAAAGAACAACTTGAAGCCATTGGAGATACGGTTGAATAAGCTAAAGTGGTAATGACCACATTAAATGGTCTCCCAAGGTCATGGGAATCATTTATTCAAGGAATATGTTCTAGAAGGAAGCTAACAAAGTTTAGCAGGTTATGGGAAGAATGCACTCAAGAAGAAGCTAGATTGGTAGCAAGAGAAGAAAAGTTGAGTGAGGATGATGACCAAGCATTGGCAACACATATGAAGAAAGAGAAGTTCAAGAAGGTACATCACTCTCAAAAGAAACCAAAGAAGTATCATAAGTCTCACAAGTCCCAGAATGATTACTCAACAATCAAATGTTACAGCTGCCAAGAGATGGGACACATTGCAAGGAATTGTCCCCATGCAAAAGATCAAGTCAAGAAAGGAAAGAATAAAAGGTATCATGCTCATGCCATAGAAGACAATGAACATGTTCAAAAGAAGGCGAGAGAAGATTGGTCAAGTGAAGAAGAATATGTTTTGGTTTTCACTCTTACAAAGTGATACTTGGCTTGCTGATAGTGATGCTTGTAAGCACATGACAAGTTTCAAAGACTCTCTCACCAATTTGACTCAAAAAGACTCACCTCATAAAGTGAAGCTTGGAGATGATTAACAGTATCCTATTAGAGGTGTAGGAGAAGCCTCCTACAGGTAGGATTCCGAAAAGCTTATAAAGATGAAGGATGTGTTATATGTACCTAGTTTGAAGAAGAATCTTCTATCCATTTCAGCATTGGATAAGATGGCCAAGTTCTTATGTGGCCAAGAGGAAAGACTATTGATGATGCAGTTGTAATTGGAGAACAAGATGGAGGCTTGTACAAATTGAACAAGCCATGATACATAACACCGTAGATCATAATGGTATATGCAAGGGGTGTGCACAAGGCAAGAACGTGAAGAGTTCGTTTCCAAGCAGTGATAACAAAGCAACATGAGATCTTGGATCCAGTGCATGAGGACCAAAGATGAAGACCTCAACAAGTTCCGGACTAGACGAAGATGAAGATCAAGGTCTTCAAAATCAGACAATGGAGCAAAGTACGCTTCCAGAAACCCCAGTAACTTCTGCAAGGAGACAGAAATCAAGAGAGCCTATAAAACACATGAAAGGTGAGTATTTAATCTGTCATTTGAGTTATTTCTTAAATCTCTAACTGTTTAAATGATATTGTTAACAATAATTGTACGCATATATGTATTCCTAGAATCAAGAAGTGTATTATGCATGTTATAGTGAATGCATTGATATGGCTAAGGATTAATGAACAGTATATGATGGGTCAGTAGCCTATGGTGCTGCACAACATTCCATGAGCCATTGTTGCTTTGTTTAGAATGAAACCTCTTTGCTAACATGTTGGGAGCAGTACACGCTCATGATTGTATGTTCTGGTAGAGATGGAACGCATCTAGATAGTTACCGTGAGTATACGGATATGGATGAGTGTTGTGTTGAAGCATTGGCTAAGATGGTTACATATGAATTTGTCAATATAATTTGATGATTATGACAAGTTACTAATTATATGACTGAACTTGACTTGTAGGAAAGGTCGTGTGCTATGACATACAAGAGAAGGATGAAAGTACTTGTTCCGAAGAAAAATTGATGACTATTCAACAGTGACCTTCAAGTAGATTTACAAAATCAAGCATACTACAGAGTACAAAGCAAGGTTCTTGGTTTCTCTTAGAAAGAGGGAGTCGATTATGACAAGACATGTGCTCCTGTAGCAAGATACACTTCGAATAGAGCTATACTTGCAATAGCTGCAGTGATGAAGTGGAAGGTACGCCAGATGGATGTGAAGACAACTTTCCTGAATGGTGTAGTAGAAGAAGAAGTGTATGTGGAGCAGCCACTGGGATTCGAGACACAGGATAAGAAGACATATGTGTGCAATTTAAAGAAGGCTTTGTATGAATTAAAGCAGGCACCCAGGACATGGTATGGCAGGATTGATAATTTTTTTACGAGCTTGGGCTTTACCAAGAGTAAAGCAGATTCCAAACTTTACTACAAGGTTGAGAATGGGAAACCAATGATATTGCTATTGTATGTAGATGACCTGTTTCTAACAAGAGACAAGAAGATCATTGCAGAAACTAAGAAGAAGCTTGTCGCATAGTTCGAGATGAAAGACCTGGGTATGAAGCACTATTTCTTAGGTCTAGAGGTGTGGCAAAATCCAGATGAGATTTTCCTCAGCCAAGGAAAATATGTTGTGGAGATCTTGAAGAGATTCGAGATGTTGGATTGTAAGGCCATGGCCACACCGATGGCATCAAACTTGAAGAGACAGTGGATGCCACATTACATAGACAGATGATTGGTTCGTTGATGTGCTTGACGAACACTAGACCTGATATATGCTTTGTGGTGAACACCTTGAGTCAGTACATGGTCAAGCCAAGACGTGTTCACCTAATTGCGGCAAAGCATGTGATGAGGTACCTAAAGGGTACACATGATTATGGACTCAGATATGTGTCAAATCAGATGATTAGCCTGCAAGGCTATGTTGATTCAGATTGGGCCGGTAGTGTCACAAACAGAAAGAGTACTTCAGGATGTTGCTTCAGTTTGGGATCAAGCATGATTTCCTGATTCAGTAGGAAGCAAACTAGCAAGGCACTCAGTATAGCCAAGGCAGAATCTATTGCAACATGTTCAGCTAGCAGTGAGGCGGTATGGCTTCGAAAGTTAATTGCAGGGTTGTTTGATCTCAAATTAGAGGCGACTTGTATTTTCTGTGACAACCAGAGTTGCAGGAAGTTGTCTGAGAACCCAGTGTTTCATGACAAGTCCAAGCATATCGAGATCAGGTACCATTATATCAGAGATATGGTACAGAAGGGAGCAGTGAAGCTCTAGTATGTTCCGATGGACGAGCAGATAGCCGATGTGTTGACCAAGCCTCTATCAAGAGTGAAGTTCGAATACTTCAAGAACAAGCTTGTCATGGTGCAGAGAGATGTCCCTCGTAAGAGGGAGAGATGAGTCACATATGCGATTCGATGGGCTGTAGTTGAATGATGCGATAGCAGCAAGTAGTCATTTACAGGTAGGGATTACTAGCCTCTGTGAGAACTGGAGAGAGTGACCAGCTCTTGATGACTAGAGTGTGACCATACTTTGTATGTGTATTTAGTCGAGTTGCATATCCAGTTGGAACTAGTGTGAGATGACTAGAGAGATTGACCAGCTCTTGTGATGATTGGAGATCATGACCATACTCTGGAAGGTTGAAGAGTCGGACAATACTTTGCCTTAACCAACTATGTGGTTCTAAGCTTCTCTGAACTTGGAGGCACATACCCTTCAACTAGAGCTCAACACATCTCAATGAACAAAGGCGATCATGCAACATTAAATGAAATGAATGTTGAAATAGAAAAGGAACGCATCAATAAGATCAACCTTGTCTCACTTCTCTTGTTGATAAATCTTGTCCATTGGACCATAAGTTGGGGATGCCCTCCTTTTTTGTGGCTAAATTTCAGCCCCACTACCAAATTTGTTAGAAGGATTCCTTCAGAATGGAAGAGGATCATCATGTTTTTTAACTTTCTTGCTTATCGTTGCCACATTCCCCAGGCCAACTGTATCCTCTTTTTCCAACTCATATATTTGGGTAGCATTGCTCGCTTTGCATGCTGCAAGTCCACAAGGAAGGCCCAACAAATGGTCCTTGACTCAGTAGTAGTTGCTCTTGGATTCACTCTTGCAAAAATTACAAAACCAAACAACATTCCCTGCCCCACCAAAGCTTTGATATGGGCCCTTGTTTCCTTGTTACATACTTTCATAGGGGGTCCTTTTTTTCTTATGCTTGTTGTTTTGCTACAGCAAGGTCATATGAGGGCATGGAAGCACCAACAACACCACTTGAAGCACTTGGAGCATTGCCACCGACAGATAATGAAAAACTAGGAGGGGAGGGAACACCAATAGTGGCATTCCTCCCTTTCTTTTGACCTTTTCCAACTACCTTTGACAATTGAGCCATCACTTCCTTGAGCTAAATGAAAACGTCGTTGCTATGTAAAAAATGACTCCTCTAGCTACCAAATTTATCTTGAATCCACTTGCAATCCCTTCAACGCATTGTTTAACCCTTCACCAACAAAAAAAACCCACTCTTAAGAGCTCTCAAACTTCAACAAACAACCAAAAAGAAGAAAAATAAACATATATAACCCCGTGGGCACCTCTTTCAAGGGACATGTGTCCAAAAATCAAGAGACGTTAAGGCACGCGCCAAAAACATGTCCTAATTTTCAGACACATAAAAACGCGTGTCCAAGACATTCCCAAGCGTGTCCCATGCCCAACACATGGGATACGGACACGGGACCATAAAGGGCCGTGTCCTATGAAATAAGAGCCAAGGTGTTGTTTCCATTGTGCTCATTTGCTGCTCCAAATTATGTCTCCTCCACATTCTTCACATGAATACAGCTCAAGGCAATCTTTCTTCATTCAATCACTCGAGCTTCTCAAAGAATGGATCATCATCATGTTTGAATGTTCACGTAGATACAAACTCCCAACAAACATGCCATTTTCCTTTACACAACTTTCAAGGCACCTTCTATGATGACCTCGTCCAAAACTCAATAGTGCATTCTCACCATGATCATGTCCACAAGATTACCGGTGACAACATTGATGCCTCCAACAATCAAATGCGTGGCAATTTATTGACAAGGGTAGGCTCTCTAGTTTCAAACGCAAGTAGTTCCACTCCTTTAGAATCTCATAGAACCTTCGAAAAACATAAATTGCTCAAGATCGATCTTCATCAGCACACACAACAGTAGAACCAGGCAAGCTTAATTTTAACAAATCTCACAAATCTAATCAAATTTACACCAAGTCTATGCATATTGACACCTTCAAACAACAAATCTAACAGATCAAGTTAGGTCTACACTCAAACTCATCATATCTAACAACTCCATGCTTCTTCACCGACATAAGCATCAGATATGGACACTTTTGCCACTTCTCATGCCAATCCAACACACCCACGGATCCACCCACACTAGATCTACACTCCGCCATGTAGATCCAAGCAACATCAACTAGATCAAACTACTCTCATTGGAAAGTCCAAGTCTGCGGATCTTATACCATATTAAGATTATTTATGAGCATGGCAAGAAAAATAATGCAAATAAGAAGCAAACACATAAATCCCAAGAGATGAGCAATTATCTCTGAAAACCCTTTACCAAGAAAACTAACAACCAATAGATATTTATTATTACCGTGGCCAAGCCTTTAAATAGGCTTCATTACATAAAATGCCATGGGAAAATACCACGAGTTACCCAATACCATGGGCCCATAAACCACCAATAGTAAACCCATCGATAACTATATACATCTTAACCTAACTATAACTCTTTGATCAAGTCAAGGTTAACTTAACACAAATCAACCTTTGTTCGATCTTTGTAAGTGTCACCTCCTAAAGCTAGATATTCCACAATAAAATTGTTTTTCCTAGACTTTGTGCCATTCTAGAGGCTTCTAGGTGGGACACCTCTTTTAGGTAGGGGTAATAATACATCACTAATGATATTTTATATTCTCTTTCTAGATTCTTCTAGTGGGTTGTTCCACATGTTATGGCTTCAAGGCTTCCCTTAATAACATTTTAATGGATAAATGTATCATGTGTGGGCCAAAAACATGAATGACCTCGATAAATTATAACTCCATGCCACGAATATACCCCAATATAGATAGATGGTTCTTTAATTAGAGTGCAATCCTCCTTGTAGAGGATTTAATATGCCACACATCCTCAGTAGATGAGGGGCATTCCCCAAAGTGCCATGCAAAGTTGCCAATATGTCAAATCATACCTCCAAATATGCAAATATGCCTAGAGGAATGTGAACATGAATCAAAAGTGGCCACAACGAAGAATTACACACCCATAAGTGTGACAATGCTCCATTCTCCCCAACACCTTGCAAATCTAATGGTAATAGGTCATATGGAAAACAACCATTTGTCCCATCATACAAACTTGTCTAGACCAACCATATCAAAGATCTCAACGACAACTTTGAAATTCACTCCAAAAAGCAGATTTTGAGTTGTCGCCAAATGAACAAAAATGTCAATTGTATATCTGACATGGTTGATGCAATACATATTTGAAAAAATCACCAAAAAATTAGCAATGTCCCTAAAAAACACGTGATTTTTGGATCGCCGATTTTTCGCCTCGAAAAAATTGCAATTTTTTCGAAACCTTGGACATCGCATGGTTTACCAAAAATCACCGATTTTTTCCCAAACATCACGCCAAGATAGGAAACATCAACACTCTAGCTTGGTTGCAGCCTTAAAGGCATATTTTTGGTCTTTTCTTAATCATTTTGACTTGGGCATTTTGGAGAAGGAAGGGAGAGGGTTTGAGAACATCAATCATTGTGGAGGCAGCTAGAGAGCCATCATCATCACCATCAAAGATTTTTTAGTGGAGCAAGGATTGAAACTCATTTGCCAACCGGTGTTGAAATTTCAAAATTTTCAATCTTGGGTAAATCTTCAAATTACACCATGTCACTACTATGTTTTCCATGGATGTATGCAAGTTTGCTTGCCTCTTATTTTGGCTTTTACTTTTCCATAGATTTTGCCTCTTAGTTTTGTCATTTTGCAATGATTTTCAATCCCATGAAATAATGTGAGGGCTTTTTTTATGGGAGAGGATGCTTGATATCTAGAAGCCCTCTTATTGTCATGTTTCATCCCTAATAATCTAATCTGGAAGTCTAATTTTTTAAACCAGCCTATTGTTCGTTTTTTGCTATTGGCGTTTAACGTCGTTTGTTGGTTTTTTGGTGCCCCAAGTTTGATTTTGAGGCTATCCATTTCCATTGCAAATATGCTAAAGGCATTAGACCCATTTTGGCAATATGTTGACCCTGAAGATGGACCAAACCAACAATGATTGAACAGCAAATTGTGTGGGCAACATATGACAGGAAGCATTAGCAAGTTGAAGTACCATTTGGCAAAACTCCCTGGCCATGATGTGGTGCTTTGTAGTGTAGTTACCACCGAGATTATGAGAACTACCCATGATGCAATTCACTCAAAGGATAGAAAAAGGGAAGAGTCAACCACAAATAGAGCCAAACTTGCACCTAGTGGAGTGGCTAGAACTTCAAGGATATATGGTCATGATCATCTCGCTGAGGGTAGTGGTAGGGGCTCCACAGCCATGGATTCACCTACCATGAGGGCTGCCTCATCTTTCTTTGTTCCATGGACTAGAAGTGGTGCACAACCTTCCATCAGGTTGATGGTTAAAAAAAGGAGAAGGAAGAAGCAAGATAGGTTTATGGGGAGGATGCTTTTCTAGAATGACTTGCCTCTTAGCCTCACAAAAAACAATCATTTTTTTCAATCGATGTGTGATGCCATTGCTATTGTTAGCCCAAGGTACAAGTGCCCTACATATGAGGGATTCAGGGGACAATTCTTCAAGCAGAGAAGGACATCAACACTAGATTGGAGGAGTTCAAACAATCATGGGAGACCTCTGGATGCACAGTGATGTCCGATGGTTGGACAAATGGGAAGGGTAGGACTTCTCAATTTCTTGGTACATTGCCCTAAAGGTACCACGTTTATCAAATCCGTTGTTGCATCGGCACACAAATAAAAGAAGCAACATTGTTAGGTGAGTTGATGGATGGGGTCCTCTAGGAGATCAATTTGCACAATGTGGCGCAAATCATAACAGATAATGCAACTAATTATGCGGTTGCTAGTAGATTGCTTATGGAGAGGCACCCCTCACAATTTTGGACTGCATGATGCATTGCACATTGTATTGATTTGATGGTGGAGGATGTGAGGAAAATTCCATTCAACAAGGAGGTTGTTGATCAAGGTAGGAGTGTCACCAAATTCATATATAACCATGCTTTTGTTCTTAGCCTCATGAGGAGATGCACGAAAAATAGGGATTCGATGCATCCTAGAATCACACAGTTTGCCACCAACTTCATTTCTCTTCAATCTTTGCTTCGAGTTCAATTTGAGTTGAAGAAAATGTTTGTTTGTGATGAGTGGCATGATTGCACATATAGTAGGAGAGAGGATGGGAGAGCCATCGCTAGATTGGTGTACACCGACTCCTTTTGGGCAGGAATGGAGGAGGCGTGCTCAAGCAGTTTACCCTTTAGTAAAGGTTCTAAGATTAGTTGACAGTAATAAGCCCGCTATAGGTTATTTGTACGAGGCCATGGATAGGGCCAAAGAGACTATTCGGTCTTCTTATGTGGGGATGGGTACCCCTGGGTACAATAGACACACAATGCTATGAGATTTGATTGATAGTTGATGGACCCGGATGCTCCATTGACCCATTCATGTAGCTGCACTTTTCCTCAACCCACCTTTTACAATTGTAAATTTGATTTTGATGTGGAGGTGTTGGAAGGGCTTATATGTCTTAATAGGATGGTACTTGATGTTGAAACTAGCCACAGTATTACTCGCGAGATGGAGATGTATCAAGAGGCTAGTGGACTATTTGGCTATGCCAATGCTATCCATGAAAGGACCATTTTGATGCCAAGTAAGTGATTACAAATTAGAATTTATTTAGAACTTTAAATTTTTAAAATTTAATTGTGCTTTATCACTTTATTTGAAAGTTGAAATTTGAATTATCTAATCCAATTATCTTTCTTTCTTGTTTGCTGTAGGTGTTTGGTGGAGAACATATAGTGCAAGGGCACCAAATTTAAGAACATTTGCCTTCTGAGTCCTCAACCAAACCTGTAGCTCTTCTGGATGTGAGTGTAAGTGGAGTGCATTTGATAAAATACACTCAAACAAACACAACAGATAAGAACTTGAACAAAGCAATTAAATTCATTGTAATTTAAGATCCTCTATCATATTGTTTCCCTCGGGCCTCAAGATTCAAGACTCATTAAGTTTTTTTCTCACCCTCTTACAGATTGGATTTCCCACGCCTGAATGACTTGGGTGTATGTCCATTACAATCTCTGACTTTGGATAGAGCAGGTGAAGAAAGCACTCGATGTGAATGCCATTTCCTTGGACAATATTGATGTATTGTCCAAGTGGAGGGTGGAGACTGAGCTTGCATTCATGGAGGAGGCACCTGCATGGTTAGATGAGGAGGAGGAGGAGCAAGAAGAGGAGCGGCTTGAGGACTTCATGGAGGGTGATGTGTCTACATCAACACCGCCTTCTACACTGGTCCATGTATCTAGTCCCATATTGGCACCCACTAATCGCCGTTCAACATCTGGTGCAAGGACAAGACCTTCTACTACTAGGGGTAGGCCTGGTAAACAACCCATGATCTTTTCTCATAAAATGGGAAGAGGGCATTGATATCAAAGACAAATAGTTAGCTGCTAGTTTTGTGACTTTTTGTGATGTCATTTTGTATTGGACCATTGTGCTTTTGAGCGTTATTGGACAACTATCACTATCAGGATTCAGACTTTCAGTATAGACTTTATTGTATCATTTTTTATTTGGCATCCACTACATGATATATATCAGTGTTTTCTCCATATTTATGTGCCAATGAATTTATCTGATATTGTTGTTGCTTTATATGTTTAAAATTATGAAAAAAATGAATATATTTTGTGTTTTTTAATGTTTCCCGATTTTTTTGCCGATGTCGCTGAAAAGATATTTTCTAGACGCTCATTGATTTTTTGTCGATGTCAATTTTTTCAACTATGATGCAATGTAAAACACCTCACAAACCACTTGATCAAGCATTGACTTTTCAACCGAATGAGAATGAATGTTGGTTGAATATTTTAGCCCATATACCATGGATGTAGAAGTTGTCCTCTTCCAGACCTAGGTACAAAAGTGTAATAAAAATCACAACCAATGCCTCTAAAGCCTACAACAATTTGGAACGAGCCTCATTAACACCTACAAATTCCACCTTTTATGGATGATCATCAAAAACTTATGACTAATGTGGTCTCGCTAAATCTATCCACCAATCACATTGTATTCCTCTTGTTTGGACTACTGATGCATCCAACACCTCTAGTTCCACTTTTCTAACTAGCATTCTACTTTTCTTCCTGTCATCAAGCCTTTCCATCTTTTCTTCCATCACTATATTGTGGGAGCTCTTCTCTCCTTACATCTTCAAGCATTGCACCTCCTACCTCACTAGACTATGGGACCTCTGCTTTCCTTTTCAAGCCTTTTGGATTATAGGAGCTCTACTGGCACTTGTCTACCTACACAACAACACACGATTACTACTCAAACTTTTGTACTTCACTTCCTTGCAGATCCATTGATTTGTCAGCCTCAAACCGATCATCATCAATCTGATTCATAACAGAATTTTCATTGATTCTAACATCCTTGCTCAACAACCTCATTTCTACAAGGATCCACAAACCTTTAATCTTTCTCGTCATCAACATACCAAACAACTAACAATTTTCCTTGTGGGGTAACATCATAAGCAACTAAACCAAATATTTTTAAATGGTTTACCTTTGGTTTCACACCAATCTAAGCCTGGTCAAGTGTGACTTGTTTCAACACTTGATTGGGACTTCTTCATTGTTCCCACAACTCTATTACTCAACCTTTCATCATCACCTCTTTGTCTTTCAACTCCTTTCTTACAAAAATCAATGAACATAACAAACTGATCTCCATGATAGAACTAGAAAACACTTATTTTCCTACCACATTCTTCCTCTACCTTTGCCTTCAATTACATAATAGCATTTAATGCATCTATCTCTTCTTAAAAGAGAAGACCCATGATTTTTGTAAAAGAAAATATAAGAAACATAACATACCATGCACTTGATAATGATGGTGTTCTTGTCGGACCAAAAACTTCAACATCTACAAGATTCAATGGTTTGCCTACTCCCATGTCAATAGTTTCTTTGTATTACATTCCATCTGAGCATGTCTTATATCTCCCTTTCATCATCTCTGTCAAGTAGGCTATCAACCATCTTGAGACTTTAACCTACTTGGAAGGGAAAGATGTTGAAAACACAAATGTACATATCTTCAATGCCAAAGTACATTAAAATCAAACTCTTTGCCACTAACCATTATGTGTCAATCTACTCTACCACTACTTATCACCTTAAATTCATAAATAAATACACTAATAATGTCAAGAAACAATGGCCTGAAGGGGTTGGATCCATTGGTGAAGAGCGAGGATTTTTTCACCAATAGGCAAGGTTCAATTCCAATGAGGGCCAAACCTAGAGCCATGGGGACACCTTGAGGTAGTGGTTGAACGTGTGGTTCCACCCAAAGAGATTGTATTAAATGATCTCATGACCTGTGGACACATAAGTGGATCAAAGCCCACCCCCATGTCCTCCTAACATTTAGTCAATTCCCTCTAGTTCCCTCGGTTAAGGTGTGGGTCTCGTCAGCAAGGTGACCCGAGTTCAATTCCCCTTAGGGGTGACTTAGTTGGGAGGTGACACCCAAAAACCCAGTCAAGTTGAGTCTGGTGCAATCCAGGCCGGGTGCAATCCCTGAGTGATTATGACAGCTTAGATGCCCCTGGGTCGTGGTTTCTCAGACCACAGACCACTCCCGCAAGTGAGAGAGATTCGAGCAAAAAAAAATGTCAAGAAACGATGACTCCTATTACCACGCACAGTTACATGTCAATCTAATCAATTAATTGCCAATTTCATGCACTAAATTTCATAAAAAAATATTTCTACGTCTAGAAAATAAAATATGTTTTAGAAATCATAAGCTTCAAAGACTAAGAATTTCTTTTTTGAAATTACTTACGCTTCAAATTTCCTCTTTTCTATCATACATGCTACATATTATGTCCCCATCGCAGAATTCACTACTTCCATACAAGTAACAATTCATCCCCACGACAGCTCTTCTTTGACACTAACCAGCTAGGCTCGTCAAGGCATCACCTTTACAAACAGTGCCCCACAGTACTCTTTATTTATGAGATGTGACATAAGTCTCTTCATTACTAACCTAAAGTACATTACAACTTTATTGCACCAAAGAGGCGCATTCTACAGCCCAGTAGGGGGATGTGTAACTCCTTCCGTGCTCATCCTGGAGCTGACACGTGTCCTTTTTAAAAAATAATAAAATATTATAAAAAATAACATGTCCGCTCAGATTAGATTTAAAACATTTACATTTACAATGGCATATATAGAAAACTACACAAATTAGATAAATTAAAACCCTTCCTCAACATTTGCGCTCTAAAAAGGGGTTTGCGCCTTGAGAGATTTGATCCCTCTCAGCGCTTGGTAGATCCCCTTTTAAGATGGATCTATGTTGGTAATATGACCATTTATAATATGCAAACTCTAACACAAATTAGAGTGAGCACTATTCCTAATATTAATCATCTTGGATAGCAAAGATCTAATTTGAATTGCATAATGATACAACAGTTTCAAATTACTTCACACACATCACAACTTCCACTTCTCACTTAAAATCTATAGCACCCTTACACAGGGTGGGAGGCAAAGAAGGAATTGTGCATACCGCAAGCCAACCTGCCCCCAGCATTGCCGGTAGACAGACTAAGTTCATGCCCACCTGAGACCAAAGCAAAATGTGTAATTCACAGATATTAGCTACATCACAAATCCAGATTTCAAAATTGATGTTTGAGAGAGAAAATGTAGATCATCGGAAGCGCATCCTACCTTTCCCCAGGTCATCCTCTAATTCATGGACAACAAGTGCCCTACCAATGACTGCATTAGGTCCGCTCAATGGAATCTGCATGTATAAACAAATTAGGTCGGCAAATTATACCAGAAGAGATGTTACAGAAAAGGATATCAACCTTAATGGAATGCAATAAAAAAAAGAATATAGAACTAACAAAATGGATACTCTTGCACATGCAATACCATCCTGAAGCGAGATGGCAGTTGAATATGAGTCGCATGCCAATAAGAATAATGCTATAGTTAAAAAATAAAGAAAGCTTCACTCAAAGTAAGTCAACTGCTTGAACAACTATACCTGATTATCAACAATTGTTGCCTCTGCAACTCCTGTTAATAAACGGAAAATCTTTAAAACTTAGTCCCTTAATCAAAAACAAATTATTTCTCTGATTCAGAAAATAAATGTTACAAATATGAATTACCATCAGAGCCCGCAACTATGTTTCCCAGGTCACCCGCATGGCGTACATCATCCTCAGGAGCACCATGTGTCAATTTGTTTGGATTAAAATGTGGTCCTGGAGAAAAAGCAAATTCAAAAATAAATAGCCGGACCATCAGCTAATGCAAAGATATATATTACGTGTTATTTGAAGAAGTCGCCAAACTACAAAATATTTGCTAAACCACAAAGCAGAAATCACCTGTTGAAATACAGCCATTGGTAGTGTCACCAAACTCATGCTGTAAATTCAACAACAGAAAAAAGGTAAGGGATTAGCTCTAAAAATGTGTCAAACTAAATAATTCAACAATTAAATCATGGCTGGCGTCTTCCAAGGAAAGATTTTATTCCATGGTACATGATACTAATGAAAAGCAACAGATGTGCCATTTTGAAAGAATAATTAATAAAGACCATTAATCTAGAATTCACCCGTAAGTGCAAAAGTTCATCCCATACTCACTAGATGAAAGCCATGCTTCCCAGGAGTCAGTCCTGTGATACGGACCTTCACTGTTGTGGGACCTGTCACACAATAATATCAACGGTTTCAAATGTGGCATCTTGATGGTCAACATAATTGCAACAGGTGAAATCTTTGACCTATCCTGAAAGTTTAATAACTTTGCCTGTCAAATGCGATGGTTGTTGATCCATTAGAGTTCATCTTCATTAGACAACGGTCGAGAAATTACAGTACTACAATATTATTTTGATTTATGTAAGGGTTGGACACTTAGTACTACATTATAGACAGCATAATTGACAACATTCACAATTTCGGAATTCCACCGTCTAGAGTTGAGTGCTTGAGCTGTACATTTAACTGAATAAAGTGTTGCATTGACTGATATACCAGACAATCACAAGTCCCTAACTTTAACCACAACTTTCATAACATGTTTAGTGTTGAATTTGAGTCCCCAACTGCCACCAGAGTTTGGTGGTCAGAGTTTAATTATGTCCCAACCGTCAATGCAAATTTAATTAAGAAATTGACTTTTGGTTTTGAATTTTAGATTGCGGCAACGCTAATCTTCCCATCACCACTCCTTATGCATAACAGTTTACTTTACCTTTCATTTTAAAAAATTTGGGGATATTTCCAAAATTTCCAACCCGTCAATGCATTGGTTTTTTAAGCCCCCATGTTCTCAGTTCAAGGAGGATGGTCAAAGCTATTATATTTTATATTCAAAATTCAACATTTATGTTTTGGTTCAGTCAAATGACAATTTGGGGTAAGCGGAGGTGCTTAACATATGATATTTCAACTGATAATTGCCCAATTATGGCACATCCAACCATAAATGATATGAATAGAGGAATACCACAATAGTAGATGACAGGTAATTGACAAAACATAATAATTCCACACAAAAAAGGCATACGAACATTAAAAATAAACATCCAAAATGTATGTTTCCAATAGTTATCTTATAGGAGCCTTCCAAATCTGTAATGGAGATGATTACAAATGTTGATAAGTTAATAAATAACTGGTTACTTATTTTCATGTATTGAGGGTATTTTTGGTTAAATAACCATTAAGGTCGTTGATATATTTTAGTTTTTACCTTATTGACACCTAAAACAATTTGAATGCATATTAATAGCAAAAGAACATCTTCACATTGCTTCCTAGTGAAAATATCGAAGCACGTAACCAAGTGAAAATATCCCAAACCACAGTCAAAAATTTGTTGGTTTTCATTATTAGCAAAAAATGAAAAGCCCTATAGTAAAGCTACTGGAGTATTCTATTATCACTGTTGTCGAATGCGTCTTTTATTGGCAAATGATGTCAATTGCAATTGGTTGTTTATATAACAAGAAGGAAATATATTAATTTTGTTAGACAATCAATTCAAAATACATGTACAATTAAACTGATAACAATGCACCAATTCCAGTTCTGTGGGTAAAGCTGATACCATGAGATAAAAGATTAATTTTAGTTGGCAATTGTCCTTGTAGGGTACATAAACTCTGCAAAGCGTATATGCTTCTATCAGATTTTAGAAGTTCAAGAGTACAACAAAAGATTAAGTTGTTACTATTACAATGGAGAGAATAACTTTTGTTGCCTATTTCATCCAAACCGTTAGCAAATTTAAGTAGATTTAGGGGCCGCTTTGCATAGTCTATAATACATACCATTTTCTTCCTCAGTTCAAAGTCTCTTAGAGTACCTGAGAAAGGTACTTATGCAGAGATACAATCCAATTTTTCCTTTAAAAGATAGGAAACAGTCCTAAGCTGCAAATGACCACAGCTCAATTTAATTAAACCTAACTGTCCATGGAAAAACAGCCCTTAACGGAAGTTGGAACAGAACCCTGAGTATTCGAGTTCCCAGATCCATCCCTGCTGCTCTTCTCCCATAACAGCGTCCTGCTTTCAGAGTCTATGGTTGTTCAGACTTTAGCTTAGCTTAGATTGATACTATATTTTCTGTACCTTGTTTGCTTTTTATAAGAGCCGTTTTGACACTCCCCCTTTGTAATATTGTATCCAGCAGTTCCATTGACCTACTTTAGTAGTTATTAGTTGGACATTAATAAAATTATCTTCTCGGTTATTAGTTGGACATTAATAAAATTATCATATATCATATCTTATATAACACTGAGCTAAATAGTTGCAAAGCTTTCAGACAACTAGCTTATGTTGCACTACAATTACTGCCGTTTCAAGTGTTAAAGATGGCAGTGGCAAAAGCTTACAAGAAACCAAATTTGCAGACACGAACAAAACTGATATGGTTGTCAATATACCAAATCTTGAAAACCTTTACTTTAGAAATGAGGGTTAGAGTTCCCAATACCAGAATTAGCCTTAAACATCTTTTACTGGCCAATACAACATAATATCATAAACCTACGCTATTTCTTAAACAAAAAGTTTGCTTAGAAATAAAGTTTTAGGGAAAGAGTTTTAGAAGCAACAAATTTCAAGAGAAAAACTTATGTAAAGCTTTAAATAGAAATAAAATAAGCCAACAAGTTAAATACTTAAGTGTCTACAACATTAACTTAAATAGAAACTTATCACTTGCACATGAGCATGTGGTGCAACAGGAAAGCAAGACGACTTTTCCCCTGCCCCACTGGATTCAAATCTCACTGAAGTTTGTCCCAACAAGAAAGCAGGGGAGTCTTTGCGCCCATCTGGTAACACATGTGAGATGCATGTTTATTGGGGCTGGCAGGGTACCAGCAACCTCACTATCATTCAAGTGCTTGAGGGTGGGACTATAATGTCTCAAACATCTTAAGCCCAAGGTGTTATCTCAACTGGTTGTCGCCAAGGTTGCTGGGCATTTGGCAAGTTCTATGCTGGCAAGTGACCAGTTCGAATCCCCTTAGGTAATGTACACTTGTCTACGTTGACAGGTTTACCGTTTACTATAGATACCATCCACGAATGTGGGGAGATATCCTTGGGTTTTTCCACGAGATTTTCCTTGAGAAATAAATTAAAAATTTATCAAACCAAGGGCACTAATGCAAGGCAAAATAGCAAATGGATCGTTTTTCTTTTGTGTGTGTCATAACAACAAAGTGATTTAATGATCAAACTTGTCATCATCTATTTTACATGCACAAGCAAAGTTATAGTTGATTTTATTAATAAAAAGTGAAAACCTAGATCACAATTTGTTAAGTTGTTTGCAAGCACTGTTAAGTATGCATCTTCGCAAAAGATAGATCTGATATTTCCTTTATACCATTCTTTTGTGACCACGGAACTACTGTGCTGTTGCGTTGTCCATTCAGCAAACTAAAATTTCTAATTTCAGTAAAGATACATCTTCTATATAAGACCTTGAAACACCTAACCAATATTTCATCAATTTGACATAGGCTGTTATTGCTAGAACCCAGGTTCCCTGAGTCCTCTTAATCTGGTACAATGTACTCACCTACCAAGCTGATAAATATATACTGCATTCAGAATCTCAGATTATTAATAAAGGGATATTAAAATGACAGTCACTCCATCACACTGTAGTTGTACAAATGGGGAAGTGAAGGTTGTTTACAAGGGTTAATAACTTAATACTGCTCCTCACATATCTGCATCTTGAAATAAAGTTAAACTACATTGAATATTTTTTTAAACTGAATTAGAGTAACAATATTTAATATATTAAAAAAAATACGGATAAGATATAACAAATTAGGGAAGCCAATAACGAAGATCCTTAGTTTAACTCCTCAATACACATACCAGACAAGAATAGTGTTACAGTCTCATACACCTTCTTGTTCTGGTTGGTCTGTCTGGACACTTGAATATTAACATTTAAGAAAATAAAATAAAACTTTATGCTCATTGGCGAGTTATTGGAAAAATTTACACCTATTGGACCAAATAAAGGAATCCATATGAATCATTTATAATGCTGAGCAGGTCTAAGAAAATTAAAAATGTCAGTTGGTAACTGCTAATACACAAAAACAAGGACATTTGGCCCCCAAGATTCATTTTAATGTATCGTGCCACGTGCACCGTAATTAAAGCCATTATGTTTTCATAATACACGATCACTGACAATGTGGCATTGGTTAACTAGTTAGTCAAATACACTTTTTAGGATCAGTGCCTTTTGAGTGAAGAGAATACAGAACTATTTATAATATCAGCTTTACAAGACAATGACATTTGGATAAGAAGCTGTGACTTCAGTGTTAGAAATTCTGCTCTCTTTGAATTTTAGTCCAAAAAAGAAAATCCACCTCTAAACCTAGAGGTTTCCCAGATCTTAACCGTAGAAATTTCAGCCTTGGAAATGCTATAAATTTGAGTATAAAACAGCAGCAGAATAATCAAAATAATTCTTCTAAGTTCTAACAGCCCCAAACTTCATGGAAATTAAAGGAGAAAAGATATCAAACAATGAGATAAGTTTCAGCCCCGGATAGGGCAACTTATCGGCCAATAATCTGAAAATGAAAATGTACTTTTACAACAGTAAAATCGGCCCTTCTATCCTTCCTTAGATGTCAAAACACCTACCAATTTGCCCCTTTACATATGTGAAATCAGAAAGACATAAATGGCTGTAAATAGCAATGCCTGAAGAACATATATAGCTGAAAATTGAATACCAAACAATGAGATAAGTTTCAGCCCCGGATAGGGCAACTTATCGGCCAATAATCTGAAAATGAAAATGTACTTTTACAACAGTAAAATCGGCCCTTCTATCCTTCCTTAGATGTCAAAACACCTACCAATTTGCCCCTTTACATATGTGAAATCAGAAAGACATAAATGGCTGTAAATAGCAATGCCTGAAAAACATATATAGCTGAAAATTGAAATTCAAATATGAAAATTGCAAAATACATGGTCAGCTTAAAACTTCATTTATTAGCCCAAAGTACAAGTATATAGCATAGCCTTCTCTCAAGGCTAATGCAAAACTCCACCTATCAAAAAGCCCTAGCTAGGATAAATCATTAAACATTGTCGCAACCAAAAAATCCAAGTGCAAGAATCTTCCAACACAGCCTCTTCTTCTTCACCAATCTACCTTGGGGTTTTCTCTCAAAACCCTAATCTTCAATCTCATAGGAGTAAACCCTAACCCTAGAACTCCAAGATGACCAAGAAACCCTAATGCCGAAGAGAGAGAGAGAGTGAGAGAGAGGCTAGTTCCCACTCCTCTCCTAATCACATCACTCCACAAGTGTGAATAAGAATGAACAGACAAGTGATATGATCATCTCCTACATCGTCTTCTTCACAAGAGAAAACCCTAGTCACAAGAATTGAGCTTCAACAAAGACATCTCCTATAGACTTCATAACTCCTCATAGGGTTCATGAGGAAACCCTAGCAACTTCCTCCAAGAAGCTAGGTACAAAGAAAAGAGTACAAACGATGGTAAATGGAAAAACTCACCTTCCTATATTCATATGAGAGGTAAAGGAGGCCAACAATACTCTGTGGACCAAAGCCCTTACAAGCAACCTACATGAACCCTTGTAGGCCAACACAGGTGAAATGTCCACTCTAAAGTAAATGTGTCATGTTCCAAGGTTGTGCACAATAAGGGATCGAAAATTATGTAGCTACACAAGGTAAGTCCACATGCCTCTATCACAAGCCTCCACAAACTCCTTGGATCCTCCTAAGCAATGTACTCCACTGCATCAACTACCCCCTGTAAGGCCATTATCAAAGCCCCACGCATCCTTCAACCATCTCCAATCCTCTGTATAGGAATCCAAGTTGCCACATGCCATGCAGGGCTTGAAGCCCTCCTCCATGATGCAAAACACTACACATCCCACGTAGAGTGTTCTCCTAGCAAGTGGCTCCTCCATGGGGCCCTAATGAAGGGCATCAACCAAACTACCAAGAGATCTCCAAATCCTAAGAGAACACCAAGACAGCACCAGCCTAAGGTCAAGAATCCCTCTGAGCAAGCTGTCTCAACTGTGTGTATCCATCACAAACAATCTCCCATGCCACAATCCATCTTAGAGCATTCAAGGGCTAAACATACAGTGTGTACCCCAAAACATGGTGTAAACACTTCCGTAACCCAAAAATCTAACATTCAGGACCTCGAAAAGACTCAATCAACCTAATTATCACAGAAGTACTCTTGATAGCTTTAAAACATGGATCATCATCATGGCAAGCGCTCCAACTGTCACAGTCCAGTAAACCTGAGTCAAAGGAGTGTTCAGGTGTCCACCAAGGTTCCATTCTCGTTGGGGTTTGTCGCACCACTTGTCCTAACTTTCAAAGAAACAAGGCTCAGTGCAAGTCCTGGACAATTTTAGCAGAAAAGTGATCCTCAAACCCTGCAACTAAGCCACTATTACACCTTCCTAAACTTTGTTTTTCTCTTGAATAATAATAATAGGGAGACCTTTCTCTTCTTTTATTTAAACCGGCCCACTGCCTCGAGTAGCCAGCAATTGGACAGAAACGACTTAGTTATTAGCAGTGGCACACCACACTGGTTGGTTTTCCCAGTCCAAGAAAATTCTCAATGCTAGCCCACTTAATAAAAAAAAGGATGAGAAGGGGGACTGGAAAAACCTAGACCATTTCCCCCCTTTTTTCTATAGAATAAATTACAGAACATTGGGTACAGCAGTCCTTTCACTTGTGAGCGCAACGTAAACCCTGCTCTTTGCAGTACGGCCTCTCGTGGAATGTTTCTTGAAGCACTTCTAAAATAATAATAACACACAAGCACTGCCCTGCCTACAGGTGCATACACTGCTTATATATTTTATAATGGCAATTTTGCTTTTAATGATCCATGGGGAGCTACAAACCCCAACTGCACATTAAAGCAGCACCTAAGTTGTACAGATATGGATACATATATACATATATATTTTCAGAAAATAAAGATATGGGAGCTAGGATATGTAAAATAAATAAATACATACATACATATATGTGAGTGAGAAAGAAAGAAAAAGAGACGGGGAGACAAAATTTCATGAATTTCGAATTTGGAAATAAAACCAAAAGATAGTTATGAAAGGCCCAAGCTCTCTATTTGAATCAAGGAGAAAAAAGCCATACTCTGGTTATTCAACTAGAATCAAAGAGTACATAAACCATCAGGAGTATTTTCATGCCTAGCTTTATATAATAATAAAAGCTTCGAGCAGACTGTCAGAAAACTATCCCCAAGAAACCAAAAAAATATTCCATATCCAACACTAAATACAAAACATAAAGCCCGATCTGGTCACAGTTCATCATCAAAGGCCCAAGCTCTCTATTTATAACTTGATTTGTAAGAAATTAGTGTCAGAAATTTTTTTTATCGTTTTATTTTTTATATTTTGTTTTTCATTTTAGTGACCAAGGCAATGGTTGAAACGAGCAAATACACTGACCAAAATATCTGCTGAAATGGTCAAAACTTTCGCTGATACAATCCATACACCATCTCAAACGGAGAATACAGCATGTCAAGATTTGAAACGCCACTGAAATGTTTCAGCCGTGCTTCTGAGGCGTTTCTTACATGGAAATGTTTCCGGTATGCCTATATGCATTTCCAGCACTTCGGGGTGAGGTAACCGGTAACATACACTAAAAAGTAAAAACCCACAACATTTACATTGGGGGAGAGATATGAACCTTCCACGAGTCCCAAGCAAAAGCATCACCTTTACCAATTCACCATATCCACTGCATATACAAGAGAACCGAAAATGTCAGCTTTTGGCGATTAATGCTAAAGGTTTCAAAAGATTGCAAAAATTAATCATTGATTTTTGCAATCCAGTGTTACCAGACCCTTCCGAGTTCAAATCTCCTCCCCACTTTGACTCTGCTTTTTGAGGAAACCGAGTTAAGTCAACTCCTATGAATCTGACTGAATATTTACTCTCTGTATGACACGAGTCAACTGCCAGTCAGATTATTTCAGTAACTCGGTAGTCCATTGTTACCAGACCCTTCCGAGTTTAAATGTCCTGCCCACTTTGACTCTGCTCTTTGAGGAAACCGAGTTAAATCAGCTCCTCTGAATCTGACTCAATATTGACTCCTCTGTATGACACGAGTCAACTGCCATTCAGATTGACTCGGTAACTCAGTAGTCTGATTCGCAAGCTTGCCAACAAAAATCCCCCATTTTGCTTGCCTGGTCCGATTTCAAAGCAGGCAATTAGCAGAGCTGCCAACTGTCCAGAATCCATGGGGATTTGTAGGAGCTATTATTGAAAATAAATTTCCATCATATAGACAGTGTACACTTTCATATTAATGTTATTTTTTAAATATAGTGGTTTTCTCAAAATTTCCCAAGTCAATTCTTGAATTATTCCTTAGTGTCAGTCCAATACCAGTCTTCCTCACGAAGTACAGCATTTATCCCAAACAACCAAAAATTCAATAAATAAACAGATAACTTACAAAGCCTTTGATCGTTAAAAGAAAACAATCAGACACCACTGGCATTGAAGAAAATGCAAATCACACACAGAAAAAATACTACCAGTAGTACTGTATTGCTCCTTCAGTGCTTTCAAAACCAAAACCCTTGTCGCAAAACTGACGCAAATGAACAGCAAATAACGGAAAACGTGCACGCAAATAACGGAGAAAGTAAATCAAATGGAATACCATTGTCTTCCTGCAAGAGATTAACGACGCCCTCAACCTGCGAATTCCCCTTAAGCACGGCGACGGCCTTCTTGGTCTCTGCGACGACGGTCAGCGCCCGGGCTGCGGGCGCGAAGGAAAATGCCCTCTGCGGGATTCGAACCACGGACCCCTTGAACTCCGACTGAAACGGATGGTAGCTATTTGAAAATGTTAGAGGAGATGCCATAGATGCAGCGATGATAGTCTGGGCCGCCATTGCTGCTGCCAGAGCTTGTTGCATGTGTGAGAGAGAGTGTAGGAGATAAGGGTGCTTTCGGGAGTCGGCGATTGCACTGTCTAAAGGCCCCGCTAAATTTAGCGGACGGTGGAGTTTTTTTCTTCCCCGAGAGTTTGGGATAAAGTGGAGGTGAGTTTGATTTCGAGGCGGAATGTGTGCTTGCCACGTGTGCGATAGCTCTAGTTAGATTCCCTTTGATGATAACATATTTAAAGCCAGGAGAGTACCCACTACCAAGTTCAACGCACCAATTTTATTCGTTGGTATTTTGGCATACACGAGTAACCATTGAAGGTCTACGAATGAGCTTCACGTAGTATGTCAACGTTATGTAAATAGTGTATATGGTGGTATTTTGATGATATTAAACGTATGTATATTACAACGATGTGGTAGTGAATTAGGGTTAAGTCTCTATATGGTTGTATCTTGATGGTATTAAATGTATGTATGACAATGATGTAATAGTGAATTGGGATTATATCTAACTTAAATTTGGATTTATTAAATATTGAGAGGGATTCAATTTTTTGAGGTGTAAATTTTGTTTTGATGTGTAAAATATTTACACTTCATAAATTGGATCCCAATAAAAAAATATAAACTTAGAAATTGGATCCCTCTATTTATCGAGGTTTAAGATGGATTAATGGTAATTTTAATTTATTTTTTATTTTATGAGCTAATATGTTATTCTTTTGGAGTAATTTAAAGGGTAGACGATTTGCACTTTTACAGCAATTTTTGTCAAAATTTAGAGATGCGATTTTTGTTGACATCGCGATTATCATTGTTCAAATTGTAATTTTGATTGCAGAAATGGATTCAGAGCCCTCAAATACCCCTAAGGCACCCCGATTATGCAATTCCAACAACCTAAACCTACAATTCCAGCTAGATTATGGTTGAAAAAATCATTGAAATGTGGGTGCAAATCGTCAATCATTTAGCTTACACCTATTATTTTCTTATGTGGATTAGTGTTACCCACTTTATGTGACAACATCTCCCCCATATTAAGTTGTAGAGCACCTCGTTTGCTACTCTCGATGTTAAAATGTGTATGGACGAGCCACATGTGGTGTGTTTGTTATTGTTTTTTGGGGAGAGGATCAACGTGCATAATGCTTTTGTTCTAGATCCATGGACAATCATAAAGAATATGCTTGTGACTTTGGTTTAATATGGTGTGTTACAGTTATGACATATAACATACACAACTATATATGCAACGAAATTTTAATATAGCAGAATGTCATTGTTATGAAAACACTTGCAATGTCAAATAGAAAATAACCAAGATGTATGTGATATGACATTAAAATTGTTTTCAGTGTTAGCATCAAAGTAAGACAACATAGTATTACATCAACTTAGTATTACATCAACTTGACAAGTGCACCCCAAAGTCAATATCTATAGTGGTATAACTTTTGGAGTGATTAATACATTATAAAGCATCTCCATCTCATAATTAATATGTATTTGAATGATTCACAACACGTGTCTAACTAAAAAATTTGAGAATGTAAAAATATATTTAACCAATTTTGTTGTTTCAATGTTGTTATTGAAAGTCGTGCATTAAGGCGGGAAGCATAATTTACATAAAATTAGAAGGATAATATTGATGTGGAATGAAATTATAATGTTGGTATTAGGGTATGCACCATTTGGTTCTTATGGTTATGCACACCAAATTGGTATACATGTTGAGTTTCATCATTGTGTTTGGAGGGATGTGCTTGATTGGCACATAAGGCATTATCCATGGTTTCTTGTTGCACAGTGCATTAATTACATCAAAAGCGGGTATATAAAGTTATTGTATCCCTCAAAAAGTGTTAATCATCAAAACATGTGAACCTATATTGCTTGTGGTCCACACATTTTTGTGTTAATCAACATGTCCAGTTATTGTTTACAACAAATTTGGCCTTGCCTATACATCAAACCAAATCCAACGATTGCCTCATATTCATACAACACAAAATTACCATGATCATGTGCGACCCCTCACTCAAAACAAACTCATGTACCCTATGCTAGAGAAGAGTAGTTTTAGCTTGCATGCCCGCCCTTACTTCTTTTGTATCACTCTTGTCTCGTTCAAATTCTCAATTTCAAGAACTTAAGGTTTAGCATGACTTCTTTTTGGGTGTTTTAAGCTTTTGACATTGAAATTATAATGAAGTTATTTAAGTTCATAGCCTCAACCTTCTAGTGTACTAAAAATTAGGGTTTTGTAGTCTCACATGAGTGCAAAAGGTTTCCAATTCTTGTAACATTTTATTTTAGCATATTTGGTGAGTTCAATCAATGACACATGACCTTTTATACCACGTAAATTCCCATCTAAAATATCTCTTTTGTAGAGCTTATCATCATGTCCTGGGCATTCAAAGCTCCTCTTCAATAAACAATGTGAGCATGTTCATCCATGTATATGTACTTCCTTGTTAATGTCAACCACCTAGACAAGCCCATAGTGATACAGAGCAAAATGTAAAAGTTTCAAATTATATTCAACTTGTTTTATTGATTTGTATGCATTAAATTTGACTTTTTGTTGTTTTTTAATTAAAAATTTTAATATTATATCATAAATTCTTTAACTATGTCATAAGGTGGTTTTTCTATGGTGAAGTTTATGTTTTTTTGCTTGTTAAAGATCGTCATCCATGGATTTGATGTTAGACAACCATTGAGAGCTTGCCAATCGTCCATGGTTCGTCATGTCACCTCTATCGCCTCTATGTCTGCGTCATTGCATTCATGGCTCCTTGGTTGTAAGGCATTTTTTCATTGGGGTATTTTATCCTATGGATGGGATGGTTGGCTCCCCTTTGTCGTCGATGGGTGTTAGACAACAATGGGGATCAGCGGTCAAATTTGAACCCGTCCGAGCCCTTCCCAAGGTCTTTAGCCCGTCCCTGAAGGATAAAAAAACAATTACTCGTCAAAAAAAAATTGGAATTTTGAATTTACCCATCCAGAAGGAAGGGCTAACTAAACTTCAATTTTTCAAAGGAAGGGTTACTCTCGTCGTTGCCCGTCAAGATTGATTTGCTGCGGTCACATCACTGATTCACTACTCGTCGATTGCCGATTCGTCGAATCACCGTGACAGGATATACAGCTACAGGTAAATGTCAAATTTAAAGTTCTTACCAATACCATGTCTACTATTCAGTTCAGTCTTACCCATACCGTGTCTACATCGCTGATTCGCTGACATGCTGTGTGATGTGCAACGCGGGCGGCGGGATATGAGTAATTTTTAAATTTATTTTAAACTATCCCGACTCCCAAGCTACTTAGAAGTGATGTAAACATCTGATATCTGTATCTGAACATTGATGTAGATGCTTCAGAGTTTGTTTTTGATCCAAGCAGTTAACGCAAATAGTCCTGTGTTGTGTGTTTTAACTTTGATGATTTGAAGTTCCACATTTGAAAGTGTGTATAGTTCTTTAGTTGGCAGTTATTCCAGAATGGATTGATCTCGTGATTGTAATTTGTGAGGCAGTCTTCGGTGTTGTATGTGATAATCATCATATTCCAATTTCCGATAGAGGATTATACAGTCTATCGACTATAAAATCATGATTACATCTGATATCCGTCTGAACATTGATGTAGATACTTCAGAGGCTGTTTCTGATCCAAAACGTTAAAACAAAGAGTCATATGTTGTGTATTTTAAATTATGTTTTGAAGTTCCATATTTATAAATGTGGTCCATTAGTTGATGGTTAATCCAGTATGGATTGATTTATTATTTTTCCATCGCTACGAGATAATATACAGTGTTGTTTATGATAAATATCAATTTTGATATAGGTAGTCTACTGTGGTGTAGTTTATGTTAAATACCATTTTTTAATAGATGCTTATACACCAAGGTTGTTTATACCCGTGGAAGGATCTTGAACCAATTCGCTAATATATCATAAACGACATTGCAATTTGCAATGTGAAATGCGTTATTCTTTAGTGAATCACCAATTTACAGTAAAATGAGTGACACGACCAGTCAAGAGTGACGTCGAAGGCATGTCGAAGGCATGGAGTTTCATAAATGTTTTACCAACTTCACCGGCACTGGGCCAGCCTTCCATAATCATTCACGCAAATTGTCAATGTTATAAGCTATTGCTCATCTAACACGGTGTGACGGACCGACGGTAAGTGTACTGTGTAACACCTTCGGCTTCCATAGAGCCCTGTGCAGTGTGCAGTGGGCACCTGCCTTAATTAATTTTTTACCAACCACCACGAATTCATTTTGATTTCCCGCCATCTACGGTAAGTGTAACATCTTGAAAATCTATCTAAAGATATTTCAAATTCAGCCTCATACAGTCTCTGACTCTCCAGAGTCCAAAGACCAAATACTTGGCGTTTCTAACTTGGAGCTCCAGTGTGCAAATTCTGTTTCTGAGCCCATTGGCGTTGCAGTCTGCAAACTTTAGTTGGTCAAGGTAATATTTTTATGCTATCATGATTTGTTATTTCTTAATTCACTCCTTGTTGGAATACTTTTCTTCTATATTATTATGGATTATCGTTGTCTAACTGAAATAATTTTCACGCCAGAATATGCACAATATTATCTTGCCTTTCTATTCCTCTTAGTTCATTGAACCGCTTCTGCTTGACCCGGCCAAAGGTGCTCCAATAACGAATGCCCATTGCCCATGCTTTATGTCTTCCTGAGTGGTTCTTAACATACAAGTGCTTTATTTCAAAAAAATCGGCGATGGACAATAATGAAAGTCTCGGTTAAATGAATCACGGATTCTCGGTAATATTAGACAAATTAATGTGCCTTTCTTTTAATCAAAATATCTGTAATCATATAATCTTGCTATATTTTCCCATGATATCCATGCAGTACTATTTATCTTTATCGTTGCTATACATCTTGTGTTTGGGGGCTTTTCTCGACTCAGATTTCTAGTTTTCTACTTCCAAAAATAGTAGTGTTGGAATTGTGAGTATGACAACTATTTCATGCTTTCTGTGTTGTTTTCTACTTTAATCATATATTCATTCATCAAAATAAGGTAACAAAATGCATTGGCCCAACCTCCATTTGCCACTGGCTTTTATATGGTGCCTAAATATTATCGTTGCATGATTGCACATATTGTCAAATTAAAAAAAATATATAGGTTAGTCTTTTCATATACATAGGATCTCTTATGGCTCCAGTTTAAATTCATTATGTTCTGAGCTTAGCACAACTAATAAACAACAAATTTCATAAATTTAACAAAAGTGTGATAACAAAACTCGAAGATAAGGAAACATCCACAGAAGTAAGACCTTATTCTTCAACAAACTCCTCCCAATTAGTTTAATCAATTAAATAGAAATAATTTATCAGCTCAATGTTTTATATATGCCTAAATTGAAAAGAATAATAATTCTTTTATATTTCTTTCATTTTGATATGAATTTAATTTTTATATGCATTTTAAGATTAAATGTATTGTTATTTTATAATGATGTATTTACTTATTTTATTGTTTGTATTGATTAAATAGGTGTAAAGCTTGAAAAATGTCTCCAATTGGTCGCCCCAAGAAAGATAAAAAACAATTGTCAATTGTTGATGCATTTGGTATCCCGCAACATTGTAATCAACCATGTAATTTCAGAAATGAAGTTGATACTCATCCACATGAAGATGATGAATCTGATAGTGTAGAAATTGTTGAAGCGGAACAATCATCAAAGAAACGCAAAAGAACATTTAAATCTAAATGGAAAACAAGATTTCCATGGGCTCATGTTGTAAAAGATTGTAATGGTAATGAAAGGATAAAATGTTCTTGGTGTGTTAAATTTAACAGAGATACTCCATTTGCTAAAGAGGGAAGTACCACTCTTCAAGTTAGCGGTTTAAATGGCCATGCAGAATCAGAAGCACATAAATTTTCTTTACAGTTTTTGGAGGGAGAAACCAAACGAAATAATCTTCCAATTACCAAACATGTAGAACTAATGGTAGATGCTAAGAAGGAGAGAATTATATCAGTGATTGAAAACATGTATTTTGTTGCCATACATGATTTACCTTTAGAAATGTACAAGTCAATTTGTGACTTGAATATATACAAATGCACTCCACACATGCCTTTAACAGATGAATATTCTGCATACACAAATACAACATCTGGAAAAGAGTTTCTTCAAGCTGCCAAAGAGGTATATTGGAAAAAGTTAAAAGATGAGATTTTACAGAGCCCCTTCTACTCAATTTTAGTTGATGAAAGCATTGATAGAACAATGGCACACCATTTGATTGTTTATATTACATATCTAACAAAGGAAGGAAGAGGTAAATGTGTAACAAAATTCATATGCTTGCTTCAAATAAAGGATGGAACGGCTCAGTGTATGTATGATGCAGTGAGGTCTCTTTTAGCAGAGATGGATCTATCTTTGATGAAGTTAGTTGGCTTTGGATCTGATGGGGCATCGTCCATGAGGGGTATTCGTGAAGGTTTATCTTCAAAGCTTCGTCGAGATGCTCCTCATTTGTTAGATGTCCATTGCATAGCTCATAGAGAAGCATTAGCAGCAAATGATGCTTCATCTCATTTTCCAGAGTTGCAATATATTGACAAATTTGCAAACAAAGTTTATTCATGGCTTGGAAAATCTACTAAAAGACATGGAGAATTGAAAGAACTAATGGAATCATTTCAAATCACTAAATTAGAGGTCTTACAAATTCATCAAATCAGGTGGCTCTCTAGAGGTAAGGTCATGGAAAGACTTGTTAAACTCATGCCTGCTTTGCTAAAAGATTGGGAGTTAGGAGAGAAAAAAATGTATGAGTTGGCAACAATATTTCAAGTACAATTTTACATCCATTTACTTGCAGATGTGCTCATTGAGTTAAATAAGTTGAATCAAAAGTTCCAAGAGGATCATGTTGATATTACCTCTATTGGCACTACTCTAGATGTTTCTATTAGCATGCTTCACAAACGGTTTTTGGGAGGTATATTTGGAGCAGGAGCAATGAACATATCCTCTTTTTTAAGCAAAGCACAAGGAGGAACTCTTGAATTTGCAGATAGCACAGGTATGGTACATTTACATCCATTGAGGTTTGAAAGTTTGCCAAAGATGCAAAAATCGGGGACATTAGATGATTGTATCATTTTGGGAAAATGTTTTGTTATGAAGGTGATTGAATCTTTAGATAGGAGGTTCACAGATTTACCTATATTCAATGCTGCTAAGTTCTTCAGTCCTCGGCATTATTATGAAGAAGTGAATGATAGAGACTCTCATACAAAAAGATGGTTGCAATGTTTATGTGAAAAATTTAGTATTGGGGAGCCACCTATTGTAGATACTGCTAAATGTTTGGGTGAAATGGATGAATTTATTTGTACTATTTATAAATCATACCCCAAAAAGCAGATGTTTGGAGCATGGGATCTATGTGGAGATGAACCTGAATGGTTTGAAGGATTTCCCTATCTGATGCACTTATGGCAAGCTATTCTTGTTATTCCAGCAAGTACGGCAGTGTGTGAAAGAGGCTTCTCAAAATTAAACAGGATTAAAAATGAAGATAGATCAAAACTTTCATTGGAGACATTGGATATGCTAATGTTTCTCTCTCTTAGTGCACCTCATGCTTTAAATGAGGTAGATTGGAATGGAATTTATGATGTATGGAAACAAATGAAAGCTAGAAAGCCTCTTCCATTGGGCTAAGTTCATGTTTTCAATGATGTAATCCCAACTATTTTTGAAGAATATCAAGTGAATGGAAGGAGGCTAAGTTCATGTTTTTAATGATGTAATCCCAACTATTTTTGAAGAATATCAAGTGAATGAAAGGAGGCTAAGTTCATGTTTTCAATGATGTAATCCCAACTATTTTTTAAGAATATCAAGTGAATGGAAGGAAGCTATGTTTTCTTATTAATTTGTCAGTGGGATTTGAGCGAAATATTACAATGTTTTGATGTAGTTGCTATTTGATTTTTTTTAATTATAAATATTTAGAAGGGTACTATTTTATTTTCACATTTTTTTTATTGAAGGGTCAACTTAAGTTACACTTTTCCATTGAAGTGCAATTATTTTTATAACTTTTCATCTTTGAAGGGTTGGATAGTTACATGCCCTTCCAAAAAAAATTAAGACTAGCCCTTCAAATTTGACCACTGATGGGGATGTTGTCGATCGTTTATCTTGCCATACTCGCCCTAATTCAAAGTTTTTAAGTCTACGGTCTCGATGACCATCGCAGGGATCTGGTAATTAATAACATTTTGGTTCCTTTGGATTTCATTTCAAACAACGACGACAATGACAAACACCCAAGGACTAATTGAAACCTAATAAGTTGAACACGAAGAGGTTGAATAGATTAATAGATAAGCAATGACAATGTTAACAATTAGAGGAAGAAGAAGAGCTAAAATTGCAACACTTGGGATAGGAAGCTCAAAGAGCAAAGGGAATTTCTCCTCCCTCTTGTGCCAACCAGGTCAACTACTAGACATCCACCCAGAAGACTATGAACGTACATCAAGGGGTCAAGTCGCAGGGTAAGAGACATCATTTCCATCCATTGATAAAACCTTGGTGCCAATAGAATATCTAGCCCATGAAAGTAAGTCAACAAAACAACAAACTAGGCTTGTTAGTAGGAATGACCCATTTGCAAGTGCCCGACCGCAGGAGAAAGTACCGGGCGAAAAGAAGGTAGATTTAACGAAGACTGCTAAAGTTGGAAGCAATGAAGTTGGGGGTCAAATTAATAGACATAAACAAGGGTGTATTGGGGAAGATAGAGTTAGTAAATACAAAGATGGGGATTGTAATGAGATTAATGTGCTTGATAGTTGGCAGTCTTCATCTAGTAGGATGTCTAGACCGAGAGGTTCAAAGGTTGAATCACATGTTGTAGAAGGTGAACCCTTTTGGTGGTGTTAAGCCTAAGGAAGTTATGTTGGAAGAAAGGGGCTTTGAATGGCAAAAGATGGGCATGGACTTGGAACACCAGTCAGTTGTTAGGTAAGAGCGAGCACCCACTTACCACAACATTGATTATTTTTCTCATTATGGAGAACTTGATGCCTCCAGGATTATGTTCTGTTTTTGTGAATTTGGTTTTGATTATTTTAATGGAAATAAACGTCTCAAAATTTATCCCATCATTGCCATAGCGTATTAGGCTTTATGTTCTGGTGATTCCCTGGTCATTAAAGGAACATAATTTGAATTTCGAACACAAAATGTCACCTTTCCATAATCCAGGGTGCATACAACTTGTTGAACCTGAAAACCTGGGTATATAAGTGGTAGTGTTAGTGAAAACTTTCCAAACTCCAACGCTTGTTTTCTCAAGTGTGGTGGTGGCCATGCATTTGCAAATCAATAGAAAAATGTGACCTTTCTAGGTTGCATATCATTGTTAAAACCTTTTGCTCACCCTTACAAGCAATGCAAGCGGCAATGGCGATGGAAGCATTGTATGCTCAGGCCCATTTTGTAGTGGGCATTTGCATTTTCACCACATTCACAAGTGGCTCGTTAAAATTAAACATTATTACATTACAAAACCATGGGAATGAAGAATATTATATCTTGTATGTTTTTATATTTTGAAGTGCTTTAGCCATTAGGATGTTAGGGAAAATAAATTGTTTACATAGGAGGCACAATGGTTTATTGGGCACTTAATTGTCCCAGAATTTGCATTGATGGTGAAGTGAGGCTATGCAGTACATATTTGTAATCATAGTGACATGTTTATCTAGTTATGAAGCTAATCAACATGTGAATATTAACATGCTTTTCTTAATCATTCTATATATTTCAATGCTTTAAATAGTTCTTTATATCTCAAATATAGTGGGATGTGTGAGAGTTTGGAGCATTCAACTACATTGTGTTGGGGAGCTTGGTATATTAGGATTTCAATAGGGTCACATGTGTGTATCTCAAATAATCAAGAAACTCACAACCAGTATTGCTCTTACATTTTGCATAATTAAAATGGATATGGTTAAGTGTTATTCAATAAAAAGTTCTTGTCTAACCACCCTTTCTTTGTGAAGATAAAATTGGAATCAAGGGTCGCCGTTATGGTCGGGTGGCTGGGGCGATCAGCTGTGGCCGTCCCCACCCAGGATCGACCCCGAGACCCGGCATCGAGGTGCGCCTCTACGTGAGGATGCACGCCAGCTTTCTACTGGTGAAAAAAAAAATGAAATAGTGGATTAAAATCAAGATAATAGAAGAAAATATTAAAATATGGTACAGTTGTAGAAGGCTAGCATGAATTGAATAATTTTGTTGGCATCTCCAGTGAGATTCGTAATTTCTCATTCAAGACCTTTTCTTATATATCATTCTTTATTTTTCTTCATTTTTGCTTGTTTGCAATGATAACATAAAATTATTTTAAATTCATATATAAGAAAAACTACAAGCACTATCCATTATATCCAACTCTCCAATTTTACATTAGGGCAGTGAGGTTTAGACATACAAATATGTGTTCATACCAAATGTTTCTTTTGGGAATAGAAATTTAATTGAGATGATGACAATTTTCTTTGTGTTTAACTTAAGAGAGTGCTTTATTATTCATATGATGAACTTTATTCAATGCCTTTTCTTATATATCATTCTTTGTTAGTCCCTGCCGTAGGCAGAGACTATATGCTGCGGTTTTTGTTATTAATTTGTTCCGTACAGAAATATTTCTAAAATCTTGCTTAGTTTGTTTTAATGTTGAATGAATTTTTTATTTCTTTGTATTTATTTAATAAAATGCATTAATAAGTGTGAAACTTTTATTGGTGGAAAGTGGTTGACATGACTATTTTTATCATTGGTACGCATTAAAGAAAATTAAAAAGAAAAAAAAATAGAACTTGACTTTAAACTTATAAATGTAGTATCTAAATATTTATGTTTTAGTGGACTGACAATTAGCATAATGGTGTTGACAGGTTGTCAGGTTGGTTAGGTTGATCAGAGTTGACAAATCTGTAAGCTCGCACTTCGAGCTCACCATTGGGTTAATGCTTCTATTCTTTTCTGATTGTCTTGGCCTGTGTTGGACATAGGGCACTTGCCTCTCCCATGGTGAGAGCATCGTGAAGCAACCTCTGTGTTGGATATGGGGCACTGCACTTCGTAGGTAAGAGCAACAAGCAATCCAATTTTCTTTTTTCCTTTTTCAGATTCCTTCTTATATATGCATGGAGTTTAATCCACTATTTGGATTTTTATATATGCATGCAGTTTAATCTTTTTCCTTAGGTTGTGGCTTGCTGTGATAAATTTATAAATTTGGTTGTTCCACTATTGCCCATTTCCTTTTTCTTTAATCTTTAATTAATCCTGCCCTTCTATTACGTTATAGCCACTTATTGCCATTTCAGGGGATTCTTATACATAAATATAACATATGTGGTGGGTGGGAGCCATATTCATTTTCCTGGGGAAGAATTGATTTTTTTAAAGTGTGAAATGGTGTTTTTTGTGTGAGAGAAGAGGGCTTAAACCAGATTTTAAGATCTGGATGACAGAAAGAAAAAAATTTCATAGACAAATGTAGCTTGCTTTCAAATTTTGGTGAACCCAATTAAAATATGACCAGGGCATCAGAACTGATATCGCTTCTGCTAATACTGCCTTCCAGACATCAAATTCTGGGAGTATTAAGCCAACATTATGTTGGTCCATTTGGAATAGAGATGAAGCTATCGTTTGCACATTGTGGGAGTTACTGATTTTCTTATTGTTTGTAATAAACACAGTTTGAAACCTCTTATTGTTTGAAAATAGCTTTTTGCTTGGCCTTCTAACATTGCTTTGAAAGCAGTCAGAGCCTCTGGTATAGTCGATGCATCGGGAAGACCATTTGTGCTACAGTCGATGCACGATCGTGCCAAGATGCATGTATTGGTCATGTTTGGTTTTCCCATTTTAATCTTTTTGGTGGTCATCTTCTACATTTGCAGTCGATGCATGTAATATCCCCTGTCTGCGCTTGAAGATGCAGATTTCGTCCATGAAGGTGGGAGTGGATTTGTGATCCGTGGTTTGTGATCATTTCTCACCCGTGAGCTCATTTCTTTCGTGGATTTTATTCATAGATTTTTCCTTGCATTGTTCATCTAGGGTATTATATGTAGTCAGGTTACTATCATAAATTGTGAGAATGAACCAGCCCTTGCTCATGCATCCATGATGCTCTTGACTTGACATTGTTTCAGGTAATTTATTTTTTACCATTTCTCTAGTAATCAAGTCTATGGTTATGGTTCTTATGAACTGTGCATGGTTAGTTTAAATATATCAACACCATACTGACTATATTGATTTCTAGTGTCATTCTTACAGATAACTTCCGCCGTGGGAAATTTATGCAGGAAGGCTCTTATAAGGAAGTATTTTTATTTATTAAGTTTGGAACGACATGAATATATTTATGAAGGATGGAAGTCTAGCCTTAATCAATTTCTTGGGATTTTAATGTTTGATGTTTTACCTTCTTGTTTTTGTTTTTTCGTCTCTTCATGGTGCAATAATATTCTGGCTCTTGTTTTACCTTCTGAAATGTTGATATTCTTTTCTTGATCTTAGTGGAACAATAGGTATAAGACAGATTAGTCATTCAAATGTTTATAATTTTTACAATTTTAGATAAATTTCAGAGTTTCTCCATTGATAAAATTAGAATTACAAAACAATTATAGATTTTTTTCCATTTGTAATCAAATTTAGATTTAAAAAATTTGAAGAATCTAGCCCGTTTGAGTTCCCAGAAGTTATGGATTCCGTGGCCTAAAGAATGATAGAGGAGAGAAGATGGTTCCTAGAAGCATAATGGGTAGGTTCATGTTTGCTTTTGCTTTGGATTGGAATAAAGTCAGGTTGAAACAATATAATTAATGGTGGCCATGTGTGTAGAGATTTGTAGTGAAAGTTGGTTTTCTACATGTGCTATAATGAAAATGAAAACATAATGCAAATGGATCTATGTTGGATACAGATCAGGTTCAAAATACAATATTTCCAAAAAAATATAATTGTTGAATAAAAATTGTATGTTAGAAATGCCCTATTTGTAGTGTTTGTCTTGGCCTAAAAACTTTAGGTGTTACCAGATGGTGCAAGAGAACTAGTAACTAGGCATGATGCATTACCAGGATATTCTCTATGCACATGCCATCTCATATCATGTAATGTTACATAACTGCGAACGACATTTCCATTTACCTTACAACTGTAATTCACTATTGGATTACTTCTACGATTAGTCACACGGGTTTTGTAGATATTGGTGAGAGGATGTAAACAAGAAGAAAAGAATAGTCTGCCCAATTGAAACCATTCTTATACCCAGAAAATCGGCTATTTGTCCACAAATGGACACCTGGAATCTTATCAACAAAATAGATATATATCTCTCACAGCATCGTGGAGACATGGAGCAATGGACTACCATAAGCTTGATGTACAGAGAGACCATCATCAAATTAAAATTAAGAAATTCTTAGTGAGGCATTTGGTAATAAGTGGAAAGAGAATAAATTAGGAGTCAATCAGGAGTCGATCAAGTGTGAATTGGTGCGTTTCAATACATGTATAATTTTATCTTGGTCAACTCGACTAGAAAATCTACCTGTACATAGTTGCATGCCTTTTAAACAAATGAGTAGCTTAGTCTCTGCATGCAGCTCTTATGTCACAAAACATCAACAATAATCCTATATACATATACTATTATTACATTATATATGTTATAGCGACATAATAATGATATATAATGATATATAATAATTACATATAATAGATATAGATATAATTATTTTTAGAATATAGAGATATTAATACATTTAAAAAAATTAATAAAATCATATAGAAAACACAACAAAATATTTCATTTGCGTTTTGAGTTGCGGTTTCATGTGCATTTGGAGCTACAGATGGAACCTTGAACCAACCATGAACACTTAAACATATGAAATGGTGTGGAGGTTTGATTTTGGTATAAAAATGAAAGGATTTGGCACAAAATATATAGATCCCCACCATTAAATTGAAAAATGGTCCTTGTTCCATTTCCTCGTTTAAATTAAAACATGAAAACCCAATCCCGGCCATTAAATAAAAAATTGAAAACCCAATCTCTGCCATTAAATCGAAAAATGGTCCTTGTGCCATCAACGTAGATGTAGCTGCATTATGTAGAAACGATTATCTGAAGGAGGCACTAGATTGGACGTGCCATGTTCTGTTCCATAAATAGTCCATAATGTCTAACATAAATTTTCACAATAACGGACTGTGAACAAAAATTCAAAGTCACATGCATCTTAGATTAGCTATTGTTAGAATCCATTAAAAATTTGAAAATTATTTTATGCACTCTACTTATTAGAAACATATGAGTTTCTTATAAGTTAGTCCATAAAATGTATTGGGTTTGTCTGAACAAGTGTAGTCTTCCCACTACCTTAACAGAGATCAGAAGTTGTGGACCTTGCTCTAGCGTCTATTGTTGTATTTCTTCCATTTGCTGATAAATGCCTGAAAGTATGTGCTCTAATATGAATGTCTTTTCTTCAGTTTTTAATTTTGTATAGCCTTGTTTACATGGTGAGAAGAAAATCAAGACACTTTTTTAAATGTTCGCCATTCTTCCATCAACTTGTATTTTGAGTTATGTGAAATTTGAATTTCCAGACTTTCTTCATCTTGATGCATCCAAAAATAATTTTGTAATAATTTTAATCAATTTGAAAAAGTGAGTTTGGCCAATGAATATGGTAGAATTTGCTAATGGTTAAATGCTAGCATTAATGTATTTTTGGGTCATTGCATACATCTGCAATAGGGGTATGAAGTTCAATACCATTTCCAGACTCTACCTAGGTATGAAACTTCTGGAAATGTGCTCGGATTACTATATTTTCTCTGATTTTGGTTATCTATCTTTTACTCGACAACTTCAAATTGGGGAACAATCCCATGTTAATAGTTTATTATTTTTTCTCCGTTTTCCAGCTGGTTTACTATATTTATTTGATAACTTCAACTTCAATTTCGAAAACAGTGCAACTATTAACAGTTTATTGATTTATAACAAATTAGAAGAAGACGTGTTGATATATGAACATTTTATAAAATAATTATCGAAAAAATCTAAATGCAGAAATTGAGGGTTTCAGCATAAAAAAAATTTGAACATTATTATATGAGTGTATTCCAAACATGATTTATTTTTTCATTTTTTTTAAATTATCTTTTCATTAAATTTAATAATAAATTTTGGGAATTCCAAATAACAACTGTCAAACTTGCATAATTTAATTGTTTTTGGGGTTTTTGAGAGTGTTGAATCTAATTCTGCACTAAAAAACTATTTGGATTGCAGAAATAATTGAATTCAGGAAAAAATTCACAAGATTCCAGCCTTGCGAGTTTAATCTCCTTCTATTATATGTTTTACTATATTTAAATTATACTTCATTATTTAAAAAATATTTTGATAAAATTGAGGGGATAAATATTAAACTTGGTTTGTAGTTTTTTTTTCACCCAAAAAAACTTTCAATTCATTATATTTATAAATGAACTACAATGTTCATGGGTCAAGTAGGTAGATACATAAATTTCTTGTATGTGTACAAGATCCCCATACATAGATACAAAATGCATACAAAATACAGAAATATCACTATACTAGATAAACTGCTATAAGTAGCAAAACATAAAAAAAAATATCAAGATATCACATTATCTTGATATATAGCAAGTATGAAATCTATGTATATTGTCCACCACCAATAGAAATTTCTTGTTGCAGCATATTTACTTATCTAGGGTGTCGACATGGATCATGCTTTGTAATTGTGTCATTAGTCATTTACTTATCCTGAAATATGCTTGCCATTCTTGATAGTTCTTCATATAGAGGCTTCAACATTATGTTTTTAGGAGGTCTCTTCATCCTCAACCAATCTATAACTAGCATTGAATCCCCGAATACCTGCAACTTCTGAACCCCTTTTGATAGAGTTAAATGCATTCCTAATTTGAGAGTCATCATCTCAACATGACTATTAGTGCTCCTACCAAGACCTGCAGAAAACTTAAACCAATGTGAATCCTGGATGTATAGGATACCCCCCACTCCTCCCATACCTGGCTCACCTTGTGATGCTCCATCAAAATAAGACCAACTTCCATATCTATCAATAATCTCTTTTATTACCCTTCTATGTTTTGGAGGTCCCTTATCTTGTGGAAAATGATCGAGGATGGCCACTTTTTGAGGCATATACCTCTAGTGCAACAGTGATGTCTTTAAAGATTTCCTTCTTCCTAGCAAGCCAATCCCCCCAAATCATTAGAACTGGTAAAGTCTAAAAATCTGTGTAAGCCACATTGTTCATCCATGCATGTAAGGCTACATCTTACAATGAGCATTCGATCTCAGCTAGAATGCTGAGGATCGCAGCTCAAATCCCTGTATTTGCATTATACTTTACTATGTGTCATCGATCTTAGTTTGAACACTCAAGATCTCAATTCAAAAGATGTATCTACATTACATCTTACAGTGAGCATTCGATCTCAGCTAAAATGCTGAGGATTGCAGCTCAATCCCTATATTTGCACTATACCTTACAAATGCGTCGTTGATCTCAGCTTGAACGCTAAAGATATCAGTTCGAAGGGTGTATCTACATTATATATTACAATGTGTATTTTGATCTTAGCTTGATCGCTAAAGACCTCAGTTTGATTATTGTATGTAACTATTATTTATCTCTAAATTTGATAGACTTAGTATAGTGTGTGGGAATTCTACATTTTCATAGATTGGGGATAAGTGTATGCGATCTTCTGCTCATCGCATTGGTCATTATGAGCCATGCGATCCCTGCACACTAGAAGTGTTGTATCCTCGGTTCATCGCATCGATGTTGGGATGCAATCTCTAGAGGGTGGGTAACTGATCGCTTAACAATTCATTATGAGGGTGGGTAACGGATCACTTAACAATTCATTATGATCTGTGATTTTTATTTTGGTGTGGTTATGCTTTGGGAATGACTACTAGTTAGATGTTTATTTGTTGGTATATTAGATATATAAATATTACAAATCCGAGAGATGACTCAAAACAAAAATGTAGGATTCAATTCCCATATTATAATGTTTGTTTTATATTGTATAATTTATACACTATATGTCCTAGGAAAAGGGACTGCCCTAAGTAGGCGATCCCTAGTTCAATACCTTTATATATTATGAATATAAAGGTAAAGTCATTAATGGCCTATCCCTTAGGGTGGTTTAAATTATAATGGAGTAATTCACCAGAGGAGTTTCGGTGACCTAGCACACAATTCAAGTAAAAACTTGGGAGGATTTGTCTCGATACTTAACCCTAGTGGATTCATTGCCATCTTGGGGGTGGTCTCTCGGTGGCAAAAATATACACCGGACAGAGAGCCAGTTGGTTGGAAGGAAAGTCGCAGTCAAACCTTCACTTGCAAGAATCTAGCTAAACTAGATAAATATCCATGTCTTTATTGTTAAGTCAAGTCAAGTTCTTCAAATACCTATTCACTGTTATGATGAGTTAATAAAAGTTGTACAGACATGCATACCTCGTTCATTTTATTTATGTGGTTGGCACTTTATCTTATTTTGTTTTGTTTTGTGATAAATGCTTAAGATATATATAGAGAATGAATAGTCAAAGGATATATATATATATCTTAAGTTTACTTTTAATGTGTGTGTCGTGATTACTTGAGAGTACGTAATTATTGGTTATAAGTGGAATGGAAATAAGATGGATTGTATTTATACTACTTTTGTTAAGGTGAATGTATTGGGTAAAGAAAATGTTAGTTTTCGAATAATTATGCTTATGTGGTAGATATAAAAGTTAGAAAGGACTACTTTTAACTAGAAATTCAAATAGTGGATGTAAAGCATGATTTAAGTATAATTCTTAAACCTTTTGAAAGATTTATAGGATCGACTTCCATACTCTCTTATATACAAATGAAGACAATTCCATTAATGATTATAATCAACGAGATTAATGAAATTGATTATTTGGATGATGTGCCATCGATATGTTTTTTTGTATATATGTTGTAGTACATCTTTAGTAATGAATGTTCTAATGCATGTTGAGGAAAGGTGTGGAGAGAAAGAAAAGAGTAACATTTTGAAATAGTCAAATGGTTTGATTGGAATCTGAGAAGTAGCATATATGATGAATATATACATAAAGAAACGGATTATGCTAACAAGTATTATATTGTTCCCTTGATAAAATCTTAAATTTCATAGTTAACTATGCATGGTATATAAGAAGGATAAATTGAGAATGATCACTTTATTGATGAAGCATTGATGAATTAATGAGGTACTATTATCTTGTAGGATGATAATACTTTAAATGTTGCTTTGAATGAGTATAAGTAATTAACAATTATTGAGTAGAAGTATAAATCAAATAGTACTCCCGGTGTTAAATTATACGAAATAGTACTAACCATGCCATGGAGATATTGCGAATGATAACATGGGATGACTAAATAGTTGGTATATGTGATAAGAGAAGTAGTTGGTTTCGTAAAGACGTTTCATCTCTAGTCTCACCTGAAAACTAAAGTCTTGTATGCTACTCAAATAAATTGTATACCTAGAAATGAATCGTTTATGAGAAAATGATTATGCCATGCACGTGGCGACTAACACATTTGATCTTTCTTAGATATGATAAGGAAAAATTTTGCACCCCATTTCTTCAATATCCTTATCGAGGATTTCGGGGGTATTACAGATTTGCATGTTTCATGGTGTCTCATTTTAAAAGAAAATTATAAAAAACTATTATTATTAATGTCCTTTTAATTGCAAGTCGTTTCTTATTTATTTTTATATTTCATATATAAATTTGAAATTGTTTTTGATATTTATATATGATTTAATAATAATAATAATTTTTAAAAATTATTCAAATCTTACAACCATTAAATCTTACAATCATTAATTGAATCATTTAATCAAGAGTTAAATATATTTAATCCATATATTGTTTCAAGAGTTAAAAAAAATCAACATTATATGACAATAACTTATTATAAGCTTTTATAATCACAATTTAATCTAATTACATCCTAGGCGTTTCAATGTGAAGATGCATAAGTATCCACGTAGGCTAGATTCCTCGCTCATAGAGCGAATGGAATCCTACCACGTGGATACTTATGCATCTCGTTGGTGACTCTGGAAAGGTCGCCAATTTCGTGAATCCGTCGTCGGTGGACATCGTTGTTCTGATGAAGAGATCGTTCATCAATATCCAGCGGATGCCAGAGCTTTTCATGATGCGGATGGCGATGGTCATGTTTACCAGGTTCTTCTTGGCGATGATGTTCTGGAAACTGGACAAAAACCCCAAAGGAATCCAGGAGCAGCTAAGCTTCTTCGCCTTCGCAATGTTGACCACCTTCTATTCCTGCGTCGACGCGCTGTCGATTTTCATCCAGGAACGCTACATCTTCATGTGGGAAACTGCGTACGACACCTATAGGAGATCTTCCTACATCTTAGCCCACGCCCTAATTAGTATTCCACAACTCGTAATCCTGGGCACGGGGTTTGCTGTGACGACATTCTGGGCTGTGGGACTCGCCGGCGGGGCGTCGGGTTTTTTGTTCTTCCTTCTCACCACCATTGCCTCCTTCTGGGCTGCTAATTCCTTCATCGCATTCCTGTCTGGCTTGGTGTCGAATCTCATGGTCGCCTACACGATCGTGGTGGCTCTCCTTGCCTATTTCATGCTCCTCAGCGGCTTCTTCATCAACAAAAACCAAATCCCATCCTCGTATGACTTATTTTACCGAGCTCGGCATTCAGCTTGGGAAGTAATTTTTTCCACTCTAGGCTACCAATACATCGACCTTTCATCCATGTAGGTGGCTTATATCAGAATGTTGAACAGAAATAGCATTATCGTACGCCCTGTTTCCCATAAAATTATAGCACATGCAATGTAATATGTTCAATAAATGGAGAATGAGAGTAGATATTGACCACAAAAATGCAGTCCCGTTTAATGGACTTGTGACTCATGTCACACTTCTCTTATTTTATTTCCTCCAAACTTGTTTGTCTAAATACCGTTTTCTTGGATCACTATAATCAGTGGGATTGAGTTATATATGTTCCTTAATAAAATTATAATACAAATAATTTTGGTTTAAAAAATAGCTACTAAACTGAACTAAACAATACAAATATTGAAAATTATGTATCGTGGTCAGTGGGTTGATTTTAACAGTAGCCATTTCATGCTACTTCAACCCTAAAAAAATTACAGGGTTGTACAACTTGGGCATTCCACACCTCTGTGAACTGATTTCAAGCATATTTACAATCATCTACTGGATATCACCACCCTCTCACCATTACCAGTGGAAAAGGATCTAGAGAACCTCGATATTTGAATGCATTCTCTGCATAATTCTATTACACGGGCCACACTGTGAACAATGAACAATGACCTGAAACAGTGTCTCATGTTCTTTCGTTGGTTACACAAGGATAATTTCTTGGAGTTTCGTATGGGGGAGAGCGTAGCTAGGAAGACTAGCATACCTGAATCAGAAGTGAAGATTGTGGCCATAAAAACATCTTTCCAGGAATGGGCCAAACTCGAGACTTTGAGCATTCGTATTTATTTTAGAATCCTATAGGAAGAAGACTATAAGTTGGACAATTCCGTTAATAGATAAAACATGCATTTGAGGACGTTTTTGGATTGCCAACCCCACCTGGCATACAGAACCTTGAAGAAGAAACGTGAGTTTACGGGAGCCCGGAAGAAGAAAGAAATAAGTACTATTTACAATCATCTACTAGGTATCACCGTGCTCTCACCATTACTGGGGGAAAAGGATCTGGAGAACCTCGATATTTGAATTCATTCTCTACATAATTCTGTTACACAAGCCACTGATTTAGCAATTGCATATTCACCAGAATCACCACACCGTGAACAATGACCTGAAACAATGTCTCATGTTATTTCGTTGGTTACACATGTGGCTACTGAGCTTCTGGAAGGTGCTTTCATACATCTGTGGATGCATGCATGTGCATGGTCTAAATGTGGCAGATAGTGGCATTGCTCGCCAAAGTCTTTGTAAAACTACATCCAAGTCCGGTTGCACATGTGGGCAAGGTTTTATATACGAGCTTGACCTAATTGTAACATATTGAATCATTCGATTGAGTAAGAATGGAAATAGATGATAGATTAATCCAATGGTTGCAGGTGCATAGCACCCTAAATCACAACGGATGAAACACTATTTTGGCGACAATTGAGGAAAACCAATGGAATGAATGAAATTTGGCATAACCATGGAGAAAAAGGTTGTCCTTCCACACATTCCCTCCGCTAAATATACCACTAGACGTGTGGAGAAGCAGAGAACACATAATATATATATATAATCAAATAACTTTATCGCACTTTCAAATGATTTATCAAAATTTCTTCAAGGGCAATCTATGTATAGTTCCTCATTGACAGGTAAGTTGCCATGCAATGGCACATATGTTCTAGGAAATTGTTTCAAAACTAACTATGTCTCGGTCGTGGGAAATTGTTTCACAATGAAGAATGTCTTGGGGCGATATAAAAGTGAGCTAATTCATGGCTTCGAGACAAACACTTGTGCATTCGTTGCAATTATCATTTCGAGGCAACCAAAACATTAAAAGTATTAGCAATATTAAAAATTATCAGTTTATGCTTCCTCGCTGGCTCCAGCATGCATATAGCTATAGCTGAGCATCACTTGCTCCAGTATACATATAGCTTCATTCGTCATTACTCGATACTACAATCCCTGACCCAAGTTCTCCAGCCAAGATATATCCAGTTAACATTAATCATAAAGAACTTGCACAAATTTGTCAAAAGGAAGAAAGAAGATATTTTAGTACATTTTAAATAAATGAAAATATTAGTCGCACATTTTGTGAGCCAGTGAATGTACATGCACTTTGACAATTGTGCCAATGTTATACTAATATCTCAAAGAGGTTGTCGTTTTGATATGAAGTAGTATGCATTTTTTAATTCAAATATTACATTAAAAAATAAGAAGATATAAAGTACTATGAATTTTTTAATTCAAATATTACATTAAAAAATAAGATCTCTTCTTATAGAATCACAAATTTGACATTATTTAATTGATATTAGAGAAATTGCTTATATACAACAAAATAATATTGTCATACTGTAATACCCCAATTTTGACCCTTATGATATATTGGTTTTTATGTAAATATTGTATACATGCAATATATGTTTTCCTAGCGTGGAGCTCAAGGCCAAGGCCTCGCTAGTGTATCCTCGAATTTTTATTTAGAAAGACAAGTAATTTGATATTATGTTACCCATGTGTTATTAAGCCATGAGATATTGTAAATTGATGTAAATGTTAATATTGCAATAAAATACCAGAATTGGCTATGGAAGCAACGAATGAGAAGGAGCCATGTGTATTCCACTAGGGAGTGGTGAGGCAGTTGTGGGATTGAACCATATGTTGCCAAATGTTATCATGAGAACCCATTCGACTTTCCTTGCTGACATTTAATTCTGTTGTAAGGAAGTTGTTGAAGAATTTAGTCCATGGCTTCAATGGAGCATGAGCAGCCCAGAAATTCGTATTGTAGGCATGGGCTCTGTTTCTCTTGTACCACAAGTCACTCTACCTCATGGGAATTCATTTTTCTTCATTCCCATTCAATTGTTGAACATCACAGCATCAGTTTCCATCCATCACGAATGCCCAGCAATGAAAAAAACCAGAAATCGCAACTCTACAAGAACCCATGTTTTGAAGAGCCATAAACGCCCAGAATTGGTATTTGACAGTGAAATCCAATGGGGGATCCATAGATATGAACCTTGAAGCAAAATTGAGAGTATTAGATACCCTGAAATCCATTGTAAAACCCAGTTTTTATAGCCAAAAAAATCCAATGACGGGATTGAGTTATTGGATGACAGAATTGTGAGAAATCCAAGTCTGAATGATTGAAGAGAGGTTGGGTTGCTTGATAAACCCAGTGAAGGCTGGAATCTCAAGGAATTAGCAGCTGGACCTTTCTATGCCCACCCTGAATAGCATTGGAGGGAAGAGACGCCTGAAGGACTGCGCAACAGAGAAGGGGACCTTCCTTGTGTTGGGTAAGGTAGGTATTGTGGGTACCATGACTGTTGAGTTCATTTTGAGATGCCTGTAGCTCTATGGTTGAGCTCACTGGCTTAGCATCCTTCTCCTTTGCTTATTCCATGCTTGATAAACCCAACTGTGTGTTGGCTTAGCATAGCTGTTGAGTGAAACCATGGTTGTGAGTGGCCTATCTAGTTCCTCTTTAGTAGATACACAACCCAGCTCGGGGGTGGTCTCTCAGCTGAAAGAATACAGGCTGGACAGAGACCTATGGTTGGGTGAACGTTGCTCTCACATAGTCAGTTGTTTGGACATTTACATTTCAAGATAAGTATTCTTTGTGGTCGAGTTATGTTAACCTGTGCTCTACAATGTTTTAATTAATGACTATTGTTTATATGTTGAATGCATGAGAAAACTGTGTGTCTATATAATGTTTAATTCCGTTGTGTTTATTGAGTATGAATATGTATACATAAGTTTTTATTTATCCATGAATTTCTTAGTAATGTATGGGGCCGAGATTGTCAAAGAAGCTTGGTATGTTTGGTCCTGTTTCCTCCCTTGCATTGGATTGACAGGAGGGGGCTTGACAGAGTGGTATCAGAGCCCATGTTGCAGCACTGGGGCTGCTTGGGCCAAACTCTGAGTTCGCAGGCAGATATCAGAATGTTTCAACGTAGAATTGATGAAGTTTGGGCAATATTTTGATTTGAAAAATGGCAGAAGCAGAGTTCTCAGGTGTGGCAGGGGATCACACCATTGCATAGATCTCTCCAAGAGCTTTTCAATGGTACCAGACTCACCTTATTTGGTTAAGGGATGAGGGAGATATGAGCCCACAAGTTGACGGAACAAAGGTATCTGCGCAACTGCGGATCGCGGGGCTGCACACCTACCGTTTGCGGGGTTGCGCACCTGCGGGTCGCGGGGTTGCGCACTTGTCGATTGTGGGGATGTGCACCTGCGGGTCATGGGGCTGTGCACCTACTGATCATGGGGCTGCGCACCTACCGATTGAGGGTTGCGCACCTGCCAATCGCAGGGTTGTGCACCTGCCAATCGCGATCGCGGGGCTGCGCACCTGCTGATCGCGATGGCGGGGCTGCGCACCTACGAATCGCGGGGCTGTGCAATTGCTGATCGCGGGGTTGCGCACCTGTCGATTATGGGGCTGCGCAACTGTTGATCGCAGGGTTGTGCACCTGTGGATCGCGGGGCTGCACAACTGCCGATTGTGGGGCTGCGCAATTGTGCAGGATTGCGGGAGCTGAAGCTACATGAAGAAAAAAGAAGTATAGAGCCCGAAACTTGATTTTTGGATAGTAGAAGCTTGCGGAATCAAAATTGGATGATTTTAGTGGCGTTCTGAGGCCATTAACGAAGACCATGAAAGGTCCAGTGAGGATTTCGAGCCCGTTATGCTCCAATTTGACATAAAATTGGATTTAATGGCTTTTAGATATTGGTGTCTCGATGCTTGACAGAAGGTAAGAATGAGCTAAAACTGATATGGAGCGGCCATGGCATAGGTACAGTGTTAAATTTAGAATTTTGGAGCCAAACTCCGAAGGATGTGGAGGCGAGGTGAGTGAGAAGGCCAAAAAGCACTATTCTGGGCCACTTTTTGGAGATTTTGAAAAGCTTGCAGTGGATAAAAGTGACCTTAGATGAAGGATTCAAAAAATTTACTGAACTCAACATTTCATATTCTCATTAAAATAGACAATTTATGTTAGACAGAGATTTTCCAAAAATGCTCAGTTTGGGAGATAGCAATTTTTGGCCCAAAATTTGAAATTTTGGAAAAATGTAAAAAGTGGAAAGTAGTCAAACCCATAATTTTATAGAAGATGAAGGGTGCATCGGAACAAAGACTCACGAGTTACTGAGTGTTCCTTGTTGTATGGACTAACTGTGCTTGGTAGAAATGTTTTGCTGAATCTTTCTAGATTTGATTCTACAGGTGGCTGAAGTTGGCAGTTCAGGATATTTCGCAACTGTGTAAAAATACAGAATTTTGGTAAAAAAATTGTTACTTTTGAAGTAATGTAGTTTCCACACCCGAAGTCGGAATGGAGCGCATGGGTATGCATTGGAAGGCTTATCCAGCAGAGACTAATGGTGCATGGCCAAAATTTGAATGAGGTTTTCATACCCCATAGATATGCAGAGCAGAAAAATGCCAGTGACTGTTATGGCAATTGTTGACAATATGGGCAATTTCTAGAATTGCATGAATGGGCAAAAGAAATGAATGCATGATATCTTTGAGAACTGTTCCATGAGTTAATTCTGTAAAAATATTAATGTTGTATGTTTCTATATGCATTCCTAATATGTCTAATAAATATTTTCATAATGCACAGTGCTTGCAGCTCATAAGATTTAAATAGTTGTAGCAGAAGCAACATACAGGGAAACAGTGACCATAAATGATGTGCAGGATCCTTATGAGCAAGAAGAGGATGTACTAGGAGAGAATGTACAAGAAGGGAATGCTGAGACTGAATCCAATGGAAGAAGGGAGCAAATAACTCTTCAGAATTTGGTTGAAACCATGGTAAGCTTCAATGAAAGATTGATGAAGGCTCAGGAAGAACAAAACCAGCTCAATGCTGCTATTTTGCAGAGCCCACTGATATGCAACAGAGGATAAACCTTGGGTCCAACCCAAGCAATGTAGGTGAAGAAGGAAGAGATGCAGTGAATCGCTCTAGAGGTCGTTGTAGAAAGAGGACTCCAAGCCCAAAGAAGAGTTCTATGAGCAAGAAGCATAGAACACCTTCCTCAAGATCTTCTTCTAGCAAGTCATGTGACTCCAAAGGTTCTCGAAGAAGTCCAAGGCATACTTCTAGCAGATTTCAGGAAAGGAAGAAATTCAAAGGCATCCCTCAAGGAGAAATCAGGAAGGAAAGACTTCCCACATTTGATGGAAATGATAAGACTGGCCAAGAGGCAGAGGCATGGCTTATTGGGATGAAGAAATATTTCAGGATTCATGATTATTCGGGGAATGAAAAGGCCAGAATTTCTATTTACAATCTAAATGGTAGAGCTTCAATTTGGTGGGATAACCTCTTGGAAGTCAAAGGGATCAATGAAAGGAAGACCAGCTGGGAAAAATTTAAGAAGTACTTCAAGGAGAAATACCTTTCTGCTAGGTATTATGACAGTAAGAGAAAAGAGTTCAATGAACTCAGGTTGGGACAAAAATCTATGGAATAGCATGTCCACAAATTTTTGGAATTGTTGAGGTATGTTGACTATATAAAAGATGAAAGAATAAAGATCCAATGCTTCCTTGGAAGCCTACCTCAAAGTTTCAAAGATAGGATTGAGTTTGTTAATCCACCAAGTCTGGATGAAGCCATTAGAATGGCAATGCATTGCTATGAGCAGAATAAAGGAAAATCAGAGGTTCACCCATCATGGAAAGGAAATTCAAGAGGGAGGTTTGATCAAAAGAGAAGTGGATTCAAGCCACCATTCAAAGATCAACCAAGAAAATTTCCACAGGGCCAGCAAGCAAGGAGTGGATTCAAGCTAGCTGTAGCAATGGATAAAGCATCAAAATGACGACTTCAGTGTTGGGGATGTGGAGAAAATCACATCCTTAAGGATTGTCCACCTCAGAAAGAGAATCCCCATAGCTTGCACAACTTAAAGGGAGTAGCTACAGTGGGGGATATGGCAAGGGAAACGCCTCGGATCTATGCAGCATTGGATAATCATCAAGTAGACCATCAATCATCAATGGTGGAAGTTGAAGGTAAGATTGCTAAGCAATCTATTTTTGTTTTGATTGATCCATGACCCACTCATAGTTAGGTTTCTCCAAAAGTGGTTGAAGGTTGTTCTCTTAGAAAAGTGAAACATAATAAGTCTTGGCTAGTTCAATTAGCCATGGATACCAAGATAAAAGTAAGTGAAGTAGTGGTGGAGTGCCCCATATAATTGAATGGACTCCACACACATGCATAATTAAATGTACTACCTTTAGGATCCTATGATGCCTTAATTGGCATGGACTGGTTGGAAAGACATAGAGCCAAGTTGGATTATTATGAGAAAGCGCTTGAATGCATTGATGAAGAGGGAAGGCCAAGATTGGCAAGCAGAATTCCCAAGCAAGTTTCAGTAAGACAGATTTCAGCCTTACAGTTGAAAAAGTTTTATAAGAAAGGTTGTCAATTATATGCAGTTCATATCTCGGATTTGTCAGAGGACAAAGGACCAATGATAGAAGAATTTCCATTGTTGCAAGAGTTCCAAAATGTGTTTTCGAATGAAGTGTCGGGACTACCACCAAAGAGAGATATTGATTTTACCATCGATCTTGGTCCAGGGGCAACACCGAATTCCAAAGCTCCTTATAGAATGATCACACCGGAATTGGTAGAGTTAAAGATGCAACTACAAAAGTTAATGGACAAGAGGTATATCAGGCCAAGTGTGTCTCCTTGGGGAGCACCAGTGTTATTTGTTAAGAAGAAGGATGGGACTTTAAGGATGTGTATTAATTACAGACAGCTAAATAAAGTGACAGTCAAGAATAAGTACACATTGCCAAGAATTGATGACTTATTTGATCAAATGAAGGAAGCTAAAGTGTTCTCAAAGATTGACTTAAGGTCTGGTTATCATCAAGTGAGGATAAAGGAAGAAGACATTCACAAGACGAATTTTAGAACTAGATATGGTCATTATGAGTTCACTGTGATGCCATTTGGTCTTACCAATGCGCCTGCTATGTTCATGTGTCTCATGAATAGTGTCTTCAACAAATATTTGGATAAGTTTGTGATCGTGTTCTTGGATGACTTCCTTGTCTATTCAAGGAATGAAGAAGAACATAATGAGCATTAAAAAATGGTGTTGCAAGTCCTTAGAGAACACCAGCTGTATGCCAAGTTAAGCAAGTGTGAATTTTATCAAAAGAGGGTGCAGTACTTGGTTCATGTCATTTCTGAAGAAGGAATTGCAGTTGATCCAGAAAAGATTAATGCCATCATGGATTGCTCAACTCCAAGGAATGTTTCAGATGTTAGATCTTTTATGGGTCTTGTTGGTTACTACAGAAAGTTCATTGAAGGATTCGCCAAGATAGCTCACCCAATCACTTCATTGCAGAGGAAGAATATCAAATTTGTATGGTCTGAAAAATGTGATAAAAGCTTTTAGCAGTTGAAGGAGTTACTTACTAGCACTCCTATTTTGAAGATAGTAGATCCAAAGAAGGATTTTGTAGTGTGTATAGATGCTTGCATTGAAGGACTAGGTGGAGTGCTCATGCAAGAAGGATTTGTGATTTTCTATGAGTCAAGGAAATTGAAAGAGCATGAAAAGAATTATGCCACACACAATTTAGAATTAACAGCCGTAGTACATGCTCTCCAGATGTTGAGACATTATTTGATGGGAAGAAGATTCGAGCTTAGGACAAACCACATGAGCTTGAAGTATTTGTTTGATCAACCAAACTTGAATGTTAGGCAAGCTAGGTGGATGGAATTTCTTTGTGAATTTGATTTTGAAATTAAGCATGTGAAAGAGAAAGAGAATAAGGTTGCAGATGCTCTTAGCAGAAAATTTCATGTTGCAGCATTAAGTATGTGTAAATCAAATTTGAAGACAAGAGTTTTAGAAGCCCAAAACGGTGATGAAACATGCCTTCAAATTAAAGAAAATTTGCAGCAGGGTAATGTGGATGAAGTATGTGTAGGATATCAGCTGGGTGAGGATGATGTTCTCATTTATCATGGTACTAGACTGTACATTCCAAATAGTGCAGATTTGAAGAAGCTTGTGATTGATGAAATACATCAAATGCCATATTCAGGACACCCAGGATATCAAAAAACTATAATAGCAACAAGGAAGCAATACTTTTGGCATGGCATGAAGAAGGACATAGCTGAGTACATTGCTAGGTGTCAGAAGTGCCAACAAGTCAAGGCAGAGCACCAACATCCAACAGGATTGTTACAACCCTTACCATTCCAAAGTGAAAGTGGAAAGTGATCTCCATGTATTTTATAATAGGTCTGCCCATGACAGTGAAGAAGCATGATTCAATCATGGTTGTGGTGGACAAGCTATCAAAGGTAGCTCACTTTGTTCCAGTCAAGTCCACTCACAAGGCTAATGACATTGCAAACATCTTCATGAGAGAGATACTTAGATAGCATGGATTGCCTAAGGCAATAATTTCTGATCGTGATATAAAGTTCACTTCTAATTTTTGGAAAGGATTATTTCAGGAATTGGGAACTAAATTGAATTTTAGTACAATATATCATCCTAAAAAAGATGGTCAAACTGAGAGGGTGAATCAGGTCCTTGAAGACATGCTGAGAATGTATGTGATGGATAAACCATCCAAGTGGGAGGATTACCTACACTTGGTAGAATTTGCATACAATAATGGCATCATGTATCATTGGGAATGAGTCCATTTGAAGCATTGTATGGCAAGGGATGCAGGACTCCAGTGAGTTGGGATAGTCCGGTGAACAGGGTAGTGCTTGGGCCTGAGATGATCAAGGAAATGGAACAGGAAGTTGTTAAGATCAGGCAGAATTTGAAGGCAGCTCACGACAGGCAAAAGAGTTATGCAGATTTGAAAAGAGTGCATGAGGAATTTCAGATTGGGGGTCATGTTTATTTGAGAGTGAAACCAAGGAAAAGTTCTCTCAAGTTGGGGAGTTGTGTCAAGTTGGCACCAAGATATTGTTGGCCATTTGAAGTCCTAGATAGGATAGGGCCAGTTGCATATAGAATTGCATTTCCTGCTAACATTAAAGCTCATAATGTTTTCCATGTATCTTTGCTTAAGAAGTATGTACATGATCCTAATCATATGATTGATTGGAATGTGATACAGGTGGAACCCGAGGGAGAGTTCCAAGTAGAGCCTATGCGCATCCTCGACAAGAAGGTCACTTTGCTCTGGAACAGAGCCATCGGGCAGGTAAAGGTCCAATGGGAGCACCTTAGTCCCGATGAGGCTACATGGGAGCTGGAGGATGCCATGAGAGAGGCATTTCCATTTTTGTTCAGTTTTGAGAACACCAAGGACAATGTTGTTGTAAGGGGGAGAGGAATGTAATACCCCAATTTTGACCCTTGTGATATATTGACTTTTATGTAAATATTGTATACATGTGATGTATGTTTTCCTAGCGTGGAGCTCAAGGCCAAGGCCCCGCCAGTGTATGCTCGAATTTTTATTTAGAAAGACAAGTAATTTGATATTATGTTACCCATGTGCTATTAAACCATGAGATATTATAAATTGATGTAAATATTAATATTGCAATAAAATACCAGAACTGGCTATGGAAGCAACGAATGAGAAGGGGCCATGTGTATTTCACTGGGGAGTGGTGAGGGGGTTGTGGGCTTAAACCATATGCTGCCAAATGTCATCATGAGAACCCATTTGACTTTCCTTGCTGACATTTAATTATGTTGTAAGGAGGTTGTTGAAGAATTCAGTCCATGGCCTCAATGGAGCATGGGCAGCCTAGAAATTCGTATTGCAGGTATGGGCTCTGTTTCTCTTGTACCACAAGTCACTCTACCTCATGGGAATTCGTTTTTCCTCATTCCCATTCGATTGTTAAACATCCCAGCATCAATTTACATCCATCACGAATGCCCAGCAGTGAGAAAAACCAGAAATCGCAACTCTGCAAGAACCCATGTTTTGAAGAGCCATAAACGCCCAAAATTGGTATTTAACAGTGAAATCCAATGGGGGATCCATAGATATTAACCTTGGGGAGAAATTTAGAGTATTAGATACCTCGAAATCCATTGGAAAACCCATTTTTCATAGATCTAGTGACGGGATTGAGTTATTGGATGACAGAATTGTGATAAATCCAAGTCTGAATGATTGAACAGAGGCTGGGTTGCTTGATAAACCCAGTGAAGGCTGGAATCTTAAGGAATTAGCAACTGGACCTTTCTATGCCCACCCTAAATAGCACTGGAGGGAAGGGACGCCTGAAGGACTGCGCAGCAGAGAAGGGGACCTTCCTTGTGTTGGGTGAGGAAGGTATTGTGGGTGCCATGACTATTGAGTTCATTTTGAGATGCTTGTAGCTCTGTGGTTGAGCTCACTAGCTTAGCATCCTCCTCCTTTGCTTATTGCATGCTTGATAAACCCAATTGTGTGTTGGCTTAACATAGTTGTTGAGTGAAACCATGGTTGTGAGTGGGCTTATCTAGTTCCTAATTAGTGGATACACAACTCAGCTTGGGGGTGGTCTCTCAGCTGAAAGAATACAGGCTGGACAGAGACCTATGGTTGGGTGGAACGTTGCTCTCACATAGTCAGTTGTTTGGACATTTACATTTCAAGATAAGTATTCTTTGTGGTTGAGTTATGTTAACTCTGTGCTCTGCAATGTTTTAATTAATGACTGTTGTTTATATGTTGAATGCATGAGGAAACTGTGTGTATATATAGTGTTTAATTCCGATGTGTTTATTGAGTATGAATATGTATACATAAGTTTTTATTTATCCATGAATTTCTTAGTAATGTATGGGGCTGAGATTGTTAAAGAAGTCCGGTATGTTTGGTCCTGTTTCCTCTCTTGCATCGAATTGACGGGAGGGGGCATGACACATACTATATCTCAGTCGAAATTAATCAAAATATGTTATAAAAATCAATGTCCTGCATGTTATCCAGGTGACATGGAAGCTTGCTTCTCTTTTGATTGCTATTTTAGATCCTTAACTTATTGCTTCAAACGTTGAAAATTAAAACAAGTCCCGACCTTCTTTAAATTAAAATACTATATATTTTAATATAAATGAAATATGTGTTTGTTCAAGAATTTTGAATTGTTTTTATTTAATATATGAAATAAGAAATTATGTTTTTATTTTATAATAGTTTTGCATGGTGATGCGGTGGATAAATTAACCCATATTTTTGGGCAAATATTCAAATATATATGTCAATAGTCTTTTTTTGGTTCATAGATGTGACATGGAAAATTTTCCATAAGGGAGGTTGGATATATGGACAACTTACATGTTTTTTAGTTACCAAAAGCTTAAGCTTAAAAAGAAGACTAATCACTTTTAACAAACGGTTTCTCTAGTCTATAAGCCAAGTCAATAACAATGTATTTTTACAAAGTTGTAATGTATTTTTACAAAGATGTAGACAGGGACCCAACAAGTACACGCTTTATAATCTATATATGAAATATGTGGTTCAAATCTATATGCCTATTTTCCTTTTGTTGTTGTTGTGAATTTGCAGTTTTAGAAGTAAAAAATTTTGAGAATGCCAAACAGAACTCATAGAAAGGATTTCTTACCTTGATCCGTTATGATTGGCACGTGAATCTTGTATTCTTATACCGCTAATGAATCCCTCAAAATCCTTCTCCCAAAAACATTGTTTTGTGTGATGGAGGTAGATGCTAAATAATAAATACGTGTGGATTTATTTTCAAATGGCCTTAAAGGAACCTTCCATATACAAATCCAAGTAGGCGTTTCACCGTGGAGAAGCATAACCATCCACGTTGGCTAGATTCCTCGCTCATAGAGTGAATGGAATGCTGCCACGTGGATGGTGCCGTCGTGAAGGTTCTGATGATCGCGCGGTGGTGTCTGTGAGCTCCAGTAAGGGGAGGTTTTGGCTATTGAGCAGGGGCCATTTCTTCATTAGCGGGCCATTTATTTGTCAGTGCAGGGTGTGTGTGAGCTCCAGGAATGGGAGGTTTTGCCACAGATTTCACTCCAGTAATGTATGTTCTGTATAAGCTCCATTTTTCTTTGTTTCCTGTTTATCTGAAGGATTTGCACATGATTGCATCCTAAAAACGATGTTTTCTTGTTTTCAGTTTTATAGAGTTTGTGCTATAGAAATTTTCAAAACAGAAGATGTCCATTCTACTCCAAAGGGAGTCCTTGATAATAAGAGAAGTTTGGGAAGACAATCTGTTGGAGGAGTTTGCACTGATTCGTGAAATCGTGGGCGACTACCCATATATTGCCATGGATAATGAGTTTCCTGGTATAGTGATTAAACCCTCTGGAAATTACCGGAGTTATTCAGAAGAGTTGAACTATTCAACTCTAAAGTCTAATGCTGATATACTCAACCTTATTCAACTGGGTCTCACATTCTCGGACGAGGATGCGAACCTGCCCTACTGCGGCATCGGTAAGTATTGCATCTGGCAATTCAACTTCCGGGAATTTATTCTTGCTACAGATAAGTATGCAGTAGATTCTATTGAGCTTCTACAATGAAGTGGTATTGATTTCACAAAAAACAATGAGAAGGGAATCGATGCACAGGTATTTGGCCAGCTTCTAATTTCGTCTGGCATTGTTCTCAATCACACTGTATACTAGGTGACCTTTCACAGTGCTTATGATTTCAGGTACCTGTTGAAGCTTGTAACACGCTAGCTGTTGCCTCCCACACCTGTTGGCTTCTTCAATATGATCAACATATATTTTTCGACAGTGTATTATATCAAGCACCTGATGAAGTTCTGCAATGGAGGTCTGTGGGGTGGATTGAATAAGTTGACTGAATTCTTGGACGTGAAGAGAATTGGGGTGTGCCATAAAGCTGGTTAAATACATACATAGATTCTATAGTTAAATAACTTCAAGGGGACTGAAGTAGCATTTTCATCTTGTTAGTAATCATGGCTAGCAACTCAAAAAGTATCTTCCACTGGAATTTTCAATTCCTTCATGCTTCTGTCGGTTTTAGAAATCAAACCACGAAAAATATAAATGGATTCTATAGTTAAATAATTTCAAGGAAAGTGCATTATCATTTTCATCTTGCTCGCAACATCTCATCAGTTATGATCCTGTTGAGCTCCAGTTCCTATTTTTTTAAATATAAATATTGGTACTTAGTTGTTTATCCCGTTTATTTTTAGAACTGATTCTTTGGTTTTTTACAGAAGTGCAATTGAGATGCATAAGAATTTAGATGTTCTATGTAGTTGGTCATAAAAAAGTATATTCCACCATAATTTTCAACTCCATGCTTATATCGGTTTAGAAATTTCAAACCTTGAAATATATAAATGGATTGTATAGCTAAATAATTATTTAACTATATGAGATAATATAGTGATAATATAAATGGATTCTATAGTTAAATAATTATTTAACTATATGAGATAATATAGCGATGAGATAATATAATATGCATAAGCATCCACGTAGGATAGATTCCTCGCCCATAGAGCGAATGGAATCCTGCCACATGGATGCTTATGCATCTCGTTGGTGAAACGAGCTCGCCGTTGCCACCTGCAGCCTCCTCCCCTGCTCTATCTTGCGAGCTCCCTCCTCCCTTGCTCTCTCCTGCGACCTCCTCCCTCCTCCCGCTGTAGCCTCCTCTCGCCGCAAGCTCCTCCCTCCTCTCACCGCAGCCTCCTCTCTTCCTCCTTCACCTGCACCATAAAAAACGCAGTTTATTTTTTTAAATTTGAACATATTAAAATTTAAATATTATTTACATTTTTTAATTTTAACCTATTAACTTTAAATTATAATTTTTTTTTAATTTTAACATATTTAAATTAAAATATAATTTAAATTTTTTAATTTTAACATATTAAATTTAAAATATAATTTATATTTTTTTAATTTTAACATATTAAAATTAAAATATGAAAATATATTTAAATTCTTTTAATTTTAACACATTAAAATTTAAATATTATTAAAAAATTTAAATTTTAACATATTAACTTTAAATTATAATTTTTTTTTTTAATTTTAACATATTTAAATTAAAATATATATATATTTACATTTATATATTTTTTAATTTTAACATATTAAAATTAAAATATAATTAATTTTTTTTAATTATAACATATTTAAATTATAATATAATTTAAAATAAGTATGGGGATTACAGTTAAAGTGGCCACTGCATATCCAGATGACCAACACATGGAGGACCTACTTTAGGCTTCTTGGTAAGACACATCATGGTGTCCACATGGAGGACATACTATACACCTCTTGACAAGACGAAGCTTCCCATCGATGGGGGCTCACTATTTAAATGTTTGTTTAAACTTGACAAAAGTTCAACAATGGGTGCTGCGTCTCGACAGAAGTTTTGGTGCGCACAGTTTCATCCTCACTTGAAACCCTCACCCATGGACATTACATGCTTTAAAGTTGGTTTCCATTCGCACAAATTAAAAAAATGTGGTTTGTTCAATAGAGGTGAGTTTTGATTTATTGTTAGCATATAGGTTTTCATGTTTTTCTTACACTATAGCTTGTAAGTTATTTACCTTTCTCAATTATAATACAAACTCTGGGAAGCCAACTCAATGCATTCACTGGAATTTCAATAACAACAAATCTCATTAGACATACGAACCTAATAGAGATTAGGAAATTAAAATCAATAAAAGAGGTATGCCTTTCAACATCCGCAACTCCTGCTGCAATATACATTGGTGTTGTTACTGTACTCACTCCAGATGCACACATAACTGGAATTATGATAGCTCTTCATATAGACTATGCAGCATCTAAAGTTGCTACAACCTATAAATAAGTCACCAAGAAATATAGAAATGTCATAAATCACCCAAAGCTTAGAGTCCTGTAAAAAACACTGGGCAAATATCATCCCGTTGATGAACATGTGAGACATGAAGCTAACTATTATAATAATACTAAATACTCTTGCAACCACATCATACACTGGTTATTCTATCTTGAAATCTATATTTTAGGCTTTTCTAATAGTTAAGATTTGAACACAAATTTAAGTTGTTCAAGTGTAGGGGGTCTTTGCATGTATGCAGAAATGAAGGTGGTTGTTGGTGGGGTGTCAGGAGAGTCATCAAAAAACACGTCGAAAAACACTTTGGGCAATTTCTCAGAGAAATGTTGGTTCAGTTGCAAGAAAGCACAAATCTTTTGCAGAGAGCCCCACGAATTGATTTGCAGGAGCATCAAAATCTATGACACTGTATAATTGTCCAGTAGCGTCTTTTAGGTCAAGTTTTAGTATGCATCAGTAATCACACTCTGAAAACTCCCCATCACATTCTGTACCATGCCAAACATTGGCAATTTTGTGGGAAGACTCCTTTCACCAACTCCTTCTCAACCTTCGAAATGCAACACCGACTCTTGAAGATTGGACCCTCCTCATGTCAAGGACAATCTCCCCCCTTTCACAAGAAGAGAACCATACCTTAGAATAGTGCACTCACTTGTACGCAACTAATAGCTCTGTTGCATTGCACAACAAACAAATGCTAAAACTCCTTAACATTCCAGTTGCACATTGCTTCGTAGAGCAGAAGAAACAACAAGTGCACACCTCCATAGACGATGAACAAATTCCCTTCAAGGTTCTACTAGCAATTGGTCTCTAAACCTAGGTTCATGCTGTGAACCATCTCCAATACCAACCTCCTTATAAACCCAAACGTTGAAGAAGCTAAACTTCTCTAATCATGGTTTGATGACAATGGATTCCGTTCAGCCTCGCCATCATTAAGCATAAAATACAACTAATCTACTTCCAACTCATCCAAACGCATTTCCATCTCTGCACTCCAGTCTCTCCAACACTTTGACAAGGCAACTTGGTAGTCAGTTGTTGCTACAATCACCCAATTAACGTCGATGACTTTCATTTCCTTGCATGCCCTCTATTTTTCGATGGGATACAATGCATGAAAAAAATTTCCCACAAAGTTGGCAATACTTGGCATTGTGAAAAATGTGATGGAGAGTTTACTAAGTGTGATTACCGATACATACTCAGAATTGACCTAACAGATGCTACTGGACAATTATATGGTATTGTAGCCTTTGATGATGCTGTGAAACAAATCATGGGGGTCTCTGCGAAAGATTTGTGCCTTTTAGCAAATGATCTAACATTTCTCATGGAAATTGTTCAACGTGTTTATGCTCGAGAGTGCCTTTTGACCTTATCGGTGAAGACAGAACCTTTTAATTCAAATCTTCGCTTGAAGGTGCTCGTTGTCATGTCCGAAGAGGTTTCACCATCATTGGCAACAATTGACCCACTTGATGAAAGCGACAACATTGTGCTCAATAAGCGTCAAATTGTCCGCAAGCTTTGAACTTTACCTTTACATTCACTTTTTCCAAGTTTAACTGCTTTTCAGTCCCAACTTTGTTTACATTCTTCTCATACTTAGCACCTACCACTTTTTGTATCAACATTGTTACTTAAGTGGTACTTGTAACCAACAATGAACAGTCTTCAATATTATATTAATTTTGTTTTGTTGTAACATTGCGTTTACCAGCAGATTTATTTTAACCTATCTTGCCACTTTCTAATATGTTGCCTTTCTCTTAGTTAGTAACTAATAGCCTAAAGTTAACATTGTTTTATCAAGTACTATTTCTAACCTTCATAAGCAATCTTATATATGCCCTTATTTTATACTTCATTTCTTTATAAACAATGTTCAGAAGCGCCTATGTTTATTTCTTGCAACAACTTATCATCATTTATCCATGCTCCCCTGATCTTTTACAATCTACCTTTGCTCACTCTTCCAATGGTTAAATATATAATATGTTTATCTTTCGCCAAAGGCACCATCAAGATCATAACCACCGCACAATTTTTTTGTAGGCATGTCGACAAATCTTGACACTAGTCAAATTAATGCACGTAGAAGAGTTCTATATGCTCAAAAAAAAAACAAGCGTCAACGCCTTCTATACAGAGATGCTCATCAACTTGTTAACATCCCTTCCCCATTTCATGTTGTCCAACATTCCCTAGCACCCTCTCCACCCTCCACATCTACAACACCCCATTCAACAAACTCTAGCCTCGATGGTGCACAACAACGATTCCGTACACTATTGGACAAACTATCTCCCATGAATGTATGCTCTATATGCATGGAATCTTATCCTAGAATTAAAACAAACCACTTTTGTGGTGGATATGCATGTTCTCGTTGTATCACGGAAAAAAATGTCCACCGCTTTTCCTTGGCAAACAACATGGATCCTGGCATACAACCATTTGTACTTGCAAGGATTACTCAAGTTGAAGAAATGCTCATTTCCCGTGTTAACCCAATCTTACAAGTCACTCATGCCCGTGGCGAACAATATACATATTCTGGCCACACTTTCAGCTTCCCGCAAAACATTTATAGCATTACCACTTCCCTTCCTTGTTTACTTTCAGACATTGACATCCTTAATGTTCGCAAATGCAGCCCTACAAATAAGCCTTATGAATTCTTTGTTAGTTGAACATGTGTTCTTCCTGCTCTTGAATACAAACTATCAAATGACCCACACTACAAAGATGTTCAAGTTAACCCGATTGCATTATCTTCTTTGCCTCTTGAACCAACAGACATTTCATCCCTCCTTCATCCTATCACACCCGATGAAACCCCATTTGCTTACCATACCTCATCTTCTACTGTTCAACCACACAGCTTCCTTGAACCACATGAAGTACAGTCCTCCTCCTTTATATCTACACAAACAAATTGTGGAACTGAGGTTGATGAAATGAAACGCTTCTTAGCCACAAGCAATGCACCAACTCCACCTTGCATTGATTGGCCTAAAACAACTTACTCCCTACCCCTCTTCTACCCTCACCATAGCTCCCATGTTGCTCAACGTCCATTTTTACCCCACCGTACACCCTCGGCCTCCTCGACTTCCACTTTGCTGCCATATCTTTCCAACTCGGAGCACCTGCACCAACCCTCCTTTGCTGCTCATGCCTGCGCCTTTCTCTTCTGCTCTAGACATGCTCGTCTTCTAGCCACAGATCTCTTTTCCTTTCGGCCTACTCCCATCCACCTCTCCTACATTCTTTCCACCTTCTTCTTCTTAACTGCCTTCCCTTCTCCACCTCTTTCAACTCCCTCTCCATTCAACTTCACCTTCCCTTCCTTTCCTTTCCATTCAAGCCATGCCTAATACCTATACATAGGTCTGCAATTAAAATTGCAGACCCTGTGTGTTAATAGTTTAGTTCATAGTCCAGTTAATAGTACAGTTAATTTAGATTTGTTAATAGTACATTACTTTTAGAGTACTTGTTATGCTTCTCTTAAAAAATATATACTGCGCAAATACAACTTAGAATCCTACATACATATTTGAATATTGTAAAATTTAGGTGAATTGAATCACCTATTATTGTATGGTCAATATTTCTAATTACTGTTTGATACATATTCAAAAGGCAAGAAACGTAATCTACATACACATCCCTTATCCACTTTAGGCACAGATTTATTTAGGGTAGATTTATCACTTGATTGCTATCTCTATCGAAACCTAATACAACTCTAGGCCATTCGATTCCAATAAGCAAATTTAGTTGGCTCATTGTGTTGATGAACTTAACATTATTTTTTGTTATGGGTTGAGTACCTACGTCCTTGTAATCTGAGATTGTTACAAACTTTGCTCTTTTCCTACCAGTATCCTTCGCTTCATGTGCCTATGTTTTTGTTCCTTCTAACTTTCCTCTTTTCCTACCGGCGTTCATTTTTGCCCCTCAAGGGGCAAATGCTAGTTAAATAGTTTTTTCAATTAAAATCAAACATAATGTAATTGTTTACAAATAAAATAATCTCAAATTATTTTAAAATAGAAAAATCATTATGTATTCAATAGTTTGACATTTCATCTATGTTTTCTTAGATACCAAGTTATCTCATAGAAAACTCTTAAGATATTGAGGAACGTCACCATAACTTGTTGCACTTTTTCCATGGTTCTGGAACCTTCATCACCTGCTTTTCACTAAAATTCAATCTCAACATTAATATAGTAATATCCTCAACATGGTTTTATCTGAAGCTTTTTTAATTTCATTTTGTTCCTTTGCTTTCTTGTGATGGAGAATTGAAATGAGAGATAGCAGGAAATCAAATTGTAAAGCAATATAGGATCCTTGATGCAAATGTTTTAAGCAGGATTTTAGGGAATTTTTTAAAGAGAAAAAAATGCATTAATATCTGCATCTGGTTTTGTGACATAAAAGATGGGCTTGACATATATAAACTCTTGTTTGACAAATTAATGAATTATTGTGAAGTTTGTCTATGTAGTTGGCTTGGAACTTATTTGTCAATGTTCGTTTTGTTTATGAATAGGAACCTCGACAAAATTTAGTTTATTTATCAAATTTTTTTTTGTAAGTAAGCACCCATGGGCATTCTTGTGACCTTTCATTTACAACTTCTCAACACAATTACTCATTACCAATTGCTCTACCCCCGTAGGCATCAATATTTTTTTAAATTGTTAACACCTATAGTTTTTTTTATTTCAAATTATTAAAGGCAGGGACTAAGCTACATGCAGCTCTTGTTTTTGTTAACGTATCCTTCATCTTTGCATGTTTGGAATGATATCATAAACTTATTTTACATTCATATATAAGAAAAACTATAAGCAGTGCCTGCTATATCCAACTCTCCAATTTTACATTACGGGCACTGAGGTTTAGAAATACAAATATGTGTTCATATCAAATGTTTCTTTTGGGAATAGAAATTTAATTAAGATGATGACAAATTTTCAATTTTCTTTGTGTTTAACTTAAGAGAGTGCTTTATTATTCCTATTAGGGAGATTATTCAGTGAATTTGGTCTATATATGTGTTTGTCGTAGCGTGGGTAATCATATGTCTTCATATTTTGGAATATCTTCTTTCACTTGACAGTTTTGTATTTTACTTGGATGGTTTGGTTCACAAAGATACTTTTAACCCATGTAGTATATTGCCTTGCAAACACTGCTTTAAACAAGATATATATTTTAATCATGCAATGCTAGCTCTGTAGTAGTCAGTCTTAATCTCCTTTATGAATATCCACTTTCAAAATCTTTGAAATACCTTCTATGGCATTGCAACATGTTAACTATTTTACCTTGTGGAAATATAAAACTTATTATCAACATTTATAAGGCAAATTTCAAAGGTTTAAATATGAAAAGTGAATAGGAATGGAAAATCACAGTGAAACAAACTGTTAGGGCAAGAATTGTATATACCATTCTTGCCCTACACAACATCGTGCTCATTAGGCATATAGAGATCTCACACATTGCACATGGGTGCATAGGGTCGACTATGGTAGTACTCCTTCATTCCCTCACTTGTCTTCCTCGGGCCACTCAGTGGAGGCTCTAGCCATGGTAGCCAATCCTCTACTTCAGTTTGTCCCATAAGATAAGCAATTCCTTTTTACCATATCATAAACTCTTCTCTAGGCTACAATAGTGCACACTTTTTTCTCAGAATGTGATGCTTGTTTAGAAGTATTATTGTGAACCAATGTTTGTTAATTTTGCAGAAGTAGTATTATCCCCAGGTGTTCTTCAAGTAATCGCTTTTGGGGATACCTTGTTTCGATATTTCTAGTGTCGGGGTGATCATCATGAGCTTCCTAATCTGAATTTTCATTTCATGGGAGGAGCGAATCTTGACATTCCATGTAAGAATCTCTTCTTTAAAAATAAGACAATGTTTTGTTTTTTTGTTTGTTGCAATGCCTTTTGACTTGCTGGGTGAGCCTTTGGTCTGAGAAACCACAACCCAGGGGCATCTAAGACGTCAAAATCACCCGGGGATCGCACCCGGCTTGGGCTGCACCAACCCTTAGCATGGTTGGATTTAGATGTCGTCTCTCGGGAACAACGAGTTTTGATCTCGGGCCGCCTTACAGAACAAAACTCATCTTGACCGTTTGCTCTACCGAAACTTGAAAAAAATAAGATAATGTTGTTTGTATGCATGTGCACCAATTCGTCAAGAACTTGTCCATCATCGATAATGGAGCTCAACAGAATATTTATTTCTGATTGATTTGAAGAAAAAATGAATGAGCTTTGTCAAAAGAAATTGCACAAAGGTCCATCAAATCAATGGTTAGAGAAATTAATGTTGGAGCCTAAATTTATACACATATATATTCAAGTCAATAAACTAATAACTGGGGAATCTGCACAGTCACTCAGGTTGAAGAAGAAAAATTGGTTGTGAGATTATTACCCACTTGGGTGGCATGCCTAATATATGATGTATTCACTACACAATGTTAAACATTCTTTTCCCGTATACTCAAAGAAGCCATTGATAAAGAAACATTTCATACATCCAAACTGATCTTTATGATCTTATAGTAGATTTGAGCTCTCCTTTTACTATTGAATGCAAAATTTGTTGTAAAATGTGATCAATGTGCATTGAATACCCCATACATTAGGCAGTGAATACCCCAATTTTATCAATGTGCAATGAGCTATATGTCCTCGGACGAGAAGTTTGGCTCCAGAGCACGTTCGATCTGGATAGACGATGGTTGGTCCCACGCCCACTGTTGACCAGGAGTCCAAGCTATCTAGGATCAAATACCCTCAACTTTTGCTTCATGATTTTAATGCTAATGTGCTCCCACATCCACCATCGATCAAGAGTCCAGGCTATCCATGATCAAATCCCCTCGGCTTCCACTTGGTGATTTTAATGCTTACATGGTTGTAGAAACATATGTTGATTCTTGTTACATAATTGAGAGCTCGGTTTCGATGCAACAACAACACCACATAATATTTTTCACTTGCACAAGGCAATGGAATTCGATAAATATACCACATGGGCCACAGTTTCTGACTAATAAATACCACCAGAGTTTCTCAATTCTGCATTTGAACTCTCAAGCTCTTATGGGTTATATCGCTTTAATGAATATTCCCTTCCCTAACTCTTGCAATGGTTCCATCGCTGGGAAATCATTTATCAAATGTGAGCATTCTAAAAGTGCATTTTCTTAATTGAATTGCAAGTGGATTTGACATTGTCTATGTAGTTGCAAGGTAGGATCTTTATATGATTGTGTTTTGTGCTTTTTAAGCAATACAATAATGTCACCTACCCAAATTTTGAGACTAATTATTTTATTTGCAAAATACATTATGTTAAATTTTAATTACAAAGTTTTGTAATTATGACCAAATCTGATCAAGGATGATTGTAATGACTTATTATTATTAGGTAATAAATTAAACAGGAGCCAAACACCCAAGGGAACTATTAAATGAGTGTTCACTGACCCACTAGGAGGAATGGAAGCAGTTAGAAGGCATTGGACAGATGGCAGCATTTGCACTACACCACTAGCTGTTGGTTATGGGACAACTACTCCTAAATTTGTGGCATTATCCCCCAGGTGGGTGGAAGAGAGCTGTTAGCTCATTAATGACCAGGTTAACCACTAAAAGGCCTAGGCAGCCTAGATAAGGCAATTCGAATTGAGCAGGCAGCTCCACAATATTTTCTACAGAAATATTTCCTCAAGTGTATCAGGTGATCACTGAGAGATTCAAATAGGGAGGCTAAGTGGAAGTGCATTGTGAGTCTGCTAATTATTTTGAGAAGGAAACTAGAGGTGCTGGTACAGGTCTCTTTGACTACTAAGTCTATACGACTGAATGATCTACATTGTTGCTGCAAGTTGAGGACCTAAAGCTTCTACAGATTCTTCTTCCTAGTGGTTCAGTGAATAGGCTCGGGGGTCCTAAGGCAAGTAATTTGGCTATCTTCAGGAGTAGGTTGGGTGGAACAGGCTCCTTGGGTGGTTTGTTTCTCCTACAAATTATCAGGTTCTACAGTTCTGTTGTTATTTTCAGTCAAATAAATTATGCATTTATCAGTAAGTAGTACAATTAAAAGAATACAGAAGAAATTGTTTTATTTTCTTACCTAAGTATGATTTTTGAATGAAAATGATTTAATAAATGAAATGATCGATTAGATAACCTTCTCTATATTTTTCCCCATGCTGTCTTTGCATCGTACTCTAGTACAGAGAAGTAAAATTTAGATAGACTAATGATGAGCAGAATGCTAATTGAATGATTAGAATAACATTGTGTAGGTTGTCTTTTAAAAACTGCATTATCAAATATAAGTGTTTAAACTCAGAATGCAGGATAACATATCAAAAAATAGTTACAGTAACATTTTTCATTACTTAATAATAAAAATAAATATTTTGTTTTTGTATAAGATTTAGGGTTTCATTTATCAACATCTATTTTCCTTTGAAAGCCAATACTATGCATTCTATCCTCTATAATTCCATACATTTGTACAACAAAATGTTTTGTTATTTATTCCGACTTCATCCTTTCTATAAATTTATTAGCTGCATTTTAAATTGCTACTCAGTAATCGAATTACTACATTTATATTTTTTTTTCCCAGTTTCCAAATTGAAAACACTGAGTTTGGCTCTCGACCTCATTCAAACGACAATATAATTCCTAGTTACAAACACCAAACCACCATCAAAACCTTTGGCACATAGTCTTATTAAAATAACCCTGTATTTCAAACTTCAATTTTAAAATAGCACAAAACTCAGGTTGCACAACTTTAGAGAATTTTAGTCCACGGCTATTGGCCAAATTCTTCATCAAACTAATTCCTAATCCATTATAGTTATAGAAAACAATCAAAACATTTCTTTGTTCTATTTCAATACAAACATAGTTCCATATCTTCATCCGAAACCTAATTAGCATAGAACCTCTATTATTTTCACAGAGATAAGTCAACCAACGACTTTAAACTTTCACCAAAACACTTATTTATCTATTCAACATCGACGAAGTGAAATTTATACATTACGCAGTAACTAATTGAAGTTCTTTTTTTATTTCACAATAACGAGGGTTTATCCTGTAGTAATTACATCCCCAAACAAGGTACTTTTCAACCAAAATTACAGTTAAACGCTGCATAATAGAGTAACCAGACTAGTCGAGAATCTTAGCAACTGGTCCCTTAACATTGGTTCCAAAAGTTACAAAAACTAGACGAAAACCGTGCCAAGAACCAAATACCAAAACCTTGTCAAACATCAAGCGTCGACCACGACTGAACCAGGAGAACCTACGATGTAAGGAACCACCGAGGCTTACCGGTGGACAAGCAGCGTTCTCCCACCAAGCCTCAAGTAAGTAATATTTCGACGAGGGTAAAACCTGTCACAAAACCTATAAATGGTTAAATGAGAAACTGGAGATATTTATTGATGCATTAAAATAATAGTAAAACATTTAGATGAAGACTTTACCTGCGTGTTGAGAGACACTTTTGCAAACAAGATCGACGAAGCCATCCATCCAGCATATGGAAGAAAGTTCTAGTCCGGTGATCAAGAGTTTATCACTGCTTGAGAATCGAACCAGGTTCAAAAACCTTCAGCAAAAACCCTGGCCAAATACTCTCTCAACTTACACTGAAAACCAACTAAAAGATTCAACCCTTAGACACCTTTTTACTGCAAACTTTCATCAAAGGCTCGGCTTCATAAACATGACGATTTTTTTTGCAGATTAAACACTCACAGGTCACAGGTTCGAGTTTGGAAACCCTTATCTTTTGAAAACCCTAAAGTCTCTCAGTCGGTCGACCTCTCTCCATTACCATTACCCTAGCGAAATGAAGGTCAAGAACTTGTTTCAACGATAAAGTAGAGTGCAGGTTAGGGTTTCACTACAAAGCCCAAGAAACTGCAAGATCATCGATGGAGATTGCTGCCAACCAAGAACGTTGAAAAGTGGGCAACCACTGCATTAAAACACCTTATTAATTATTTCATCCACGATGATGCCAACTAGGTAGAACTTGGATCAAAGATTGTTACAACTCGACGATTTAATTATAAGCAGTTCTCTCCGTGTTATTCAGCCACGAGAGCATCCACTCATTTTTACACTCAATACAGTAGTCAGGAGTCTTAAATGTCAAAGCCAGTCTCATTTAACGATGCCAGCATACTCATACTCACACATTCATTATCCCATCATATCACCTGCCAGCGTTAAAACTTAGGGTTACAACGTTCAATTCATATATTTCCAAAGTTGATAATCGAATGTATGGTTCACACATATTGCATATATCTCTTAAGTTGACACAAGTCACATTCCATATATAGGGTTTAGTTAGAATTCATGTTTGCACATTGTAATATTTGTTCATATAGCATAGCACATTACATTATATAATTAATAGATTTGAAAGGTCAATTCCTATAGTTTTGTAATTCCCACATTAATTTCATAAAGATAATGGTAGGATGATAGTGAACATTGTTCTAATACTATGTTTGTTCACACAATTATAAAATGAGGAATGCATAAATACTATAGATTTATATTTTTTTTCAATTTATCCATGTTTTCAAAATATACTAATTGTTTCTTGTCTCTACAATATAAAGCCTTGTACAAGTCGAATCGTTCACAAATCAATACATATGGTAATAATATTCTTTATGAAATGGAAAGATAACGACATGATCTTAATAACACTTAGACATCGTAATCTAGTACGTATTTAGAATTTTTAAACATGAGTGATTTTCTTCTTGATGAATTCACTAATGATTGTAGTTTAGATATTAATCCTTTCGACTTCTGCAAAATGTATTTATGGTCAAAACAACACATTTAGATTTTAGACAAAGATCCATACCTGAAGCAGGGAAGTACTTAGAAATTTTACCATACTTTGACAACTAATTGAACTCTTAAACACTTGAATTGTCGCATTACTCTTACCTGCGAATCTGCACAAGAAGAATAGGTTCAAATGCTTTAGCTAACATAGCTAAGTAAGCCTCGGGGTACCCTGTAGGACACCTTTCATCGTCATCCAAAAACAAACTGTTAGTACCTTGTCAAGAAAACTCTATCGCAAGATATTTCGAATTACAGTTAACAGAAGCAAAACTAATGTCGTAATCATTTTAAAAGAAGTATGATGTATCGCTGTCATTAAAAGGTTATTAGTTAAGAGACTCAGTGAATAATTTGTTTTTAGCATTTATGACTTCGGTATTAATGCTACTTTATTTAAGCATTTATTATTTCCGCATTTGTAGTTTTTAAACATTTAATGTTGTTTAAATTTTTTAAATTTTTTTATGAAATTATCGGGATGTTACAAATAAAAGCTTACTTTTACACTTTCCATGCAAAGTATATGATATAGGATTAATGTGTATCAACATTTTCTTCCATTTGTGTGTATCAATAATTTCTTCCATTTTTTATAGGGCATATGACAGGTCAACCATCAAATTCAGAGGTGTAGATGCTGTAAATTTTAACATTGATGATTTTGAAGAGGATTTGAAGCAAGCAAGAAATAATTTCACCTTCAGTTAGGTATTATTTTATGATGGGGTTAATTACTTTTTCATTTCATAGATATGTTTATTGTGACCCACAGAAGACTAAACTCACAAAAGAATAATTTATTTATGCCCTTTGTCATCAAATTATGGGATTTCCTAGAGGGAGTTCAAAGTTTAGAGGTGCGACCTTGCAAAAATGTGGCAAATGGGAAGCTAGAATGGGACAATTTATGGGAAAAAATAATCAAATCTCTTCCTCCATCAAAAAATGTCATTGGTTTCTATTTCCAGATGGTCATTTTGATTTAAAATTCTAGGCTGAGATGATTGAACTAAACGGTGCTCTTGTTTTTCAATTTAGCCGAGTAATTAACTCTAGGGTAAATATATAAGAAAATATGGAGTCATATTGCTATATATTGATTTTGTAGTTTAAGAAAAACATGTGCATGGACATAGTAGATGGTTGTTTTGTGAACAAAATAAATATATTTGTATATTAATAATATTTTATAACATGATTACATTAAAAATTAAAACATCTGTAAAAAAAAAATCTCATAAAACATATAAATTTTTCAAAACATTACATTATTTTTTTATAATAAGTTTATTTTATGCTTGCAATTTAGTATCTATATCGAATTGTACTTAAAAGTAGTAGAGGCAGCCACGCACTCATACTTCTTTCCCTGCTCAGAGGTCATTGGATGGATTTTGTCGCGCGCAAACGCCACATCAATGATCATCTCCGATATTAAAGGAGAGGTTATTGCCTCCTTTCACCCAGCTCATATTTCAACAATCTACAAGTCGCCTCAGGTTGGAACCCATTTGACCGACGCTTGGATTGAAATGCTTAACATGGACAACCTAGAAGTTGCTAAGAAATTATTGATCCAAGGAAGGCAGCTGAGGTTGAAAGCAGGAGGATAATATGAAACCCAGATGTTGAGTCATCCCTTCAGGCTCATAGCCCTGCTACTGAGTAGAATTTATGGCAAAGCAGATGGAACAGTCTTTAAATTAAGCTGGATTCCCTTGATTCACGCTGTGGCTTTCAGCGGCACAATCTTTAATTGTGCAGACATTCTCTCTGATAGTCTGTCAAGAACAATAGCAGTTTCCCAGGAGGGATTGGCTGAAGGAAAAGAAGAATTCTTCATGTCTTCTTATCTGATAGACTGCATTTTGTCGAGATATCCTTTCCATGCTTTGGGATGTACATGGAACAAAGGTGATGTCCCAATCTACACTACTTACAAAGTTCTATGGGCTCAAAGGTATAAAAGTTATTACAAATCCATATGTGAGGACTTCATCATGCCTCTATATGAGTTGTTGTTCCATAAAGAACTGAACTGCCTATCAGAAAATGCCATGGCAGTCATAGACAAATATGGTGATTACTACCTGACCCTAGAAGGCTCATACATCAGGATGTATGGGGGGTACCAAGCCACCATATCTCCTCCCCAAGTATGCCACTGATTATATAGTTCTTAAGGAGGCGGTGAGCCAAGTTTTCTTAGATGGGATCGACGGTTTCCTAAATAGACTGAAGAAGGCCTCTTTCCCGCCTTTTCCATTCTACATTGGGGCATATAAATTCTCCAAAGTGAATACAGCTGAAACTTTCATTCAAGAATTAGGAGAGTTTCACTTCGGTGAAAAGATTTTCATCAAGAATGATAGACTCAATAAAGTCGCGGACCATTGTTCAGACATCAAAGTGTTCTTTGATTATGCGCATTATTTTGATGAAGATGAAGAGATGTTTAGAAGAGCTAGTAATGAGACTGAGCTCAGTAGGCGTTTCAAAGCCAAAGGTGGGGTAAGCTCCAGTTCATCATCCAAGGCTGTTAAGCAAGCAGAAGCTCAGAAGAAGAAAGAAGAGGCGGAAAGGACCCAAAAGGAAGAAGCAGACATACTTATTAGGGAATCAGAAGAAAGAATGAGGAAAGAAGAAGCAGACATACTTCTTAGGAAATCAAAAGAAAGAATGAGGAAAGAAGAAGCTGACAGACTTCTAGCAGAGGAAGCAGAAAGGTTCAAAGCAGAAGCTGAGAGGATCAGAAAGCAAGAGCTTGAGAAGATAAGAAGGGAAGAAGTAGATAGGATCCAAGAGATGAGGGAAAGAGCTGAAAGGGAAGCTGCTGAGCAACATAGATTATTGGAAGAAGAAGAGGAGGCCAGGTGGGCTGAAGAGAAAAGAAGTCCCAACCAACAAGACATGACTGTCGACCCTTCAGGGACTTTAAGCCAAGTACTCACAGGTGGCTCCTTGCAATTTGAAGAGCTTGCTATCACACCATTCGCACCATCAAAAGAGCATACAGTAACTCAAATAGACTCGATTGACTTCGATGAAAAGAGGAAGGCTATCGTAAGGAGAACTGAAAAGAGAATGAAAATGAGTTCTCGTCCAGACATTGTAATAAGAACTGAAATCACCATAGTGGAGGGCACTCAAAGAGACCCTGCATTCATAGCCTCCATTGGTGTAGCCTCTGCCCAAGCAAATAAAGACAATGTCAAGAAGTTGTTGCAAGATGTAGATATCCAGAAGCAGAAGAAGCGTAAGGTAGCAGCCACATTGCTAAAAGAGCAGGCAGACGGTGAAGCTTTGAAAAAGAAGTATAACACCCTTTTGGAAGATCAAAACAGACTATCAAAAGAATTCTGAAGCCTAGATGAGGAAAAGGAAGCCTTAGCAATACAGTTGATGATCTTAGAGGGTGAAAAGAATGATTTGGAAGCCCAAGCTACTCAACTGGAATCAGGGTGGTCAGTCGCCAATCAACATATAAAAGGATTGAAAGCCAAGGTTGAGGACTTGGAGAAAGAGGAGTTGCTGGCAGAATAACTGGAGCTAGTAAGCAACATGAAAGGTGACCTAAGCCCCTTCCATGAACAACCCTGTGATATTTTAGGGAAGATCCATGAGTCACAAGAACTCATCACGGAAGAAATATGTAAATTAAAGGAAATGGTTACCAGGCCGAGAGAGATCAACTCCGAGGCCTCCAGTCTTAGAAGGAAATATTCCCCGCGTGGGAGAGGACATAGGAAAACACATTGAATGGAGGGAAGGGAAGTCAGGTTTCCCTACAAACCTGCCTCTCAAATCCATGGCAAGCTTCAAACTGGATGCTGGTCTTATGGAGTTCTGCAAGAAGTGTGGTGGAAAAATAAACACTGCAATCTAGAAGACAAATGAGCAATGTACCAGGCTTTACCTTAAGATTCAGACAGCTCTTGAAAAATGCAAAATAATGATTCCCCCAACATTAGAAGAGTTCGTTGACAAAAGTCCGCATTTAGCAGAGCTAAAGGATGAGTTAAACACAGACATAGAGTATGTAAAGAAGATAGATGTGCTCACAGCAGAGGACCTCCTCCGATTCATCGGGGAAGCTTGTATTCACGTTTATTCCCTCGAGCAGATCCTTCGGGTTGCAGTGGCTGGTGTAAAAGAAATTGAAGAGGAGTTGGCCAAGCACGAAGTTTCTTTGAAAATAATGCTGCTTGTGCCTGGCAATAATATTGTAAGAGAAACCAGCCAGTGGCTCAGCTACATAGCTGAGGTGGACAAGCCAACTGAGGTGGAAAAGCCATCTGAGGTGGACAAGCTAGCTGAGGTGGAAAGGCCAGCTGAAGTACAAGTGCCAGCTGAAAGCTAGTCTTGGGTTTTGCATGAGCGACCGTTTTGAAGAAGGCTGAAATTTATTTTTGCCTCTCTATTTTTGTAATATTTAGAAGACAACTGTCTTTTGTTTCTTTTTGTAAAAACATTTAAAGGAAGTTGGGAATTATTATTTTTGTAAAAGGGCATTAAAATGCAAAATGGAAAGATTCTCTAGGTTTAGGGTACACGTAGCAGCTCTGGGAGCATTTTGTAAGGTTAGAAATAGATGAATAGTAGAGATAGAAAAGACTTTTGGCAGGTGAAAAGACAGACTATTTGTGTACGTGAATTATTTTGCCACATGAAAAAGGAAAATCGTTTTGCTTGATGAGAGCCTGGATTGCGTTTTGCTTGGGACATATGTGAAAGATTGCTGAATTATTTTTGGATCTTTCATCCATATGCTGTGAGATCATTCTTAACTGTTGTGAATTATTTCTCTGTTATGAACGCTCTTATTTTCCTGTGTAAACATGCTGTGTTAAATGAATAGTTGAATGCTTTAATCCTTTTCAAGCTATCTTGGACATCTTTTGCTTTCTGCTGTAAATCTCATCTAAGTGATGAAATAACTATCCGTGAGATCTTTAGATATATTCCCAGTTTACTACTCATCCTTTAATTTTTCTCCTTGCAAGGATAGTTTAATTTTGCTCCTTGCAAGGATAGATTAATTTTGCTCCTTGCAAGGATAGATTAATTTTGCTTAAATTAATTTTAGATCATATTTGTTTCAGTTTCATGCATTTAGTTAGAGCACTTGCATATCATCTTAAAGATAAAATACATAAACGGTGGATCGGGACACAACCGGTGACAAAGATTTAAACTCCAAACACTTATACGGTAGCCGGGCCGTTAACCGGACAGATTCCCCACACCAAACGGTGAGTGATCTAAATGGGCTTGCTTATTGGGGAGAATCCCTTACTGATTGATGCTACGATTTCCGGGGCATCAACAGGTTGATATAGACAATCCCATCCACCCTTTTTGGTGATTAAGTTTCACTCTCATTTGTAAATAAACTTTTGGCTCTTTGGATATTTCTTCATGCATCCTTAAATATAATCTATATTGTTTTTGACTAAGGTGCAGGGAAGCACAAATGTAATCTCATACCAAATAAGAAAAGTTTTCGACTGTTACTCTCTTTCTTTGGGTCACGAAGTGCCTTTGACACTTTGGAGAATGTAACATTCCATTTCATCCAAGAAATCTAAATATTATTCGTTTTTCTTTTAAAAAACATAAATAGGATTAGTTAAGAGGGGGAGGAGAAAGAAGGGCAATAAAAAAGTTGAGAGAAAATCAATTGGGATGAAAAAGGAAATAAGACAAAAATGAACATGATGAAAAGGTATAAGAGGAGTATTAATGTGAAATGAAATCTAAACACAAGGATATGTCATTGTAACAAGATTGTCTATAACATTGGATAGATAACCACAAGCCAAATATGACTGACCCATAAAACTTGATATCAAAATCCTTAGTGATATTAGCATTGAAGTGAGGGAGGATGCTGTCACATTAATTTGGGAACTTCACTCCAAAGATAATGTTTGGATTGAAAAATATTATGGAGCAGGTAATAACTTATATCATCTTCATCTTATAGATGTGGAATTATTTACAATGCACACACCCAATGACGTAAGAAATGCGACATTATTTACAACATACACTTAAGGATGATGTCAACACAAATAGTGTAAAAAATAACAATCACAAGCCAAAGATGACCCACAAGCCATGATATCATAGATGCTAGTAAAACTAAGATCATCGGTAATATTAATATTAGAGTAAGAGAAGATACGATCACATTGACCCAAGGATTTAACCAACTTCTACATTAATATAACTTATACAAATAACATGACACAACACCTTAAATATAGAGTGAAGAAGGATATTCAAAGATACATATTCCACGCCTCTCTCATGTGCAATCAAATGTGTAGTAGTCCTTAACAATTATCTACAATTCATTAAACCTATAAAGACCCGTCAAATTAAAGAGGAAGTAATTAATAAGGAATGGCCCTGGTCCTATTTTGATGGGGCTGCATAGGCAAATCGTGGAACCTGTGGAGCTGGAGAAATTTTAGTTATGCTGAGAAAGAAATTATGTTTCAAGGAAGGTTTAGGGAATGGATCGAATAATTTTGTAGAATGCTTAGCTCTCAAACTGCTTTTAACCCTTGCAGTGGAAAACAATTTAAAACGACTTCAGGTGTTTGGAGATGCTAAGTTTGTAATTGATTGGCTTATGAAGAAGAAAACTTGTCACAACATTTTTTTGTAGCCATTGATTCAAGAGATCACACTCTTAAAAAATCAATTGGAGACTGTCTCGTTCTGCCATATTTATAGGGAACATAATGTTGAAGCAGATATCCTATCTAAGGAAGGTATTCATTTGGCATATATCAGAAAATCAAGAGGGAGAAATCTCAGAATTTCTTCATGCCCCTTTTTAAGTTGTTGTGTCTTTAGATGACAAGGTTGATGCCTTATGACTTTCATGACCATGATGTTCGTTCTTTTCCGCTCTAGTGATATATGTTGTGAATGTATTAAAAAATGATTATTGATCTGATTATGTATATGGAGCTGAATGCTCAAGTTATATAACCACTTCGAAGAATAGTTTAGATTGATTTCAGAAGTAAGGTATGCTGTAGTCTACAACATCTTTATAAATGTAAATGCATATAAAGAATGTAACTTTGTTTAATATAAAAGTTATAGTCTTAAAAGAAAAGAAAAAGAAAGAATTCACATCTCCTTGAGATAATGCCTTGTAAATAATCTCTACCTCACCGTTATTACAAACATGATTGCACACAAGGATATCATTGTAAGAATAAATTCCAACATGCTTTTAGGGCTCTCCCACTCCCATGGAAATTCACCCCAAATTTCACAAACCAACCTCGGCTGCATAGGAAGTCCTCTTCTATGTTATTTTTTTCGTTTATAACCAATCACTCTCTATGACGAGGTTTGCTGCGCGAAGAATGCAACATAGAGGCGTTTGAGGTTCTAGGGGTTCAATAACTCCGCTATGCCGATATAGTTGCTTAAATAACAGCAAGATAGAATGAGTTCGAAGAGGCAGAGGGACGCAGAAATAAATTTGGATGGGGAGGAGATAGAAGCTGGAAATGGAGCCGAAGATCATTCAAATAACAAGAAGTGGCGCCAAGATTTGACCCCTGAACCTGCAGATAATGGCCTTCTTCCTCTTGCTTCCTACGGGGACGATGACGATGACGAGGATGGATACGGCGAGGATGAGGATGACAGGGATGAAAACGGAGCCGTTCAAGAGAGGCGCCAACGACTGGTTGAAATTCGCAAGGACTGTCCATATTTGGATACTGTCAATAGACAGGTATGCTTTTAATGCAAACTTACATATGTTCAGATCACAAAACTAGTAAAATTGACTGTATATTGATCTTGCAATAATACCATTTGACAGAAAGACATTAAAAAAATATGAATGTTTTCAAATGGCCGAATTAGGTTAATGGGGTTGGAAAGCACAGCTATGCAGGAATGCTTATGATATCTCCATAAACCTAGAATTTAGATGAGTTGATTCATTCTTATGCAATGCTTTGTGTTTTGTAAGATATACTTTACATTTTTAGCTTATGTCCTATCATTAAATTCTAGAATTAACAACTCCATTTCCCGGGTGCAAAGGAATATGATGTTCTTTCAAGCATATTATGTTTGGTAAAAACCAGTTTCAGTAAATGAGAAACTCTGGACCGTTTAGCACTGCTATTTTAAATGTAGGTCAAATAGATTTTAAATTTGGTTAGTTGTATAATCGGTGGCTTTGCCTGGGTGGACAGCGCTAATCGTGACAGCAATCTTTTACAAGTAGTTCTGTTAGCTCTAGGGCTCTCTTCTGGAATCACGGTCAGGAATTCTTATATATAAAAATCTATATGGCGTGCTTGATATTTAATGGAATGATATCAGCAGGCTCGCATTGGTACTTTCACAGTGTTTGACGGGGCTACATGCTCCTCATCGGATTCTGATGCGGATTAGGATCCAAGTCTTTTCTTGTTCTCTGGTTGTGATCTGTCAAATCTTCTCTGCTACGGGAGTGCCTGTTCTCCCTCTCCCTTTGCACAGGATCGTTTTCTGTTTCCTTCTCGGGGGATTACCCCTTTGTTTTGTTAATTTGTTATTTTTCCTTTTTCAGGACATGCCTTAGGCATTCAGGGACATTTTGGCTTGATGTAAATTTGAGTCCATTGGCCTAATCTGGTCATTTGTTGACTTTAATATTGTTTATTTATTTGTTTCTTTCTCTTTTAATCTGGTAGTTGAAAGTTGAAACCGATAACAAATGGGCTTTTTTTCTGCATCTTTCTTGGCAGACATTTGGACTAGCCAACTGATAATTGCTATAAAGCTTTAAGTGATTGCAATGCTATAGATAATTTTTTATATCTTTGAAAAATCAGGGCTGATTGAAGCTTTTCTTCTAACATTCTGGACTATAGAATTGTAAAGCTATTGCTTTTCCTAATATAAATACGTTATTGTGTAGATTTCCAATCATGTTTGAAAACATCAACATTGGCAAAAAATTGCCAAGGGTCTGGACCTAAGTAGCATGGGTACCCGTACCCGGGGGTAGGGTATGCATATTCATACTGGATACCCCTACCCACATACTGGATACCCTGTACCCACATACGCTGCCACACCTGCCATACCCGAAACTTGGCCTAAGTACCCGAGACGTTTCTCATGGATTCAAGGGACGTTGATTGCAGAGGGGACGGGGTACCCCTGTTTTGGGGACGCCTAGGGATGCCCAGGGACCAGTTCATCTTTGTTTTGGGGACACATGAGAACCTGTTTGGTACGAGCCCAACCAGTTTTGTACAAGTGACATTAAAGTCAGTAGTATTAAATTCTTAAAGTAAAAGTGGCATTCTCCTCATCTTTCATTTAAACATTACCATTAATTTTTTCATGATGTTTGAGAGTGGTTCCAACCTTATTGGACTTCATATGCAAACATTAGAATTTTAGATCCTATTCAGAATTCAACAAACTTAATAGTTTTCAGGATTTCAAGATTGTGACGTTTCCAATGGATTCTATCATGTATGAGGGTATAGGGTTGGCATTTAGTCAAGCACATCAACCTCTTTATGTATCTCGATGTGGGTGGTGTTTATTGTTAAACTCCTATGTCTTGACATTAAAAAAATGTACCCTTCACTCAAGCAAAATCACTTATTAAGCATGGGAAGCATTTTCTATATTATTTTAACACTTGGATTAGGAAGTCTCATCAAAACTGTAGGGTGTTGACTAATGTCCTTGCAAGACCAACTTCGAGATTCAAGGTAGAAGCAAGGGCTAGAGCCTAGAGGGGGGGTTGGGGAGCACAGGATGCTATTGATGAATAGGATCCCAATATAGGCAAGGATTTTTATATGTAATTATTTGTTGTAGCATGAAGTTTTTTGGTCTCTATAGGCCATTTAGCCTCCTTGTTTATGTATTTTGGGTTAGATATGGATTGCACTTGATGTTTTTTTAGTTGTATGCACCCTTTCTATATACATGAGAAACTTTGCATATTTGTGTATAATGGTTTCGATTCATATGGATGCACATGAATATATATGTACAGTGAAAATGATTTAAATTTCATATGTAGTACCCTTGACGTACCCAAGTCCCCTGTTTCAAAAAGTGGTGTCCCTGTCCCCGCACCCATCCTTGTACCCGTCTCCATACCCAAGTTTCCTGGCAACTTAGGTCCAAACATTGGGACATCAAAAAATTGGCAAAAAAATGGGAAAAATTTGACAAACTGTGGCAAGCATTAAAAAATACAAAATAAATTCATTTTTTTCAAATTTTATAAACCAATAGTAACATCAAAGAAACACATAGATACATAAATATGGAAAAAGCACCAATATATATGATGTAGTGGGTGGCAAATAAAAAATGATACATGAAAGTCGATACCGAATCCTGAACTCTGATTGCTTGTCCAATCAAGGACTCAAAAGTGGACAACCAATACAAAATGACATCAAATATATATATTCTACAATGAGTCATCTAGATTCTACAATGACAAATTCAAGCAGCTAGCTAGCAATTCTCACTCCCCATTTTATGGGAAAAAGGTCATGGGTCATTTGTGACTAGAAGGTCTTGTATCATCATCTGACAGTGACTAGTGTGTGTAGGGGTATCAATCTGTGTAGAAGGTGGTGCTAGATCTGCCACATCACCTTCCATGGAGTCAAAATGTTCCTTTGCCCCCCCGCGCCTGTTGTTGCTACTCCTCCCCTGCCCCTTATATATACTTTTGCTGCTCCTTCCCTGCCCCCTGCATCTATTGTTGCTCCTCCTCCTCCGCTAAACATTTAGGTGCCTCCTACATAATAAGTTTTTTGTACTCCAACCTCTACTGAAACATTATGTGAATGTTGTCCAACGAAATGGCATCCACATCAAGCATTTTATCAAGCTGCCTCACTCGTAGTCATAGATTGTAGTGGACATAAACCACATCATTTAGGTGTTGAAAATTTAACCTGTAAGAGGGTCAAAGTAAGTTTAATGAGTCTTGAGGGTCATAGATATGTTACGTAAATTATAATAATTTTAATTGCTTAGTTCTATATTGTTGTGCATCATTCAGGTGTTGAAAATCCAACTTGTAAGAGGGTCACAATAAATTTAACGAGTCTTGAGGGTCATTTAAACTATGATAATTGTCATTGCTTAGTTCTAACCTGTTGCACTTCTTTGAGTGCGTTTGTTCAAATACATTCCAATTGTGCTCACAACCCGAGCGCTACAAGTTTGGGCCTGTTACCTCAAAAACTAGCACCCTTCCACAACTGAAGGTATGTGGATCTGACTGAGATGTGTGGACTCAGTGGACTCAGCGAACCCAGTGCTATGATTGGCAACTTTTTAAGGAAGTACACCCAATGTCACCTCAATGTAAACTCCTTCTTCTTTAGGCCTTGCTCCTCGGGCCATGGGGGCTCCCCGAACAAGGTAAGAATAGACCTGAAAGATTGTTAATGAAAACAAGGCTATCCCTACAAAACCTTCCCACTGTTAATATACCAGTGCCTATTAGAGTCAATGAAAGATATTCAATAAATGCTTCTTGGCTTGGAAGGCTAGGGGCAATAATAAGTATGTAATAAGATCAAGTATTTTTCTGTAGTAAAAACCAACAAGATAAAACATGAGAAATATCCAAAACCTGTTGAAGAGTTAACTAGGAAAGTTGTCCGACCCTTAACCTTGCTTCATGTAGAAGCAAAACTCAATTTTTGAGTTTGCATGCAAAAGTTGCATGCATGCATTTTTTAATTAAAAGTTTGCATGGCGGGAATTTTGCATGGAACCCTAAAAGTCAATTAAATGATAAAATAGAGTTGAGGAGGCAAAAAGGGCACATTAGTGATTTGTGAGAGGCAAATCAAGTCGAGAAGACAGAGGAAGCTCAGTGCATGAGCAAGGGCGCATTTACAGAGAGAGGGGTGCAGATCTGAGTAGAGATCTAACATACTTCATCTGGAGCAGAAGTTGGATCCGTTGAAGGCTGAGCTTGCTTCTGAGATGGATCAGATTCATCAACAGTCAGATCAGAGATTGATCAAGACAGAGGGGTGCATTTCTGTGGAGGGGGGCGCACTTCAATGGAGGAGGGCAAGCTCGGTGATTGAGTTCATTAGATAGAGAGAGGGCGTATCACTGAGTAAGTGATCCAGTTGCAGAGAGGGCATGAAGCCTAAGATGGAGAGTAGTTTCAGAGAGGGGCGCATTGAGAGAGAGGGGTGCATTTCCCGCTATCATTAGAGATCAAACTTGAGCATCAGAGCCGTAGGCTCAGAGATAAGTTTGTGTTGGAAGTTTTCTGTTGTAACCCATTGCAATTGCTCGAGATAATAAAAGCAATACTTCTCTCACTGGTTTTCCCGCAAGGGTTTTTCCAGGGTCACATTGATCGAAAATTCTGTGTCCATTTTGTGTGATTTCTATTGGTTAAAAGTAGTGAAATAGTTTTTATGTGTTTCATGTTATAAATAATTGCTTGTGCTAATATACATTCTCTGGGGTTGAGAATCTGGTTTGGCATCTTGCATGTGATTTAGAGAGACTTGACACCAAGTTGAGGTCTGAGATTTTAGAGTATGTGAAAATTTCACATGGTATCAGAGCACAATTAAAGGTCAGAGCAGTTCACATACTGGATCTACTAGATCTGAAGAGCAGAGTTCAGATCTGTGAGGGTAGATACCATATTTGTGAGAACATATATTTAGATCTGTAAGCGCAGTGACCAGATACATTAGATCTGTGAGAGCAGAGTCCAGATTTGTGAGAACAGACATCAGATCTATTATATCTGTGAGAATATGCATCAGATCTATCGAATCTGTGAGGATACACATAAGATCTATCAGATTTGTGAGAGTAGAGGCTAGATCTATGTAAGATCGATTAGATCTGTGTGAGCAGAGGTTAGATCTGTGAAAGAGATGGATTTCTTGTTCACCAAGGTAGAGTTTGGAGTCAATTTTCAGTTGAGAGGATCATGACAACAAGTTTGAGTGTTGTGGATAGGTTGTAGGGGGCGACAAATTTTAGTCCTTGGAAAGCAAGGATGGTCTTGCTTCTATAGGTGTGTGAGTTGTGGGATATTGTGGAGAACATAACAACAAAATCATGACAGTGCCTACAGATGCAACAACAAAGGTTGCCTATGAGAAAAAGAACATCAAGGCAAAGAGAGTTATGCTTGATGCGATTAAGAACCATGTTCTCCCGCATGTGTGTGGTAAGGATAGTGCTTACCAAGAACGAAGCGACTCAGTCGGTTTTTGATGGGCTCTGCCAATTTTGACCAGTTCGGTACTGAACTAGTCGGTTCAGCCATCAGGCTGGTCGGTTCGGTACCGAACCGGTCCCCAGGTCGAGTTTTCTGTCGGTTCGAGGTTGGAGATGGTTCGACTAGTCAACCCGAGCAATTCCAGTTCCTGTTTGATTGATTTTTAAAACGCTGTCTAAGACCTGCAGACCTGCACACACTTCGAACAACAAATTCATCAAATGCATCAGAGCTAGACACTTTTGTTTTGCCTTGCTCAAATCAAAATGAAATGCAGTAAATAACAATGACAATGCATGGGTAAAAAAAATGATGAAATAAAATGAAACTAAACACACTATAGTATAATGGATGTCTTAAAGACATCACATATTACCTGAGTAAAATATTTTGAAAGGTTGCCCCTTAACGGGTAATGGCAATTTGTCTCCATTCAAATGACTCAAGTAGAAGAAAGCATTAGCGGCAACATTCTCAATTTGATATGGACCTAACCAAAGATTTTCAAACTTATTGTACTTTCCTAGTCTTTCCTTTCTTTTGTGCCACAGGAAAACGATATCACCTTTCTTGAGGTTTTGTTGGTGAGGTTCTTGAGTTGGTGTCTCTTCTTGACGTTGCATCAAGTGATCGAGATCTTTGCTTTGTTTCCCACTTGATTTTGAGGATTTGTTCTAGATTGCATTTGGATCTATCTGTCTTGTCCTTTGTCGGCTCGGTCATGCATATTTTTTCACATCGCTTTCATAAGAATTCAAATTATCACTAGATCAATCATCTTTGGATTTGTGGACCAAACTTTTGGATTCGTCCTTTTCTTTTAGGGTAAGCCCTTTCCTTTTCTTCTTGCAACTACCATTCTTCTCATGATTCTTCTTTGTATGAACTTCTTCCGGTAGGAATGTCTTGTTGGTTGCTTTGTTTGGTGAGCTTTGCTTGTCTCGGTCATTCTCAATTTTGGTTGAATTATTCATATTCTTCTGCATTTGTATGTCATCTTAAAAAAACTGGCAGTTTTCCAAATCATATATGGAGGATTTGGAAACTATTATTATTTTTTCTTAAGGCCTTCACAAGGATAAAGAGTAGAAGTTGAATTTGCTTGTGCACTGCGTTGTTCATTTTGAGCTCGGAGAACCACGATCCACATCTAAGAATAATGCATCATAATCTTCTGTGAACAATTGTATTGTACCCGTGTGACCTTTCAATTTTTTGTTTTCATGGATAAACTTTTCTTCAACTGATTGGTTCTCAACTCTGCCGAGGCTCAGCATCAAATCCCATTTGTATCTTTCTGAGGAGCAACGTCGGTAGTAAAAACGCTGTAGGATTCGACATTGTCTTGAAAGCAAACTATTTCACTTCCTGGATCTTCTGGATATTCCACATGATGTTCTCATAGGTTCCTTGTGTAGCACCACAAATGTCCCTTTTGATGTGGGAATGGTGGCATATGATAAGTCCATCTGTGTGTTACCACCTAAGTTTGTGGCCCATTTTATTGATAACAACTTACCTCATGCTTTTGGCACGTCAATAACAATGATATCCATTAATAGTTCGATAGAAGGATGTGCGACAAGACTTACTTGAACATTCTGGATTAGTCTACAAACTATGACTTCTCTGGAGTCCATCACACATGTTTCAATAAGGCCTTGAAACCTTCAATTTGAGCTTGTACATCACAGCTAAAGGCATAACCTTCGTTGAGGCGCCTGAATCCAACAGATAGTTATGCAATATGGAGTCTCCAATCGTCAATGAGATGAAGAACGATTGGTTGTTTGAATTATTGCTTTTTGTAGGTGTTGGTACTAGAATTTGCCCTATCAAAAATTTTGGTCTTTTATCACATTTGTACACAATTTTACCAGTTTTCCGTCACCAAAGCTTTAATCCAATCAAGTCCTCCGTTATAACTTCCACCAGCTGTTGACCTAAGCACCTGACTGTCTATTATGTAAATGCAAGAGCCCACTAATCATCATAGTTTACATCATATTGACCAAACCTCGAAAGAGTTGGCATTATAAAATATATTTTTACATGTGGAAGTTAATACCGAGATCAGATGGAGAAGCACTCACGATGGCACTCATGTGGAAGTGTAAAGGAAGTTCTAGAATGTAAATGTTAAAATTGCACTGACTGCTTAAAGCTAGATAGCATTCATAAGGAGCCAAAAGCTATGCATAATGTGCTAATCGCCACGGTCATCACATTTAGAGCAACCAGGTGTCAAGTGAGCCCACCGATGAATCCCATGGTTAAACACTCATACACCCGAAGAAAAGCATAAATATATTACAAGTTACATGATTCACAATGAAGGAAGGCAAAATCTTGCCACTTATCTGAATAATTGCATATCAAGCCAGAAAATCTCAGCTTTACGCGATCTATGCCATGTAGAAGGAGAAAAATAACAACTGGTTAGCTCTACGGGTTTGTTGAACTCCTTCCACATACGGAATTGCCAAAGTTTCATAGCTGGCTACCAAATCTTCACTAAATCGCTGCCATACAATTGCATAAGAAAGATCGGGGGCGTGTGACATATACAAAATTAATTGAAGGAAGAAGATTAATGGGCAGAAAATTCTTTTGAAATTTAAAGACATTTGACTTCATCAGATTTAGGAGACCAATGACCAATCTCTCCAGATGCTCCAAACATTCTCGAAGTTTCTTGAAGACAAATGAGCTGGCACTTTGTTAATAATATTTTGAGGCAGAGTATTTGGCATAGCACTTGGCAGTGGTCAAATATCGCAAAACAGAGGATTGATTTCAAGTAGTAGTTCAAGGATCGATTCCAGCAACTCCAACAACTCCAACAACTCATGACACCTTACAACTTATTCCAGTTTTTTTTGCAGAAATATTTCTCATTTGCTATTTTTGTAAAAGTTGGTTAAAGATTGGCTCGATGAGCATTTGTATATTTTGTTTTCAAGCTTTGAAATAGAGAGGGGGTTCCAGTCGAGAGGGCTGCGAGTGTAATAGGAGATCAGACTGCTATATTTTTATTTTACAGACATGTATTACATTTCAATCTTTCTTAAGAATGCTTTGAAGTGATTGCTTTCGAGATGAGCCTGTTTGTTTCATGTTCTCTGAGCCTGTTTGTTTAATGATTTACATGTTCATTTGATTCGGCAAACTTGACCTCTCTTTTTGCAAGTTCATACTCGTATTCTTTCATTCAAGTCTGTCATGTTTATGCATCCACTGTCTTATTAAATGATACATATAATCTGGTCTCTATACACTTATGCATTCAACAGTTTATACACCTAAACCTACATTAAACAGTTTTTATAGATTCACTAGCCATGCTCCTTCGGCAGTCAAGGTGCATCTTTTAGTGATAACATCTTCTGGCGTCGTTGTCGGGGACGGAGGAAAACAAAGTCATCTTCCCTGGGGTTTGATATTGAGTAGATCCTCTTCTTGATGGTGAACAAGAAGTGGACACTTGTTTGACTGCAGATTTCTTCACTAGGTGACTCCAAAGAATCCAGAGGCGACTCCATTTGTTGAGGATCCAGAATCCCATCAAATGATTGAATGTCGGCCATTGTGGCTTGGAGGTTTGCACCTCTTGACTTTTCTGCAGTTACTGGTTTCCCACATCCAGTATCGAATATGTCAAAATGGGGAGATTTTCTGCCTATCTTCAGAGAAAAGAAAGAAGACATTCCTACACATCACCTCATTAAGTTTCATGAGTGCATGGATCTGCTAGATCTACAACACGAAGATGTTCTTATGAAGATGTTCATGTATTCATTGGATGGTGATGCACGTGAATGGTATTTCTCATTACCTCCTTCCAGCATTTCATCCTTGAAGGATTTCCACAGAGTATTCCATGAGCACTGTAAAAGGTACTTTTCAGATGAGTTTTTATTTGAAAATTGTTGTGAGGAATATGAATTGCATGATGCAATTGGAGATATAGATAAAGAAGAAATTGTACCTCACAATCTTCATCAACTCTCTAATGATCTTCAAGATGATGTGTTTTCCATAAACATGAACTAGAAATAGACAATGAAGAAGATGTGGTTTCAGAATATGTTGAAGATATAAATAAAACATTTTCAACTGCTGTTTTTAAGGAAGAATCTCATGCTCATTGTGATATCCAAGTTATTGATAGCAATCATGTTAAAGACACATTTGACATTGTCTCAAATGTTTCTAGTTCTTTTGGTTATGATAAGTTAGCTATTGAAGATCAGCCTAATTTTCATGAATATCTCGATAATGAGGAGGAAATATTTATCACAGCACATGTGGAATCTCTTCACAACCAACCAATTTATGATCAACTTGTTTTTGATAAGCATCCAGATGATGAAGACAAGATTTTCACATTAACTTCCATTGATTTGAGAAGCAATGATCCTATCCTTGATAATTGTGAATCGAACTTTAGTGAAAAACAGGATGATGAAGAGAAGTTATTAGATCAGCTACCAACGTTTCTTTTTCAAGCAGAAACAGACCAAAGATTTCTAGAGATTAGTAGGCCTGCATTCATCATGCTTCAACCTGAATCTGCAGACAATATCAAACAATCTATGATTAGCAAAGAAATCAATCCGCAGTCATGTTCAGATTTGCAGGTAGTTGAAAGTGGCAGCCATTATGAGGAAAATGATATGCAGAGATCTTTTGATCTTCAGCTGAAACAACAGCAAGAGGTATTTCTTTATACCTTCATTGATTCGTTTGTTGATTATATGGAGTCTTTTAGGAGTTTGAATGTCAATTTGTTTTTATCAAACGAAGGTTGGCTTTTCTGTTCTTTTGAAATGCATTTTGGTATTCTATGGGTGCCTTTATTCATCATTTCCAGATCAGAAGTTTCATTAGTTATTCAGATACTTGTATGGCTTCACTGGAAGCATGATTTTACTTGACTAAGTTGCAGATTTGGTTAGTGTACATAAATAAGCCCGTTTCATGAGTAGCAGCATTTTGTCATTTCAGAAGTATGTGTTTATATTTGAATAAGTTGCAGAGATTTGAGATAAAGACTCCATTGTCCAATGGATAAGGCACAGGTTTGCAAGTTCTTGGCAGCTCGCAGGGAGCATGCCATCCCTAGCCAGAGCCAGATGTTGGTACTAGAATTTGCCCTATCAAAAATTTTGGTCTTCTATCACATTTGTACACAATTTTACCAGTTTTCCGTCACCAAAGCTTTAATCCAATCAAGTCCTCTGTTATAACTTCCTCCAGCTGTTGACCTAAGCACCTGACTGTCTATTATGTAAATGCAAGAGCCCACTAATCGTCATAGTTTACATCATATTGACCAAACCTCGAAAGAGTTGGCATTATAAAATATATTTTTACATGTGGAAGTTAATACCGAGATCAGATGGAGAAGCACTCACGATGGCACTCATGTGGAAGTAAAGGAAGTTCTGGAGTGTAAATGTTAAAATTGCACTGATTGCTTAAAGCCCGATAGCATTCATAAGGAGCCAATAGCTATGCATAATGTGCTAATCGCCACGGTCATCACATTTAGAGCAACCAAGTGTCAAGTGAGCCCATCGATGAATCCCATGGTTAAACACTCATACACTTGAAGAAAAGCATAAATATATTACAAGTTACATGATTCACAATGAAGGAAGGCGAAATCTTGCCACGTATCTGAATAATTGCATATCAAGCTAGAAAATCTCAGCTTTATGCGATCTATGCCATGTAGAAGGAGAAAAATAACAACTGATTAGCTCTACGGGTTTGTTGAACTCCTTCCACATACGGAATTGCCAAAGTTTCATAGCTGGCTACCAAATCTTCACTAAATCGCTGCCAGACAATTGCATAAGAAAGATCGGGGGCATGTGACAGATACAAAATTAATTGAAGGAAGAAGATTAATGGGCAGGAAATTCTTTTCAAATTTAAAGACATTTGACTTCATCAGATTCAGTCTCAGTGTATCATCTTCACCAGTCCTTCGATGAGTCCAGGGGAATCACTCGATCCTCGATCCAGGAGAATCACTCAATCCTGGATATCTGAGATTATCAGCTGTACCATCTCTGTTATACAATTTGCTACCTGTCTGTCTAATCTGCCAATGGGGTCCTCCCATACCTGGTTGAGATCTCAGATGAGCAAAAGGGCACGACCATCTACTGACTGTCTGACTCTTCTGCCTATGAGATTTCTCCCATATCTGGTTGAGTACCAGGATTGTAGAGGCACCTGTGCAACCACACGGCCAACTGCTGACTGTCCTACTCATCTGCCTATGGGATTTCTCCCATATTTGGATGAGTAATTGGACTGCAGAGGCACCTGTGTGAACCCGACCAACTGCTGATTGTCCTACTCATCTGCTTATGGGATTTCTTCCATATCTGGCTGAGTAACCGGACTGTAGAAGGCACCAGGGTGAGCTCGACCAACTACTGACTGTCCTACTCATTTGCTTATGGGATTTCTCCCATATCTAGCTGAGTAACCGGACTGCAGAAGGCACCAAGGCAAAGCAGGGCAAGCATCTCAATGTCATCTTTCCCTCTCAAGGAGGGATACTTTCTCTTCGACTCCAAGTCTTCTGCAAAAGTATTCGAACTTCACCCTGGGAAGAGCCTTGGTGAGAACATCTGCAGTCTGGTCATCTGTCGGCATGTACTGTAACTCGACCGCACCTTTCTGCACATCACGAATGAAGTGATATGGAATCTCGATATGCTTCGACCTGTCGTGAAATACAGGATTCATTGGCATCTGCACATAGCTCTTGTTATCATAGTGAATCATGGTCGGCTTTGAAATCTGGCCGAACAATCCTGCTAGGAGTTTACGAAGCCAAACTGCTTCTCGAGCTACTGTGCTAGTAGCCATGTATTCGGCCTCTGCAATACCGAGTGCTACCGAGTTCTGCTTCCTGCTGCACCAGGAAATGACTGCAGAACCCAAGCTGAAGCAACATCCAGAAGTACTCTTTCGATCTGCAACACATCCGACCCAATCTGAGTCTGTAAACCCCTGCAATATCAGGTCACCATTTGAAGCATACTTCAATCCATATCCCACAGTGCCACATAGGTAACTGAGCACATGTTTTGCAGCAATCTAGTGAATTTGGCTCGGTTCACACATGAACTGACTGGGGGCATTCACAGCAAAACATATATTTGGTTTGGTGTTGGTCAGGTACATCAATGACCCAATCAACTGGCGATAAATGGTGGGATCAAACAAATCAGAATCTGAAGTAGAATCTCTCAACTTCTTCCAATTCGCATCCATCGGAGTAGCCATGGACTTGCAGTCCATCATTCCGAATCTCTTCAATATATCAATGGTGTATTTTCCTTGTCCTAGGAAAATCTCTTTCTGCCTCTACCACACTTCTAATCCCAAGAAGTAATGTATCAATCCAAGATCTTTCATTTCAAACTCAGAGGCGAGATTCTTCTTACACCATACAATGAGTTTCTCATTTCCTGTGAGAAACAAATCATCAACATATAATACTAGAATCAGTGGCTCATCATCTACAACCTTGTAGTAAAGGTTGGGGTCTGCATCACTCTTGGAAAATCCCAAGCTCACCAGGAATCTGTTTATCCGTCCATACCAAGCACGGGGTGCTTGCTTGAGTCCATACAATGCCTTTTTCAATTTGCATACATGGGACTCCTTACCTTGGACAATAAACCCATCTGGTTGTTCGATGTAAACTTCTTCCTCAATAACACCATTGAGAAAGGCTTTCTTCACATCCATCTGATGCAACTTCCATCCCATAGCTGAAGCAATCGCGATAATGGATCTGATGGAAGTATATCGGGCCACAGGAGCAAATGTCTCATCATAATCGACTCCCTCTTTCTGAGAGAATCCTCTGGCTACAAATTTGGCCTTGTATTTCTCAACATTGCCATCTACTCCATGCTTGATCTTGTATAACCATTTAGAAGTCACTACTGACTTCTCCTCAGGTCTCGACACAACTTCCCACACATCATTCTTCATGATGGATTGATATTCTTCCATCATGGCATCCTTCCAAACTTGATGTTTGGATGCTTCTTCATAAGTCATTGGTTCTGAATCAATAATGTTGCTCATCAGTGCCACATAGCTAGAAAATCTCTAAGGTCTTTTGCTTTCTCGGAAAGCTCCATGTGGAGCATTATGCCCCTTTGCATCTTACAGTGTCTGCTGTGCCCATTTAGGTCTTTTCCGACCTGTCACATCTCTGAAGATATCAATTGGATCTATGGGATCGATAGGTTCATCCTTTTCTACTGACTCCCTCTGAACTGGAGGGGGAGACGATCTCATCTCCTTTGGTTCTAACATTTCTTCATCATCGATCTCCATATCTGATCCTTTGCCTTTCCTGACAGCCATCTCTTCTGCAAAGGTCACATCCCTACTGACTTCAATCTGTTTGGATCTTGGAATGTAAATTCTGTAAGCCTTTGAAAACTCATTGTATCCCACAAAGATTCCCTTCTTGCCTGAGGGTTCTAACTTTGATCTATTCTCTTTGGGCACATGTATGTAGACTGGACAACCAAATATCTGAAGGTGGCCCACTTCTGGTTTTACTTCTGTGAAAGCTTCCTTCGAGGTCATCGTTCTAGGTTGAGAGTCATACTCTTGGAAGCTTCCTCCTGAACATCAATGGGATTCATGTGTCCACCACTTGTTCATCGGAACAAGTCCCATCATCCTTCTCTTGTAGGCCATATCACATGGTATTTTCCCAACAAGTCAAATCCTGACTGATGATCAATGACATTGCATAATCAAATGTAATGACAATAGTTTACACAGGCATCTTAGCTAATACTTTATCACAATAATCATGAATATGTCTATTGAACACATCTAGGAACTATCTAGATGTCTGCTATCTCCACTAGAACATGCCATCAAGAGTGTGCACTACCCTAAGCATGCAGGAAGGAGATATCATCTAGACTAGCTTCATGAAATGTTGTGTAGCTGATATGTATAATAAAATAACAGGGTAAACTATATCAACTGCTCAACACATTAGATCTACATAAAAACATATAAGAAAAAACAGATCTATATAAGCAAGAAAACAAAAATACTTATCTCTTATTGTTTTGGTGTGTGGGCTCCCGCTGCCTTTTTGTGGGAACGAACCATAAGAGATCTATGTTCTTGCATTCTGGATCTTCTAGAAGAGGAACTCCGAACGATCATCATACCTTGGCTTCTTGTGATGATGGTCTTCTTCTACATCAGCAGTTGAGGCTTCATGCTCCCTTTTACTTGAACTTCGACAACTACTGGCGTAGTGTCCATATTTCCTGCACCTATAGCATTGAACTTGAGATAAGTCCCTCTTCTCCTTCTTCCGATCTGGGGAAGGACTAGATCTCCTATCTTGGTGCTTGTGTTTATAAAACTTTCTTCGCTTCCCTTTGCCTTTCTTGGCATGGGAAATGAATGCTTGATTCTCCTTTGGTTGATTACCATGGAGTCTTTGACGTGCTGCAATCCTTGTCTCCTCCCGGGAGCAATCTGCCCAAAGCTTGTCAAACTTTGGTAGTTTGGATCTACCACTTATGCTTTGGATAAAGGACTCCCATGATGGTGGAAGGCCATTTAAAGTGTGTAGGACAAGCTCCTTATATTAATAGGATCTCCACTGGTGCTGAGCTTGTCTCTGAGTTCTGTGATCCTCATAAAGTATGAGGCAATAGATTCTGACTTTGCTATCTTCATATTTGAGAGTTGGTTTCTCAAAGTCATGGATACATTTAGGCTAGTGTGTTCAAACAACTTCATAATGGTCTTGAACATTTTCCTAGCATTCTTCTTTCCTGAGATTTGAGGAACCAAATGGTCTCTCACTGAATCCACAAGAATCCTTCTTGCTTTAGCATCATTCTTCCTCCATCAGGATTTATCCTCTTCGGCTTCTGGTTCAGGGACCTTTTCATTTACATATAGCAAGAGATCATTTTCTTCTAGGAGTAGAAGAACCCTAGACTTCCAAGAGATAAAGTTGGAGGCTCCTTCCAAACGATCTTCAACCTTCATCCCAATCATCTTGATTGTAGATCTGGTTCAAAAACCCTAGCAGGAGCTAGGTCAAAAATGAAAGTTAATAATTTGAAAAATTGAACCCACAGATAAATTCGCCTTGCCAAGGAGAGTTGAATGGAGGGTGGGATGGTCCAAATCTGTGGAGAGAATTGAGTTAAATCTGAAACCCTAATTCTGCTGCAGCCACATAGTTAGGTCAAAAATTGAAAGTTCTCGGAATTGAATTCCGTCTTCACCAATAGATGTGCCTTGACAAAAACGAAATTCATATAGCTTCTTTTCTCCAAAATGATGGTTGGAGACTTCACAAGATGAAACCCTAATTCCGATAGGGTTCCGATAGTGTTCTGGCAATGGCTTCTTCTAGAATTGCTCTGATACCATGTTAAATTTCATACATTCATAGCATAATAATATAATTGCATAAGCAGGATCACTAGAAGCAAGACAAAGCACAAAACAACAACATAGAGTTTACCCTGGGAAACCCAAATGGGAAAAACCCAGCAACCTTCACATAGAGATGATAATTTTGAGATCGGAGTACAAATAAGAAAAGAGAAAGAATGTGAAAGTGTCTTTCACAAGTAGATGCCCCAAATAAGCTTCCTCCAAGTGATGCGAAATTTGCCTCCTCCAAGTGATGCGCAAAAGGCAAGTGAGTGAATGAGTTAATGAGGTGCACTAGCCTCCTATTTATACAAGTGCAAACTGGAAAATTCCTAACTGAGCCGACTTCACCTGGGGGCAATTTAATAATTCAATTTTAATATATTTCTTTTGTTTATTTGCACCCCAAGGTTTACATTGATTCTTTCATGTGGTTACATAAATAATTACATCCAGTTCATCTCCCTTAGGAGGTACAAACAAGTACAATGAAGGTACAATAAAATATAATAAATAACATCTTCTGAAGTTGTACAAAATCCAACAAGCACTACTATCAACAAGCAATGTGTCACTTCCATGAGTGATTGTCCTTGTAAGAGCTGATATTAACACATATTTTTCACTTGAAAACCTCGCCGAAAAATCGGCTGGGAAAAATCGTGATTTTTTGAAAAGTCGTGAACGCTGTTTTTCCAAAAAGTCGTGACTTTTTGGTAAAAAGCGCGGGTCGACCCAAAAAGTCGCCTAGGCCTCCATAATGGAAAAAATTGCCAAGGAGTCTTTTTCATAGTTTAAAAAACTCGGGTTTTAAATTTTTTTTTATGAGTTTTGTACAAGTGACATTGATGTCAATAATACTAAATGGTAATGTTAAATTCTTAAAGTAAAAGTGAGATTCTCTTTATCTTTCATTTTCCATCCTTTTACTAAAATTTTTAACATTACCATTAATTGTTTAGGATGTTTGAGAGTGGTTCCAACCTCATCGGACTTCATATGCAAAAAGTAGAATTTTAGATCCCATTCAGAATTCAACAAACTTAATGGTTTTCAGGATTTCGGGATTGCAACGTTTCCACTGGATTCTATCATGTATGTGGGTCAGGGATTGGAATTTAATGAAGCACATCAAGCTCTCTATGTACCTTGATGTTGGTGGTGTCAATGCCTGATTGTTGAAGTTGATTGAATTCCTCTGTCATGACCTTACTAAAAAATGTACCCTTTAGTCAAGCAAAATCACATATTAAGCATGGGAAGCTCTTTCTACCTTATTTTAACGCTTGGATTAAGAAGTTTCATCAAAATTGTACGGTGTTAATTGATGTCCTTGGAGGATCAACTTCGAGATTAGAGGTAGAGGCAAGGGTTAGAGCCTAGAGGTGGGGGAACATGGTGCTATTGATGAATAGGATCCCAAACATAGACAATGATTTTGATGATTATGTTTTTTCATTTTTGATTTAGATATGTATTGCACTTGGTGCAATTTTGATAATATTTTGTCTCTAATGGTTTGGAATCATAGCTTGGTATCTTTAATATATATATTTTTCATTAAAATTGTAAAATTTTATGTATTTTTTAGCAGCCCGAGTCATTGAAATCAAACCGCTCCTAGTTATTTGCATCCACTACATCTATATATCAACGCTTTCTTCATATTTATGTTCCAATGTGTTTATCTGATGTTATTGTTGCTTTATATGTTTAAAATTATGAAAAAAATGAATGTATTTTGTATTTTTTAATGTTTTCCCGACTTTTGCCGAATTTTGTCGATGTTGCTGAGAAGTTGTATTTGGGATCCTTGCCAATTTTTGCCGATGCCGACTTTTTCAACATTTGAATCATCTTCTGTTGCTTTCTTCTGAATAGGTTCATCATGTTCTGCGGCATGAGCATGCTATCTTTTATTATTCCCTTTTCTAATTTGATCTTTTATGTGAGGACAGTTTCTTGCAATGTGTCCCATCTTTTGGCAGCTATAACATTTGTAATTTGAGTAATCTTTTTGTGTCTTCTGAAACTTTTTGCGGGAATGGGATTCTTTCTTGCTTTTCCCTTTTCTTGCATGTGCTGCTAGTGCTTGATCTTCATCATCACCTAACTTTTCTTCTCGTACTACCAATCTAGCTTCTTCTTGTGTGCACTCGTCCCATAGCTTGCTGAACTTTCTTAGCTTCCTTCTGGAACAACTTCCCTGAATAAATGATTCCCAAGACCTTGGGAGACCATTCAATGTAGGCATCACTATCTCAGCTTCATCAACCGTTTCTCCAATGGATTCAAGCTGTTCTTTGATTTGAGATGCCCTTGTGAAGTAGGATTGAATGGTTTCTGAATTGCATTTTCACATTCTTGAGCTGTGTCCTCAATGTCATCTTCCGGTTGATATTCTTGCCTTCAAATAATCGGAACAAGGCATCAAACATTTGCTTTGTAGTCTTCAATGATGAGACATAAGGGTTCAAGTGATCCTTGATATAATTTGCAATGATTCTCTTTGCCCTAATCATGTTCTTCTTGTGCCTTTTAGCTTTATCTCCCTCTGGCTCATCAACCTCTTCTTCATGAAGAAAAATGACATAAGCATGAAAATTCTCATTCACACATTCTGTCAAACACTTCGAACATCTAGTGTTTTAATTAAAGATTTTCTCACAATTCTTTGAAATTAAAACCACCAAGTCAAAAGCCCTTCAATACTGAAAATTAAGCAAGTACATAGAACACAAGTGTTTTTGGTCAATCTAGACTGGGCAAAACCCCAATTTGGGAAAAACCCTAAGAGGAAGATTATTCATTAAGAAGAGTACTCAGAAAATTCTGTACAATGAATTTTTCTTCTATCCCTTACTGACAAAATTTCACAACAACAGAACAGCGACAAACTACCTCAAAATCTGAGCCAACATCGAAATCTGTGCCAATCTCAAAAACTGTGCCAAAAAGCTGCTGTATAGTCTGCTGTACGGTACTGTACGGCCTGCTCTTCTTCTGCCTCGATTTCTGAGCCCACACGTGCCTGCAATTAATGCTGTACAGTCTGCATTTAATGCACAATCAATTTCTTGGATTCGAGTCCACACATGTGACTGTAATAAATGCTGTACGGCCTGCTACATGCAGCCTTGGGATGCGTGCTGCTCCTTTTCTCTTGAAAATTGTGCCCTTTCTGTCTTAGGAACTCTTCTTGGTCTTCAACCACTCCTCTTTCTCTCTTTTGATGTTGAATGTGTTTTCCTTGCCCCTTTTCTCATTGTTTTATGCTTTATCATTTGTAACTACCTTTCTAACTACCCAATCTAGGGTTGAGATCAAATTACAAAATCAAGGGTCTAAAGTAAATGCTCTCACCTTTTAATAATTAAATCACTAATTATTAAATATGTCACTTAAGTGAGACCCAAACTCATAAAGTACAAAACATCATTACTTTATTTATATAAAAGTCACTTTTTACATAAATACACAAGGAACAAAGCGTTCCAAGTCCCCTCATCACACCCACACCAAAAACATGAGGGAGGACCTTCAGAGTTATCTTTTCAGCACTTCAACATATTTTTCCAAATCATTCTCTTCTAGAATAAGAAGCACCCTATACTTCCATGCTTGGAAGTTATCAGCCCCTTCAAACTTCTCATAAAGCTTGGTGTTGTTCGTCATTTTGTCCAAGCTTAAAAATATGACAGAGATGAAAGTTTTCAGAAATGGAATTTGTACTTACTAGTCAATGCGCTATGCTAAGGTGATCTCCACAAGCCAAAATCAGCTCCATTGTCAACCTGAAAACTGCTTAACGTCCAACCTAGGGTTTTATGAGGAAACCCTAATTTTTCAAACTTTGATTCTGTAGAATGATAGAATCTGATCCAGTTAGAAGATGTGCCCTCCCAAGGCGAGTTGAGCAAACCTTCTTTTCTTCTAGATCTGTGGTCAGAACAACTCACAAATTGAAACCCTAATTTCTGAAGTTTCTGTAGAATTTAGTTCAAAACTGAAATTTCACTAAATTGAAGTTTTGTCTCCACAGAGAGATGCACCCTCCTAGAGCGAATTGAACAATCCTCCTTTTCTTCTAAATCAGTGGATGGAAACACTAGAATCAAGAAGCCCTAGTTTCCGGCAGTTGCAGCTGTTGCAGTGACTTCTTTCAACACCTCTCTGTTACCATGTTGAGATTTTACTTAATTAGTTATGTTATTCAGAATTCGTTAGACTTTAATTCAATTTATATCATATCATAATAACTGCATGCATAAGTATCACTGAAAGAAAGACATTCAGAGCATACACAAAGATTTATCCTGGGAAACCCTCTTGGGGAAGAAAACCCAGCAAAACTTTTTCAGTATAGATTCATCAACAAAGTACAATGTCAATACAATGAAGAGCTAAAGCTCTGTCATAGAAAGATATCCCAGATACAAAGATAAGATAAAACCCGAGATATTAGTCTTCTTCCAGTTGCTGCTTCTCTTTCTTGCGCACTTGTCTCACTGACTTGATGCGAACTTGCTTGAGTGAACAAATGAGGAGGACGCCACCTTTATTTATACTTGAATTCTGGCTGACTTTTCACTGTGGGGCCGACTTCACTTGGGTGACTGTGTCGACTTTCCTGGGGCAGTTTTAACCTGTGATTCCTGTGGGGCCGACTTGTCTAAGTAAAAATATAATATTCTTTTATTTATTATTCTTCTGGAATCTTTTGGGCCGACAAAAGAATATCTTCTGAAGCTACATAAAATATCAACAATTAGATCTGTAATTAATTAAACATTCAATGCAGTGCAGTAAATCTTCTGTATTCAATATAAGAAATGCAAATAAAAGATAATGGAGTACACAGTCAAACTATCCAAGTCGATCTCTGAGCATAATCTGCTATTTGATTAAAGCAGTTTGTCTCCACAAAACAACTCAAAGCTTCCCTAGCCAGACCCCTCTCTACTCACCAACCCCTTTTTACCTTGACATATTCTATTTTATAGATACAAGGATCCACTAGACTTGGATCTCAGATCCATGAAGAAAGGAACAATTTGCTATTTTTATCCAAAACAGACTACATGTATTTGATAAGATATGACAAGTAGACTCAACCGAAACTGAGATCCTAAACTCTAGGAAAGAACTAACCAACTCCATTTTTGATCTTTTATCTTTTATTAAACATTACATCGAGATACAATATTATGAAAAGGAGTTTTTCAAGTCAAACATTGACTGGGCTGATAAAATCAAAATTTACAAAAGATAAGACCTGCTATACAAAATTCGTAGCACATTCAGTGAAGTCTCGGAAGGATGGTGCTGCAAAATCCTTGAGTCCTTATGACAATTCTTGAAACTACATTGAACTTGCTCTGTTTCAAGACTCTGTCAAAATGCTGTAGAAAGTGATCTGATCTTCAAAATTTACAGTCTCAAGAAAGATTTCTTCTATTCCTTGGTCTTTTGAGTCTGAAGGGTATCCTGTAGAAACTGAGTGCCCAAGTGCCCAATTCTGCTAGGACATCCGATCTGCTGCTGCTTGCTTGATTTCTTTGTTTCTCTTGAAGCCACTTAGTTTTCCAACACTTCTTTTGCCTGCTCAGTCTTTTATTTTCCTTTGTTATCTTCTGAGCAAAGCCACATAACTTGTTGTGTTTGATGACTAGGTTACTCAAACTTTTATTAATCTTGGCATTTTCTTTCTGAAATTTGTTATTCTCTTGCTCCAGACTTTCAGCCCTTTTTTCAGACTTCTTCAATTTCCTACGAATCTTCTTCTTGGTCATAGGTTTCCTACTTTCTATTAACTGAGACAAATCTGACTTCTGTACCTGAGAGGCTTGTTTGGCTCAGCAGAATAAGTAGGGAATTCTTCACCTTTCTGTTTTTCATCAAAAAGAGATTGATTATGGAGATCAACAACTGGTAAGTCTGGTACAACGTTCAAAGACTTCTCAATATTAGTCAAAGCTTCTCCAATCTTCTGTTCCATTTCCTTTGAGCGTTCATCTTCTTCATCTGATGATGACTGAGCAGAGACTGATTTCCCAAGTTTCACAGACCTGCTAGACTCCTCAAGCTTAGTCATTTCCTGTTCTGTATTTATCTTGGAATTTTTCTTCACCTTGGAGAATCTTGGAAATGATTTAGAATTTCTGTTTCTTCGATTTTTCACCAGCTTCTTCTGAGGAATTGTCAAGGTCAATAACTTCATTGCTCTTTAAAGAGGGATCAAAGATAGACTTAGCATTCATCCTGAACTTCTTAATTGATCGGGCATGCGGCTTTCTCGGGGGATACTTCTCCTATATATCCTGTTGGTCCTTAGTGACCTCTTGTCGCCTTTTCTTCTTAGAAGAAACATTAGCAGGCTCAGCTTCCTCACATTTTTCAGACTCAGGAGCAGGTTCTCCTTTTCCCCTTGTAGAATTCAGCTCTGAAGCCTCTGGTTGAGATTTTCTTTTTCGACTGTAAACTTTGGTATAACCAGCCTCTACTTGTCTTTTACTAGGAGGAAATTGCAGATTTTGATCAGGAGGATTTTCTTTCTTGTTTCGAGATGACTTAGGGTTCCTAGATTTCTGAGAGGAAGAACCTATCTTTACTTCCTGAGGCCAAAGAAACTCCATTTTGAATCCAAAAAAGGAGAGGAATTGATCCCAATTCCTGTGAATCTTAGCCAATTCCTCAACAATTAATAATGTTATCAGAGCTTGATGCTAAATGCCATGGTGTGTTTTTTGTGGATAAGCCCTAACTTTCATTGACATTTTAGTAAGGCTCTTCAGCAGAAAATAGGGCAAATTAAGTTGAGCATCTCCAGTGATGTGCAACAAAAATCTTATCTGATATAAGTAAATGAAAGAATACCTTCCCTCTCTATTAAAATAGCGCTGGATCCAATACAGCAACTGTTTCCATTCTGGATTTAAACAGGTTCTTGGGAGTCCTTTTCTCCAGTCGGGGTTTTGAAACTCTGGCCTGAGAAATTGAATACAGTTGGAGACAGCAAAATCTTGACGCCTGACCCTATGTTCTCCATCAGTAGGTAGCTTCCCAGCTAGGGCGATCGATGCTTCAGTTACTTGAAAGTTCAGGTCCCCAACTTTTACTTGTTTCCCACTGAATCCTTCTGCAAAATCCCTAGCTACTCCTGAGTCCTTCGTGATGCCCCTGCAACTTCTGACAGAACTCAAGCTGGTCAGCAGCTTTGAACCTGTCCCCAATTTCAGAATAGGCCTCAATCACCTCTGTTCCCAGCGGTTCATACTGCACCAATTGACCACCTTTCTTTTGAGAAGACATTGGTATGAACTGGAGATAATGCGAGCCACTGCAAAATAGTTGCTACTAATTCTGAAAGCAAAAGAACACTCCAGAAAGACGAGGTGAGAAGAATCACATTCAATATGAATTTTGATGCAAAGATTTCAAATCCTCTGTTTCAAAAACAATCATGAGAAAAATAAATAGTACACCAGAAAACTGATCGCAAACTTGAGCATGATTAAAACAATATCAGACCACCTCATGATGTTGGAAGTCACCAAATCCCTCAAACAATCATAATTGAAAGAAAAACCTTGACAATCTGACCAATTGATTGACTGCTTGTCAGATTTCAACTGATTCCCAATGCATTTGGCGGTGTCGGAAATTTCAAATTTTGTAGCGCTAAGATGAAAAATCTGTTGGACACAATGTTCACACTGAGAGGGGGGTGAATCAGTGTGAAGGCAATTTTAAAACTTTTTCAACTTTTACCAATCAACTAACAATTCATCAATGCATTGTTCTACTATTTACATGATCATTTCATAAACAGCCATCACTTAATCATTCATGAATCATAAACATCTAAATCATGGAGTCATAACAAGAACCAAAGCACAAGAGAACACAACACAATTTAATCTTTGTAATCTTTTGTATTTTATGGGACCGGCTACAACCGTTAGGGTAATTCAGCACCAACTGATACAAAGAGCACCAACTCCTCATCCGGAGACCAGCCTGGTTTTCTTAGACCCAGCCAAGAAGGGTTGAGGTATCCAAACCCCAGATGCAAGACTAGCTTGCATTTACAATACAGTATACATACTCATGTCATCACTCACACACATATCATCCACCAACTCTACACACTCATGTCATCACATATCATTAATCACTGTCATATCTCATCATCAACAACTTGTCTCTGCCTTGTCACATTCTGTTACTGTCATTTTATCATACTGTCCATGCCTTCACAATCTGCTGCTGTCTAGGATTACACAGATCTGAATTTATCATGCCCAGAAAAGATCTTCAATCATCTCATCTCTGTCAAGCATTCTTGAGCACATCTTCATTCTAACCTGAGCACATCTTCATCCTGTCCTGAACACATCTTCATTCTGTTCTTGAGCATATCTTCATTCTGTCCTTGAGCATATCAATACATCATTCAGCATTCTGCCCAAATCATTATCTTTCTGTCCCTGAGCACAACATTAGCATTCTGTCCATCACCACATCATCAGCATTTTGTCCAGGAGATCATCTTCAGCATTCTGTCCAAGAGCACATCAGCATCATCAAAAACATGTCATCAGGAATATCTGCAATCAGTCCATCACCAAGTTTTAGGGCTTCATTGTGTCTTCACAAAAGAGAAAGAGATTTAGAAGATGGAGATCATTTGCTGCTCCTCATGTCTGCTGCTGCCCCGAAAACTCAGACCCACGAAATCAGAGTTCCTCAACTCCACCGAAAATCATCATACAAAATAGAAACTTGTCTTCTTATTTATACTTTTCTTTTCCACAACTTGTGGAGGCCGACTTGTCCTCTTTTATTTTATTTTTAGCATTCAAAATAATTAAATAAATAAAAAATGATTTATTCAAGGTAACCATCCTTCATTCAAGAAGATAACCCAACCATGCCATGTCATTTTCATTTTTAACTTTGAATAGTGGCTCTCTTTTACCCATATGACTTTTATGCCACATCATTTTCTGACCTTCCAAATGAATACATATTTATTTACAGCTTGATCATTTTTATGCCATGTCAAGGTGATTAAGAAGGGCAACCAAGGTTTGTTTTAGATGACCATCCCGATTATGGGCTTCTTCGAAGATGTGGGCTTCAACACCTTTCACCTATCCTTCCAGAATGCCCGCAAGGGCCCTTTCGCTTGTCCATACACGCCTCCATAACATGCCCGGAATGGGCCTTTAAATGCCCGCACACACCCCTCAAAAATGCCCGCAGCTCATCATGTGAAATGCCTGCAAGGGCTACTTGTGCTTGCCCTTATGCCTTCCTCATTATGCCGCACTGCCTTTGAAATATGCCCGCATGGGCACCTATTTATGCCTGCAGAAGGCCACATTAACATGCCTGCAAGGACAGTTTAGAAATGCACGCAGGGTGTTTGAAGTATGCCACATTAAGATGCCTGCATGGGCTTAGTAGAATGCCCGTAGATAACCTCCCCATATGCCCACAAAGGGTCATGATGCTCTGTCATCACACTTGTCATCCTTGCCATATCATCTTTGTCCTTGTTGCCTTGTCATCCATGTCACATATGTGTTATTCATGTCTCCATAACCTCTGCCACTTTGTCACAAGCACCTGTCCAGCTTGTTCTTCAATGTCCTTCATGCTTCAACTTGACTTTGACCTTAACCTTGCCATATCATTACTTTGACCTTTGTCATTAATGTGTTGTCATCAATGACAACATTAGCCATCAAAATCAGGAGAGTTCCTCTGCAGAATCAGAAATTGATTTTGTAGCGCCTTTTAACTTGAAAACACATATTCCGCTACAAAATTAGTAACTCTTCATGTCTGGCAGATATATTGTTTGACTGGTCTCACAAACTTGCAAAGGCTAAGGACTATAACACAATATAACCGAGTAACCTCCAAGATCTCCATTATTTGCAACTTAATTGAAACAGAAGATTTCATACAAGACACCAATGAAACACTACAAACAAACCAAGCAAGCAAAACAAGCAAATTTGGTAAAAAGCTAAGTCTCAAGGGAGGGTCACCAACGATAATTCAGGTTATAAGGGATAGGATTTTAGGTAGCAGACTTTATTACTAACAGAAGGAAAACAAAAATGAAAAAGAGAGAAAATGTTGAGAAAATACTGTCAATATGTAAAAAGTTACGCCAAAAGAAGTTAAACATTGCATTTCACATGCTACATCTGTGATATGGTTAAAACTTCCATATGGAGGGTGATTTGGCTTGTGGACACTGGTGCTTCTAGAGAAAATCTTGATGTCATCTTTGGTAAAATGCGAATCATTTTGTACGCATAGGGTTATTGGGACTTGTAGCAGATAAAGCATTGTACTTGGCTAACTGTTTTTTAAAAGAGGTACTCACCAAAATGTCATGGCTTCTTTCCTCTGGAAAGATGAGGGAGGCTGCTGCTGCATGTTTCTGACAAATTTCTCCAATATTTGAATCTTCTGTGACAGACTTGTTGATATCTCATGAAAGGCATTATTTATAGTTTTAAATTGAATTCCAGCTTCCCTAGTTCATGTTTATATATAAAGGATAAGGGCCATATTATGGGACATTTGGATTTTTCCAAATGTGGTCAAGAGCTCTCCTCTCGGCCAACACACTACTCCCTAGGTTCAGCCTAGCAGTCGGGTTTCTATTGAGAGACTCTTCCCCATAGTCTTGGATGCCATGAGATCTGGGCTCCCTCGCTCTTGTACTTACTACTTCCCCCAGGATCATACAGCCAAGCCTCCTCATCGCTGGTCATTCCCCAGAGGATATCGTCCACTAGTGCATTGGCTCTTTCATAGTGCTTGATAACTTAGACAGCGAGCCCACATCTTAGTCCCCTCACTTGTCCTCAGCTGCCAGCTCTGGCAGGCCTTGAAATCCTCTCTCTGTTTTGTTCATCACCGAGTTTTCCACCTTATCTATACTCTCTCTTAGTTAGAATTTTGGCATCTAGTTTCTAGCTTATTCTCAGATATTAATATTTTTTTTTCCTTTAGCATCGATCTAGGAGATGCTTTTGCACTCCCACTTGGTATCTGCACTATATGTACTATCTAGGTCCATTGACCTACTTTTTGTGGTCATTTGGCTGGCATCAGTGAAATTATCTGATCTCATCTCCCCGCTGTCAAATGCACAGGCATGTGTACTATTGAGCACTAAAATTGATTTTCAATGTTTCCAATGAAGTGATTGAGATATGTTTCTATTTGTGGTTTTGCCAAGTTGGTAATGCAGCAAGAACTGTTTTTGAGGTGCCTCAAGAGCATCCATGCCCATCACAGATTCACATCTAGTCTCTTTATTTCATAAAAAAATTTCCTGCAATGACAACAAACAATTCTGCAAAGACATTGGTGCATTAAACATGTTTGCATTTAGAGGCAATGTTTGAAGGCTTAACACCGCAGTTCTGAGAGGGCAGGTGGTGGAAGCTTCTGGAATGTGTGAAGATAACAATGCCTGGTTCAATTCTTTATCTTGCTTTTTTGGGATCTCCTTGATATCAGGGAAGCCATAAGTTGAGTCTGGAATGGACCTGGATTTAAAGTTTTAGTTATATTTGCCAATACAAGTTTAACATTTAAGTTGAATGCATGCTTTTGTAGAAAGTTTGTACTTGAAATGCTGGCTGATTTCCTTTAAGTTATCAGAAATTTGGTTTCTATTTATTTGTAGCTTTTTCAATTGTGGATGAACTAATAGGTGCCATTTTTCTTAGCAAATTACAGTAGTACTACTGGGATCTGTTTTAAATGATCTAGTTCCTCATTATTGTTGTGATTTTTCTAAATTTACAGGTTTTAGATTTTGACTTTGAGAAGTTCTGCTCAGTATCTCTTTCAAACTTGAATGTCTATGCTTGCCTGGTTTGCGGAAAGTACTATCAAGGAAGAGGTCGGAATTCCCATGCGTACACTCATAGTCTTGAAGCAGGTCACCATGTCTATATCAATTTACGCACAGAAAAGGCATATTGTCTTCCAGATGGATATGAAGTGAATGATCCTTCACTTGATGATATTCGGCACGTCTTGAACCCAAGGTTGGAATGCTGAGATTATTTGTCTTGTTTGTTGCTCGTTTCAGTTTCAGGAATACCTATATAGTCTAATTTATCATTTAGGCCAAATATTTCAGGCCTTATAATATATGACAAATGATATACCTCAGTAGCTACAATATTTTTAGGTTCTTGTTTTATTTTCTCCCGCATCTCTAAATGCATCAAAACCAACATTTTTCTTTGGCCTGATAGTTCTACCACTAGTGGCATTATGTATGAGTTAATTTTGACTTTGTAAGTTACACACATGTTTATAGCAATTAGTGGATTTCTTTTGGTCAGTCCTAGAAGGTAACCTATCTTTTCTTTTGTGGCTAGCTTGGATCTCCATGTATTTAGCAACACCATTAATAGTTTTTGGTCATTGATGTCCTTTAAAAAATGTTTCCTTTACATTGTAATTTTTTTCGAAGGAAAACCTCGCTGGGAAACCCTTCGGCACTTCTTCACATTTTGCAGATAGTACCCAGTGTAAACCCATCAACACTGATTATGGCACTTGACCCGGTAGGGACATCTATAGAGGCACAATGGAGGCATCCAGCCTGGGGAATTGACCCCAAAACCTCTTGAGCTCAAAGCACTCAACCACTCAAGCTATTCCATTGGGCTACTTTTAATACTATAATTTATAAGATATAAAATTTACATTAAATTTAAATCAAGCTGAATTTTATCCTCCAAATAACTGTGATTTGTGTATACCCAATATATCTGGCTAGTACTTAAAATCTCCCCTCGCCATTCTGTGAAATAAAATCATAACATGGAGATGGAAGACACGAGAAGATTTTATTCTGCTTATTTATTGTGGCAAGTTGTAGTTCCAAGGAGGTAAGGCTTGATTGCTGGATTGACACAGCCAACTTATGTTAGATGGATGATGCAGGTTTTCGAGGGAGCAGGTTGAACAACTTGATACAATTAAGCAATGGTCTAGGGCGCTTGATGGTTCAGACTATTTACCTGGAATGGTAATTGAATTAAGACTCAAAGTCTTGTGGCGTGGATTAGGGTCCAGCTAATCTGCCTGACTGTATCCAATGGAATTTAGTCGTCCATATGAACTTTTGCTATGTTTACATTGTTGTTTATTCCATTCTGTGAATATTATCAGTAACATCTCTTAGATCTTAATCGATTTATTTGGTGGATGTCTTTCAGGTTGGTCTCAACAATATCAAGGAGACTGACTTTCTCAATGTTACCATTCAGTCATTAATGAGGGTCACTCCTCTAAGAAACTTTTTCCTTATCCCTGGAAATTATCAGAACTGTAAATCTCCTCTTGTTCATCGATTTGGAGAACTGACAAGGAAAATCTGGCATTCTCGAAATTTCAAGGGGCAGGTATTTGCCTTGGAAGAGTCCAATCGTATAAATTAATAGCCAGTCAGCTAAGACAGCATATAGTAACTCTTGGGGATTTGTTTGCAGGTGAGTCCCCATGAGTTCCTACAGGCAGTCATGGTAGCCAGTAAGAAACGGTTTCGGATAGGTGCACAGTCAGATCCTGTGGAGTTCATGTCTTGGCTTCTAAATACTCTTCATGGAGACCTTGGAGGAACAAAGAAATCTAATAGCAGCATTATCTACAAATGCTTTCAGGTTCTGTTGTTAATTAAGCTGAGGCTCTAAGTATATAATATGTGCAGGAGCATGTTAGAGACTTAGTTCATTGCTTCCCATTTTTTCATCATTTGCATGTTGTGCTTGTCTATTCAGGGTCAATTGGAGGTGGTGAAAGAGATCCAAAACCGAAAAGTTAATGAGAAGAAAGAGGAAACAGAGAAACAACAAAAGGTGACTGGGATGGAGGATAAAGCAGAACCCGATGACGTGGTTAGAGAAATCTGCAGGATGCCTTTTCTTATGCTTGGACTTGATCTTCCGCCGCCTCCTCTTTTTAAAGATGTAATGGAGAAAAACATTATTCCACAGGTAATACTTAGTTTTCTTATTATAATTTCATATCATGTGGAAATGTTGTTTTAAATTTTTAATTCAAAGCAATAATATATAAAAGAAAACACACATTATGAAGGTTTTTCGAACTGTATTGTCTCATTCCTTTACGGTATCACATATATGAAAAGTTACTTCTTATCTAATGGCACAGTTTATGCATTTATGGAGATAAAAGTGGATACCCTGGCCAGATTATAGATATTTTCCCCATTCTTTCAAACTCTAGATGTTTTTTAGAAGTATGCAGTGGCTACGATTTGAAAAATGTAACCTTGACTTATATCTGGGGTGTATGTTATTTTTGGATGCTAACTGTGGTTACCATTTCAGAGTGCATTGTGATTTTAAGACTTGTTTGGGGGCATTTGTTGTGTCAGGTGCCACTTTTCAACATACTAAAGAAGTTTGATGGTGAGTCAATTACTGAAGTTGTCCGTCCCCAGATTGCAAGGATGAGATATCGTGTGACAAGGCTGCCACAATATTTGATTTTACATATGCGACGTTTTACAAAAAACAATTTCTTTGTGGAGAAGAATCCTACTCTTGGTGAATGTCCTCAAACCTACATTGTATGGTTTTCTTTCCTGTATTTTCCTTCCAGATAATGAAATTGATTTTTTGTGACACTTTTTTTGCACCAGTGAACTTTCCTGTCAAGAATTTGGAATTAAAGGATTATATCCCTTTACCTGTGCCAAAAGGCAATGAAAAATTACGCTCCAAGTATGATCTCATTGCAAATATTGTCCATGATGGGAAACCTGGTGAAGGTTCTTACAGGGTATTTGTACAGAGAAAGTCAGAGGAAGGCTGGTAAGCTCTCATTTCTGTCAACTTCTGTATCAAATGTTAACCATTAATATTTTCAGCTTCTACATGCAAACCTTTCCATAACAATTTAATATGGCTGGAGTTTGTTTGGGCAGATTGAATATGTTAATGTTTTCCAATCATTAATTCTATTTTTCTGTAGGTATGAAATGCAGGATCTCCATGTATCTGAAACTCTACCTCAGATGGTTGCACTTTCTGAGGCATATATGCAAATTTATGAGCAGCAACAGTAAGAACTGATGAAGGCTTTACACAGAATTTTTTTACTGATATGTAAGGAATTCCTTGTATGATTTATAAGAATGGTTGTAAAGTTTTTGATAGTTGACCAGATATAAATATATTTCTTGTTAAGGTCCTCTGTGCTTTTATTAGGACATGATCATTTGCTGTAATTTAGGACCTTTGGAATGTTCTTTTTATCTACTCAATTTAATTTCCTTGGCTAATTCAAGTCCAAATACAAAAATAGATGAAATAGGACGGTTCATGACCTACATATGAAATACAACTTTCTGTATTAGTTCCTTTCTATCTTGGTGAGCAGCAATTTCATTTTATTCTTCTGTTTTTAAATCTAAAATAGTAATAGTTGATATTCTTTGGGAAATAGTTTGGCTTCTGTCAAAAATATGCAATGGATTCCAGAACTTTTCTTAAATCAAGTCTGGCTATATCTTAAATGTTGTACAAAATCCGATTCAATTTTGTCAAAAAACAACTCGAGTTCAATAGCATAATTGTTTGAGAGATTGCAGTGTATATATCTGCACATACATATGTATGGGTGTGCAAATGTGTAATTTCAGTAAAAAATATTTTATTATCAGAGAAAACATATAGAGTTTTGTCTCCACCTTAACGGCAGAACAGGGACACCAAAATTGTTTATGCATGTTTATTTTTGGTGCTCATAAAAAAAGATTATATTATCAGAGAAAATATATACAAAAAGTAGAGTTTTGTCCAACCTTAGCGGCAAAAAAGGGTGTTTATGGGTAGAAATGACCTTTATGGGTAGAAATGACCTTGGTCAACTGTAGGGGTTAACCTCAGTGAAATGTCTCAAGTAGACTAAGCATTGTTTGGGATAGGGCATCCATCTGGATTCTGGTTTAACAACCATTAATTACGCCGAAGGCATATTTTAAGGGAGCGGTTCCTCTCGCCCCTTCGTTGTCTGTCGACGGCGAATGAGGAGCTGCCCCTGTGATTGTACGGATTAAGCCATGAATGCTGTACTCAGTGCACATAATAATAACAAAAAGCAAGTACCAGATTCTAAATTGTGTGTAGTGAGCAGCTGCGATGCTTCGACTGTAGCAACTTTGACTAATGGTAATGAAGAGCAGGCATCGTAACAACTGCCTGTTTCATTTTGCAGAGAATGTAATTGGGTAGCTGGCAGCACCACCAATGAGAGCGCATGAATCCTATTTTCTGTTTCTGTGTAGGCCCCATCTACCATTGAAATGCCCCCCCACTTCTTAGCCTCTTCGGATACTTGAATGATACGAAGCATTAATGAGTAGCCCCTCGGATAAGCTTGCACGTCATTTTCATGGACACAAAACTGAGTACCTGTTGCCACAGGAAATTAAAATCCAAATCAAAATGAAAGTCTGCATCAGACCACAAACTCAGCAGATAAATGGTTCTCACCGTTTGGGGAGGGAGCAGAGGCATTAACAATCTCAGTATTCCTTGAAGAATCTGTGTTGCTGCTGCTTCTGTTGTGCCGGGGTAATAAAGTTGAATATTCTGCTTTGAGAGGCTGTAGAATACATCCGATGCCAGCCTGAGTCTGAATTTGCGTACAATATTTGGTGTTTGAATTCCGTGTGTGTAATAAGGCAGTGGTGAGAAGATTCATGGCTCTTGTAATTTTACTAACAGTCGACGCCATCGTTGCAAAACTCAGAAATCTTTTTCAAAAACAAGTAAACCGTGTATAAAATGAATTTAGAATAGGTTTGCCAACTCAGAATTAGAAATTATGATTTAATGGAGTAGATTTGGTCGGAACAATGGTATAAATAGGGTTTGTGTCGTTTCCATGCGAGTGGCACTAAATTGGTTGGCTTACGTCGAATTTGGAAGGGTCCATAGCATGCTTATTTTTAATTATTTTTTTTCATAAAATTATGATTTTTTAAACAAAATTATTAATATTTTTGCTTGTGTTATTAAGAATCTTAATGTTTCTTCATAAAATTATCAATATTTTTGCTTGTGTTATTAAGAATTTTAATGCTTAGATTTTAGTTTAATTACAAATCAAATGGTTTTTAGCAATTTTTAAAGAAATATTATTTAACAAAAATTCTAAAATTGATTCTATGTAACTCTGGTAACAATTATAAGTTTTCACAATTTCAATAAAAAAAAATAATGACTTTGGAAGCGGATGCGGATAGAGGAAGGGGTGACATGGTGGGAGGGCCACATGGAGAAGGCGTCATGGGAGAAAGCCTGAGTTGGCGGTCCTTCCATGTGGTAAGTGTACGAACAGGCTACGGGATTTAGTTGAGGAGATGGATGGTGGTACGAGATGTAGGTGGGTGCTAACAGAGGCCATAATGGAAATTGGTCCCAAAGGCTATGGTTTTTTGGGTCCATGGGGGAATGTCTTGTCTTTCTTTATGGGAGTTTCTCTCTGTGAATTTTCTGTATCCTTCAGCCATTTTTGCTTTGTTTTTAAACGACGTGGGGAATTTTGGCCAACTTCAAGTCTTCAACCAACTCACGCGGTTGCCAGAGGGGTTGGGATTCGAACTGCGGAACCTTCGGAAGCTGTGTTAACTTGAACAAGCTCACTCATCGTCCGTACTCCACCTCCCACATGATGTCTCTCCGCTCATTTCAGAATATAAAGAAAAGCATCCATTCCGAAAGCTCATGAAGCGTAGAAAAGCTTATCATAACCATTTGTCTGTAGATCTTCCAGCAGTGTATTGGTATCAATGCCATTATGTTCTATGCTCCTGTGCTCTACCAGACCTTTGGATTGAAGAACGGGTCAGAGATTCCTTTTCCACGGCCATTGTGTTAGTGTTGCTGGTATGCCTAGTCATGGGGACCACTAGGATGGTTGAGTCCCAGCGAAACCTTTCCCCTAGAAACAAGGTCTGCTAGACAAAGTGTGACTCCTGTTCATGTTTGCAATTGCACATGCCTTCTTGTCAATTCTTTGCCATTTCAAATATGGTATCTTTTTGTTCTTTACTAGCTGGGTGTTGGTTATTTCCGTATTTGTGTTGTTTCTCACTCATGAGACGAAGAATATCCCAATCGACGAGATGATGGAAAGAGTGTCGAGAAAGCATTGGCTGTGGAAGAGATTTGTCACCGATGCCGACCTCATTGATGATGACGAAGATGATTATTCCAAACAAGAAAATGGTAAAGGCAATGGTAACGCCTACGGCAATTCCCAATTGTGATTTCTTCCTCCATCCAATTTCATCGAGGGAGAATCACAGATTCACCTACCTCATCACAGTTATTAGTTAGGTCACTCTGGCCCTTCATCATAGGCATGCAACAAATTTTATTACTTAGCACACTAATGTAAAACAAGTATTTGCAGTCTATTGCAATTTTTGTTGGTAAAGATGTTACGCTGATTCGGCAGTTATAAAGCACTCAATACTTAGCAAAACTACCCATGTGCTTAAATTTAAATTCCTACAGATGAAGTTATTGCTGATGATGTATGTACATCGAGGGATAGAGAGCATTTGCCTCGTTCCTGTTCCAAGGGTTTAATGGAGCAAAATGATACCATAACCTTCACTCCAAGTGTTGCGCAGCTTCTTTGGAAGCCCAACCACCATGAACTTTTACTCCAAGTGTTGCGGCAAATTTGTGTTGCTTAACCATTCTAATACTGGACTGTATAGTACTTCGATAATATTGGTGCAGCAAGGTTTTGATCCCAAGCCTTAAAGTTGGTGTCGAGAGGAGATTGATTGTAGTCACTAATTGGCCATCAAAAGTAAAGAATTCTTAATTTTAATTCAATTTTGAATTAAAGATATATATTAATTTAATCTTTTTATGATAGAAAAAATAATTGTAATTCAATTGATAGACATTTTAAAGAAAATATTGTCTTTACAATTGCTTACAATGTTCAATTTTAACTTACTATTGGCAAGACAAATAAATTGTAATTTCAGTAGCAAATAATCATAACTATACTTTGTCATTTCAAATGTAATTGTCTAATAAGTTATATGGATATTATAAATAAATAAAAAAACATAAACATTGAACCAAGTTTTCATCATAAAATGGCAATATAGAACTTAGACACAATCATATATTTGAACAATTTTGTGGATAACCATATAAGGGAGGATATGGTTTGTGTATCCATGTGAAGCATAATAACTGCATCTTATATTAATGTATTGAGCATACCACAATCCTTTTTAACCATGGGAGCCATGTTTATCAGTCATAAGAAAAAACAACCTTGTGGTAGATCTTAAGGCCTTTGTTGAAGGGCGTCAATTCTATAAAAAAACTACAAGAGCAATGAAGAGACCCTACTTGAGCAATGGAGAGACCCTACTTGCTTTACAGGCCTCTAGGAGCATGAAAAAATAACATAACTACATCCATTACTTATTATTTAAGCTAAGGTGTTTATGATTTGGAGTTTTCCAAGATCCATATGGACATGAAACTAAAAGAAATTACTCATAAGACCACCTTCAAGATATTGATTTGATCACTCTATCTTTCAAACATGCAAAATGTGCGCAAGGCAATGATGAGATGTTAGAACATAATCCATAATGCATAAGCTTGACGAAAACAAAATTTTATGTTACCTGCTCCCTAGCTTTTTTAAGAACCCAACAAGGGTAAAAATTGTTGCTCCAATAACTAATGCTACAAAGGATGTCTCCTTGATCTTGGGCTTGGCATGCGGCAACAAGAAAGAGAGCTATGGGGCATTCTCAAAATATTTGACACAATGTATTGTCACATTGATGTCCATGTTGCTAGAAAGAAGATGAAAAAAGTGAAATAGTGTGATAGATAAATATTCATAGAACCAAGAAAAGGGGAATGGTCATTATGGAGAACAAAGAAGTGGAGACTTGATGATGCTATAATTTGAATTCAATCAAAGCCATAATTCTAATTGTTGTAATACCAATTTTAGGTTTTGCGATGTTGAAATGTTCATTTCCTGAAGGTTCATATCTAAACTCAATCAAGAACATACATGTTAAAAAATTTCACGATGCTTAATATAATTTTTCATTTCAATCAAATTCATTAAATAAATTTGCGTGAAACATAAAAACCTCTGCAACACATTGTCGCATCATTTTCATAACCACATCTTTATACCATAATTCCATTTGATATTTCAACCTTCACAAGTGTTCCTTCAAATCCCTGCAAAATAAACACATAAAGTAATGGGTTGGAAGAGTTTAAGCCCAGTTTGAATAATTGAAAAAATTCTAAAAATTGGAATTGAATTCATTTGTGATGCAAATAGATTGCAATAATGGTGCCTTCCTTAATTTAGTTTGTTTGATGTCTATATTTCACAAATAAGTCATTCATACATATGAATAATTATATGCAAGGAAATAATTTCGCACAGATGCAGTTTGCATCAATGATAGTGCAAGATAAGGAAACATATATTTTTGAATATGAATACCTAGGATGGTGTGTATTAGTGCAAGACAAGGAAACACATATTTTTGAATATCAATACCTAGGATGGTGTGTATCATTTTTCTCGCAAGTTGAGGAAACACATAAGGAAACACATGAATATTTACTCCAATACTGGAAAAAATACTAATGGTGTCCTTTTTTAATATGGTGAAAGTAATTTTTGTTATTAGATAGCATCCTCACACTCATAAATATGCCAAGATTTGTCAAAGAACAACCAAATGCACCAAGATTTGTCAAAGAATAACACCATTTAGAGCATATTATGTAACTTCTTCAAGGTGTCACTACATTTCGTATAGTTATAGTGATATGGCACTACCGTCATCTCATAAGATACATTCAATCCTCCAAAAATATGCGTGCAAATACATGCAAAGGTTAGATGACCATTACATTCAATCCTCTAAGTTTTTGTATATGTGCATAAAAGTTTAATCGACTTAATCTATCTATCTATCTATATATAAAGAAATAAAAGATTTTTCGTCTTGTAAATAATAATAGTTATTGTTTAGTACCAAAGTGTATCAATGGGATCATTCAATGCCTAGGATTACTAGATTGATGGAGACTGGGTATGAGTATCATGCTCTTTGAGCAATATAGTCTTAAACATTTTTAATAATCATTTGATTTTATCCACTCTCTCTAGACATAACTAGAACAATTGAATAACTCTTAGCAAGTGAGGGTGGGCATTGCAAATTTAGAGTTATTGCACTAAGTGTTGATCACATTTGTTGAGCTTATTCATTTGACTAAATGTAGCCATGAAGGAAAAATTGCTACACTTAATTTACTATGAACAACAACATATATTTTCCATCAGTCAATGACTTATTTCTTTATTGTTAATAATCTGTTTTGATATTAAAAATAAACATTCTAGGAAAGAAGGATGGAAAGTTATTTATTTTTTCGATAAATGCTCTCTTAGTTTCTTAGTTGTCAACATTTAAACTTTTAGGACATCCATCCTTTTTCTTTGGAAAATGCTTCCCATGCTTATGTCTATTTTTATTTAAGATGTTGTATGCTCTCAAGAATTTAGGTGGATTCCCAACTTGTGTCCTCCAGGATGAGTGAGAACATAATTTGCTTCATATTATGTACTATTCTATTCTAGTAGACTACTCAAAGAAATAATTTCCAAGCATTTCCCAGTGTCTTGCAAATAAGATAAGACATGTGAGTAGGTCTGACAAAGGCCAAGTCAGTGCAGTAGTCCTTGTTTAATTACCTTTCAAACAACGGAACTAAACCACAATAGACGTCAAATCATCAGCTTTGACCTAGAACATACAAGAGAAATACTTGGGTTATATAGAATAAAATCTTTCATGGACAGTCATGATACTTATCTCACTCTGAAATGCATTTTGCATAGACCGCTTTCTCAATAGCACAATGAACCTTCATGCAAATTTATTCTTGAGATTTAACATTTGAAATATCTTACTTATCCTAAATTATTATGAAGAATTGGTACCAAAAGTTACTACATTTCAAAGACCTCACTTTGTTGTCTTTCCAATGGCATTGATTGCATTCCAGCAAAAGTAAGTCTCGTGTATACTTTGTTATGTCTGTTGTATGGCTTTAATTGTAGAAACTGAGGCAATGACCATTTTAGGTAATTTTTCTAAGCAATATACTTATTCAATTTACAAATCACTGTGATATATTTATCAATATGTGTATCCAATGTCATCTGACCTGGGAATGTTTGTAGATGAAAATGGAAAGGCACCCAAAAAAACTCCAATATCCTTTAGATTGTTTTTGTTCTTTAAGATAGTTAGTAAATTGCATCTCTTGAGTAACCAGCCCTGCAAGATTGAGTCTTCCAACAATTTTGTATGCATTTATTACTGCTCTATAAGTAGATTCATTTGGCTGAAAACCCTCACATTTCATTTTATTAAACATCCTTTTTACACCTTCTATCAAGCCTGCCTTTCCATAGCTAAAGATCATACTCGTGTAGGTAGCAACATCGGGTTCAAGACCCTTGGTTTTCATTCCCATAAACATCTTTAGAGCCTCATCAATCTTGTTTGCATTTCCAAATGCATAAATGGAAGCATTGTATGCAGACATGTCAAGATCCAAACCAATCTCTTTTAATTGTTCACAGGCCTCCAAAGCCTCCTCATGCATTCTCACCATGGCATAAAGAGTCACTATCAAAGTTTGCATACTATGGGGGATTCCACTCTCCCGTGCAATCTCAAGCTGATTTACTGCCTCCATTGGAAGGCTTCCTTTCTTCGAAATTGTACCCTATGTTTTGTATGTGACATCATCTGGTGAAACCTTCGCTTAAATTTCAATAGCTTCCCTCAATCTTCCCTCTGCTGCATACAGTCTATGCACATTATTAAAAGAGAGATGATCTGTGAGAAGTCCCAATTCCTGCATCTCTTTTGTAATTTCAATGGTTTGGCTAAGCCTGCCAATATTTTTGTATATACACATCATCATGGCATAAGAAAATCATTAGCTTGATCTGCTTGCTTTAAGTCATTAAAAAATGACTCTGCCTCACTGATCATACCGACATCTTTGAAAAAATAAATCATACAATTTGTTGCAAAGACTTCTGCACCATCTCACAATTTCTTCATATTTTCATATGTGTCTTGAGCCTCTCTCAAATGGTCAATATTTTGATATACCTTAATCAAAGAACTATATACTGTATAGTTGGCTACAAAGCCATGATTTTGCATTATTTGAAAGTAATGAACAACCTCCTCCACATTTCCAACTTGTGCAAATGCATTTATCAATGCACCATAAACAAATTCATCTTCCTCAACGCCCATCTTCAACATCTCCTTATAAATATCCTTTGCCTCCATGGCTCTAGCTAGGTTGCTTTTCACAGTGATTATAGCACAAAATGATACACAACTAGGCACATACCATGCTTCCTTCATTTTAATCAGATAGCATTTTGCATCATCTGGTAATTTTGCAGCAGCAAACATATGAATGAGAGAATTATGAGTGCATTCATCATGTGAAACTCCTTTATTATCCATGCTCTTAAACAATTTCCAAGCCTTGTCATAAAGTTTTGAAATTCCCTAAGCCTTAAGTTTTGAAATCAATGGGATGCAACTTCCTCTTCTGTATTTCCTTCTTCTTCTTGTTAAAATGTTTATGCTATTATTGTTATTAGTAGCAGAAGCAACATAATAATCATTTGGTTGGGCATCGATATGATAAGGTTCCCTAATATCGTATTGTAAACTAACCCTCGAGGTTTGAATTAAGCAAGTGGGTCAGAGTCCAGGGATATTGCATGTTGGGGGAATCATGTAAATAGGGGTAGATGGGAATTTAGATTTTGTCCCAAAACAAAAGGACCTAGCGTCTCTCCTTCCTAAAAGGTCCAATTGAAATGTACATAATGAGCTCAACCTATTTATAAGATTGTCGTTTCAAACTAGTTTGACAGTCACATTTTCAATGTTGGCAATCCTAATAATGAGGTCACTGTCAAGCAGCTAGCAGAAATAATGACTGAGGTATGGTTCATGCTTTTCGCCAGAGTTCAAAAAAGTTGTTTGAATAGTTTCTTGTGCTTCTGTTGTTGTCAATAGTGTTGATTTATAGTGCTTGTTTAGTTTCCATTAACCTTCATTAACCTTTCATCACAACGGAAGCATAAACTATGCTTCCTTTGTTCTGTGACCAGTTTGCAATAAATTCACTCCTCAGTTAACATTAGAACGAACTTGGAGGAACAAACAAGAGGATGAGCTGGGTGACATGATTCCAAAGAAGGCCCATATGTTTGATTTCCATTTGTGCATCTGTAAGTGTAAAAAACAACTCATCTTACAGGATTAGGCCAAGCATGTAGATATACGTTATTAAACTTTTGTTACAACATTTTATATCATCTTTTGCTATCTTGTTTCCATATGCTTAAAAAGTCTTAGATATCTATTTTAGTTATTGTGTAAACAGGTTAGTGAATAAGTTCTATTTACTTTACTTATAACAATGTGATATTTTTGCTTTTTCAAATTAGTAAAATGTTATAATAATAATAACCAAATGTTCAATTTATTCCAGCAGGCCATTGGTCATCACCATCAACTAGGGTTACATTCTGCATGTGACTTGCTCCACTTGATTGACATGAGTTTAAAAGGGATGAGGCCGAGTACTAGTCCCAAGCAATTTTGATGGGTATAGCTACACCTCATATTGGGCAGGTAAGCAAAGAAAGTCTACCCTATGTAACCCATCAGAGGAAGTTTCTTGAAGCATTTCCAAAAACAAATGTGTAATTTCATTCCAATATGAATCTTAGGAATTTTGCACTTTTATAGGTGCTCTACATTTATGTTATATATGAGAATTAAAAAATTCATGTAAGTTGAGATAACACCGATAATTCATAGGATATGCTACTTTGTTGTTTATTCAAGCATGTTTATATACCTGCTAAAACTAATGCTTGGATTCTGGAACATGGCAATTATAAAGAGGAAATTCTCAAGTATTACAATGAGAAAAAAATATAGATTAAAGTTGGAGGCTGTATCTTTTCAATAGCCTCCTTTACTAAACCATTTAATTTATTATATATCTTGGACTCCACAGAATTGTTTTTGATTATTTGTTGGCAAATCTTAGGGTTAAAATGTGTCTCTCTGCTTTTTAGGTCCCCACATTTTTGCTGTGGCTTAGGGGGTCTGCATTGACCAGCTTGGGAGGTCCACACCATCCAGTTTGGGGCATATGTACCTAAGATGTCATATAAAATCCACAATGAAGAAAATTATGTTCAGATGGATTTGTTGCAAAGAGGTCTTTAATACTGGCAGGTTAGTCAACATGAAATTATATAGCAGGTACAAGCATGTTTTTTAATCAATATACTGGAATGAGTTCCAACATATTGAATCCATTCTCCAAAATTCTCTTTTGAAGGAACATGTGAAACTAAGTTTAGATAGTAAATTTTTATGTCCCTAGGATTTGCTCAAATCGTAAATAATGATGGCGAAGAGAATTATGATCCAGGAATTTTAATACGCATGATGTAATCGTAGTTAGAGAACATTTTTAATTACCATAGTTTAGTGTTTAAATATTTATAGGCCTACTGCATTATTTTTTGCAAGCAAGTTTATAGTCCTGCTGAAACTAATCCATGCAAGGTAACAATTCCTATGATTGTAAAGTACAACCAACAAGAATAGAAATATGCCCCTACCAAGTACAACCAACAACTCAGAAAATTGCCCCTGTAAACTACAACCAACAATCTCAGAAATATGCCTTTGTAAGGTATAGTCAACACAACATAAAACTATCCCTTCAAATCTATGTAGGCTGAATTGAAAAGATGCCCAGAACAACAAGGAAGGTGCTCTATCAACAATGATTGGAAATACTTATCTTCTAATCAATTGTTTGTTGGGCTTGGGGGTGTATGATCTATGTGGCATAGGGTATGAGGCCTACCCCTAAGCTTTGTTGAAAGCCATAGCTATGGATCACCTCTTTCCACATCTTTACTAACAAGTATATTGGCAGTATATATATTGGCATTCTCATCTCATAGAATACATTATTATCCCATTGCCTCTTTTATATTTCCAAAATAGAAATAAAGAAATATAGTAATGTCCACAAGAAACCACAATAAGTCAACAAGACTAGAAGAAGGGACAACGAATCATTATTAGTGGGAACCATTGTAGCAAGAACAAAAGATTAAGGCTTAGACGACATGGATATAAATTTATAAATAAGGCAAGAAAATTTTTATATGAGATTTTTCTTAGCTCTGATTTATGAATGTATTGCTACTATCCATCTTCATACATACGAAAGATTGTCACCATTGTGGAAAGAAATGGTGACGTTTCACCATTATCCTTTAAGGACCATTATAATTATTTTTTTTACAATTTTAATTGAAATGGAAACGGTCCTTTATGTTGCATCATTAAAAGATTTTCAAAATGAAAAGTGGTGACAATCTCATAGTGGTTGTCACCATTGATATGTTAATGGAAATATCCTCAATAGTGAGGGTCATTGCAAGGCCCTCATCATATGTCATTGGCGACGTTAAGTTTTTTGGTGATGGAGGCCCTTAGGTCCATCACCAAAACTTCATATAAATTGGTGAGGGTCACTATTTGTCACTAATAATCCTTATTAGTGACGAACATTGAATGTCACCACACCACCTCTACTTTTGGGGACACAGCCGTTGGTGACATTCAAATTTTGGTGACGTCCTCCCTTTTCACCATCACCGATGAGATTATGATGGCATGTCTCAACCCTCACCAATGATCGGTCATTGATCGTCACCATATATGCATCAAATGGTGAGGGCCAAAATAGGTCCATCACCAACACTTTATAACGATTTGTGATGGTCACAACCTAGAATAATAATAATTATTAGTGGAAGACCTTGAATGCTGCCACATACCCTCCACTTAAGGTGACAGTGCCATTGGCGACGCTCAGGTTTTGGTGATGGGGCCCCTTTTGACCATCACCAATGAGCTTATGGTGACATTTTTTGACCCTCACCAATGACCTTTTTTCTTGTAGTGTAGTCTTCTATTATATCCAGAATATATCCCTCAAGCTTACAAAGAGCAATGCCAATAACCCCAATATAATCTAGCAATACTTGTGAAAGTATAGATCATGATATGATCCACAATGGATGAAAGTGAAAGACTCCCTTGACTCTGTTATATACCAAGAGATGAGGAGGAATTACTCTCACATATTACATGTGGGATAATATAATTCTCCATAATAACATCTCTTTATATAATAATGAATATCAAGAGTATATTTTACCATAATGAATATGAGAAAAATGTATTACTCTTTTACATAAGATTGTGGATATCTTCCGACATAATACAAAGACATTATTACCTTCCAAGGAATATAAAATATTCTAACACTCCCCCTTAATAATGGCTGGGAGAAAATCCCACTAACAAAGGAAGGAAGGAGTCATTACTGCTCCCCCTTTATGACAACTTCCAGAAGAACCAAAGCTGGAAAATGGAAGAACACTTCGGCTGATGGAATTTGATGAAGAACAACCACTTCTCATTGAATCATGAAATTGCACACGAACCAGGTTGTACAATGAAATACCAACAAGATTCCCATATCTAAAGAGAAGCCTTTATGGCTACTAGATCCAACAGATGTCGAGAACATGTGACGCAATCCAACATCAAGGTGCCCAGATCTAAAGAGAAGTCGTCATGGCTACTAGATCCACAAGATGCCTAGATCACCACAAGAATCATCACAACCATAACTGATAGTTGAATAACTTTGATATAACATCCACACCAGTGTACATATACCTTCTGACGGCTGATACAATAGAACATGTGGCTAAGAACACCACAACAGTGTACAAAAAATACTCAGATGGCCAATACACATGCGGATAACAGACATTCTTCCAATCATGGTGCAATATAAATATCTGTAGAAGACCTCAAACATTGAAGGAACAAGACCCCAATGGTCTATACATAAAAAATGATATCATACAGATGAACATCATGACTTCAATAGTAGAAGATGGTGCTTCATTATTTCTGGAGTAAGATGAAAACATAAACATAAAACTGATCTGCACAAGAACTTTTTAAGATTAAAGCATACAAATATCATAAAATAAAAGTGCTCATACATAAATGAAAATGATTATACACCAAATGTTAGCAAACATCATATAAAAAGATGGCAACATAATATGATCAAATAGAAGATTAACTTTCTCATTAAGGAAAATGAAGTTACTTTTACACATTAAGTGTCAACCACAACATATAAATAGTGAGCCCAAGATTTCACTTAAATATATGAAAATTTAGTCATCAAGCAACTAATTTGAAGCATAGGTGCATTTCTTATTAGTATGATGTTGATATGCAAGAGATGAATGTCCTCAAAATGTCAATGTTTCCATATATGAATGTTAAAGACAAGAAACACATGTCAATGCTTCCATATAGGAATGTTAGAGACAAGTAGGAACAAGATAACCTCTGCAATCATAAGAATAGAAAGCTCATTGCAACAAGAACAAGGTGCTCATGATAAATAGTTCAAGATTATAAGATTGCTCAAAGCCATATAAATATTGAGTAAAAGATGATCGAAATAAACATGACATGATATATATAAATCAAAATGTTTAATATGATCAACATATACAAATTATGATAAACTCATGACATCAATAATTTTTTTATGAAATGACAAGTCACTAATGATCTTAATCATGGGTTCATTTATTGTTAACACTGTAAATATGCAAGAGATGAGATGCCCTGGAAATATCAATGCTTCCGTATAGGAATTCTAAAGACAAATAACACAGGAACTAGATACGATCTCTGCAATACATGAAAAAGAAACTATATCCCAATTAAAGAACTTATGACAAGTGAAAAATATATGATATCACAAAGATTCAAAAAATTGATTTTACTCAAAAATTTAATTAGCAAGAGCATAAAATGATCATAAAGATATTACTTATAAAACAATGAAATTGCTTTTACACAAAGGTCAACAATAACATGTAAATAAAGCAAATAATGATCAAAAGATAACACATATGAGATTGTTCTTATAAAATTGCTTTTATAAACGTGACATGATTATAAATCAACATGATTAAACAAAAAAGAACAAATTATTTATTAAGTATCTTGTTAAAAAAATTAAGCATTAGATGGTTTATAGCTATCATCATGACAAAATACTAGAGATCCATGTCCTTAAAAGATGCCAATGTTTCCATATAGAAATGTGAGACAAAATATATATCAAGAACAAGAAATAATCTCTTAATAAACATGATTAGAAGCAAAACCTAAATGCAAAAAATGAATAACAGAAAAATTAAATACTTTACCATACTGATCTGAATCTGCAAAAAACACAGTTAAAAAAATAGTAAAGGAAATATAAACTTTTACTTACAACCCTTTTGATTGAGTGCCCAGACTTGCTTAGACTTCTGTTCTGTTCGCTTAGGTAGATCCAGAATAACTTTTCCAGTTCCAAAAATATGTCATAATACAAAATCCTGTAAACATTGACCGAGTTATGGTCATGCGCGGGTCTGCCAACCAGAAACCTGCACACATACACTGATATGTGCGGGTTCTTCCCAGCAAAAGTCGCGGGAAAGCCCGGGTTGACAATAGATTCAACCGCGGGTGCGCAGGTTGCGGTGTAGAGGAGTCATGGCTATGCGCGGGTCTCTGTACTGTGAAGTCGTGGGTCTATCGAAGCATGCATGAGTTCAACACAGGAATAGTCGCGGGTGTCCAGTATAAGGCCGAAAACAGTGCCGAATCTGCCGAAGACAGAAACCTGCACAAAGTCTACCAAACTTGGATGAAAATTTCCGTTTTGACAACCAGAAGATAGATCTCCTTGAGGAGAATCAGAAAATCATATAGATCTCCTTGAGGAGAATCAGAAAATCATATAGATCTACAAAAACAACATCAAGAAACCCTTGAAAAATTTCTGCAAAAATCTACACAATAGGGTTAGGGTTAGAAATAAAAAACTATAGAAATATGTCCAGATCTGAAGAGAAGCATAATGGATACCAGATAGAAAGCAAATCTACAAGAAATAATCAATGCCCAAATGATAAAATATTGTTTGAAAGCAATAGAAGGTGCTAGATCATAGTAACAAGCTCTGATACCATGGTCAGAGATATGGATCTAACTAAACTAGCTTACCTATCTATGCAACAATAGCATATCACATTAAATAAGAATAAAAAGAGAACAAGAGAATAGTACACTAGATATACGTGGTTCACCCAATTGGGCTACGTCCACGGGAAGGTAGTCTTCTATTATCTCCAAAATATCTCCCTCAAGCTTACAGAGAGCAATGCTAATAACCCCAATACAATATAGCAATTGTGAAAGTATAGATCATGATATGATCCACAACGGATGAAAGTGAAAGACTCACTTGACTCTGTTATATACCAAGAGATGAGGAGGAATTACTCTCACATATTACATGTGGGATAATATAATTCTCCATAATAACATCTCTTTATATAATAATGAATATCAAGAGTATATTTTACCATAATGAATATGGGATAAATGTATTACTCTTTTACATAAGATTGTGCATATCTTCCGACATAATACAAAGACATTATTACCTTCCAAGAAATATAAAATATTCCAACAGAGAATAGTCCACCACTATTATCATAAATGAACTAGAATCCAAACCTCCTAACTTCCTCTTGAAGAGAAATGAACCAATTTCTAAGAAATTCCACGTGACAAAACTAGTTAGTAACAAAGTTGTGATGAAATATGATTCGACATGTAGCAATACAAAGAATAGTCCACCAAATGAAGTGCATGCATAACCAAATATTCTTATTGTAATGTACCCATCCTCCTTTGTAGCCTTGTCGTGGGAGTGGAGTTTTCTTCTTTTTCTTTACCCTCTTCTTTTCCAATGGCTCGGATCCCTTACTACATTTTCCCTCTGAAGGACCTAACCTTCGTTTACTTGAAAGGATTCGATGAATGTTACTTGCTCAAAAGTTGTTGCACTAGATCTGAAGATTGTCTTGACCTATTCTTTGAAGGTTATACCCATTGAGTCTCTTCATAGGAACATCCTTAAAAAATCCTCAATAGACCATCTAACCTCTTCCAAAGTTCAACCCTCATTTGAAATATTTGGTCAATGGAAAATCCATTGGGCCTCTTCAAAAGATCATATCCCCTTTCAAAATTTTTGTTTGATTTGTAATGCCTTGTCTATGTTATAGCTAGCTAGGATTGGTAAGCCTAACACCCAAATATTGGGCTGTTATTTTGAGATGGGCCTCTAATATGGCATTAGACATGATATCCATGTTCACATTTGTAGTTACGATCATGCATACCAAGTGTGAGGTTTACCATGATAAGAGTATTTCATCATGATTATGTGGTTATGTTTTGATGATTATGTCACTCAACTTAATGTTAACGTGTGGTTCTTTGATATCCATGATGGTATGACGATGTTATGTTCCCGAGATGACAAAAAGGATATGGTTTTTGGATATTCATGATGTTATGATGATGTCATGATTGTAATGGACATATGCCTATTTGATAGTCATGATGTTATAGTTTGAATTAATGCCCGGTTTCATGATGTGAGGTGGAGTTGGACATGAGAATGAAGGTCATTTCATTATATTGTGGGAACCCATAACCACGAAGGAAAGATCTTTGCATATGCAACATTTTATGCATCGGGGACAAACTCATTCACTTATGTTATATGAATGTTACCTTTACCTTCTTTTGGTGTCAAAAGTCTAGGGAAAGGGGAGTTATACTCATTCTTGGAGTTGTGATAATGGATTGTCGATGCTTAGGGTTGAATGTACAATAGGAGTTGTAAGAGGAAGTTTAGGCCAAGCTTTTGATATGGTTAGTGTACACGGGTTAATGTACCATACCAGATGCTTGGTACCATCTATATGAGGCCTTGGGGCCATAGAGCCCATCTAAGGCCAAGGGGGCCATAGACCTTGATGCCAAAAGTTGGGGAGATGGCTGAAGTTGTACTCACAATCCCTTGGAGCCCTGGAGCTATGATGTGGAGTTTTGATGGTGACTTTCATATTAATTGTGACAGAGGGCTTGTGCCATGGCAAGTGGGAGCATCCAAATTATGAGGTGATTATTTGGAGGTGGATTGGATGGCATGATTGAGTGACAATGTGCGAGAGAGGAAATAAACCCATGCGATTGACTTGATTTGATGCATGAGTGTTTGTACTTATTGCATATTGGGCATTTATGAAGTTAATCGAGATCATGTATTCATATTAGGGCACTATATTTGTTTAGTAGTGCAAGTGTAAGATTACCTGTGGTGGGTGTACCTATCACTGGCTCACCTACACAAAAGCACTAACCTGTTAAGGTGAACATTTTATGATGATTGTGCATATCAATTAATGCCTTGCATAAGAATACACAAGTATAATAATGGTAATAATAATAGTAATAATAATAGTTACTCATTAAATAAGATTGTTAATTATATCAAAAGCCATTAGTTGCATGGGAATGAGATGTGGAGGTAGCATTAATATGTTTAGGTGAGCATTTTATGATGATTGTACATACCAATCAATGCCTTGCATAAAACACACTAGTGTAATAATGGTAATAATAATAGGTACTCATTAAATAAGATTAAAGATTTATGAAAACACTTGTTGCATGAGAATGAGATGTGGAGGTAACATTATTGTAAATTATTGACAAATTTGCAAGTAAAACAACAAAGGAATCTTTCTTAAATTCTCCTTTTTTTTTGTAAATTAGAACTTACATTATATATTCACAAAATTTACATATACATACAATAAAATTGAGCCTCTTAGTAGGATAAAACAACCTAGGCAGAGAGTCATAAAACCTTCAAGAAATACTGATAACAATCTCCAATTTTTTTTTTAGCTGCCATTGTTGGGCCCCATACAAAAAGGCTAGTAAAGTTCCACATTTTCTAAACTAAAACTAACAAAAAAATACAAGAATAAAACATTAAGATAACCCATGGGAGGTAAACCAAGCCAAACTATATGAGTGTAGGGAGGCTGTCGCCACTGAATCTACTTCGAAGAGCTGGGGTCTAGACGTCACCTGATCCGTGGAGGCCCTTCATTGTCTAGGATGGGGTCCAGGGCTTCATGCTTGTTGCTACCAATGAGGGCTACATTGGGCTTCTCCTCCTCTTCCAAATCATCCATCGTCGGTTGTGTTGCTTCCTTCTTGATCTTGGGCTAGTCAGTTACAGGATTGCCTTCCATTGTTTGATCAGGCTTGTTCTACATTTCGTGTCCTGCGTCGAGTTCGCTACCTTTTACTCCACAACCAATGTGAGATGCAGAGAGGGGAGATGGAAGAGCTCATCGATACCTGCACACCACTCTATCATCTCTTGCACTCGGTGACCGAGCTCTTGCAACCTAACTTGTGCATCCTCCTCCAAACCACGAATGCTGTTCCTAATATCCAACAACGTGTCTGTCAAGAGGCCAATGGTCAAGCAATTCCCACACCACTTTCCTCGGTTTGCATACGACGAGAGTAGCCTTGTCAACTCGGGGCTCTGTGACGTTCACAAACCATCTTCAAGCTTCCACCACCATCCACATGCTCGGACACAGGTTGCAGACCAACATGTTGAATGCACTGAGTTGAGAATATTTTGTTGGATCTCGGGCTGAGGGGAGACGAAGGCCCAGATGGAGCCCTTGCTAGAAAAACAGGATCGCAGAGCAATAACAATAAACATAAATGCAAATATAATCACACATACACATTCCAAGAGAGACACAGATATATCGTGGTTCACCCAACTTGGGCTACGTCCACACTGAATTTTCCAGTCCTTATTATTATTACTGTCCAACAAAGTGAAGGGATACAACCTGCAGCACAACCGCTGCACTTCCTCTTCTCTGTTTCACAGTCTCTCTCCTGATCTCAAAGATCTTTACAATGCATAAAACCTAATACATCTTCCCCCCTAGCCGTATTACAATGTCTTTATTTATAAGGGAAATAGAATGGGAAAATACCATGGGATACCCAAAACCATGGGCCCGCAAAACAGCTGGCGAAAACAGCCCCAAAAATTTTCTTCGGGGGTGTTGCCCCCGAACCCCCATTTCTCGGGGGCGCTGCCCCCAAACCCCCGCCGGGGGACCGCTGGCCCCCGGACCCCCCAGCCAGGGGGGATGGTCCCCCCTGGAACCCCATGGGGGGGTGATGCCCCCCCACACCCGCCCACTGGGGTGAGTGTACAGTCCACCTACATATCATATAAAACTAGGGTACAAACACGGCTGATACAATATCATCTATGAGACTAGAAGATCTGGCTCCACAACCAACAGCCCTCCTGTCGTTAACAAGTGGCTTGGAAACCATCATTTCCAACTCTCTCTCCTCCATTAACGTGCGATGAATGTTCTCGGTGGTATTGTACGTGCTTTCTCTCGGGAATGGGGGTGATAAATGCTGCACTGAATTCGACATCGACGCAATCTCACTTGTCGACGCGGCCTCTAACTCACCTTCCACGTCTAGATGCCACCCCATCCGGGAATCTTTCTTAAATTCTTGAAAACACAAGAAAAACATAATTTTTCAAGAGAATCTTTTTTTTTCACCAAGTAAATAACCTTGGAGAAAATCCATGTACTTCCCCTCATTTGAGGATGGTACCACAAGGTAGACCCTAGATTCTTGATGACACAAGGCTAGATAAACAATAATATTCAATGTTGTTACAACAATACATCCATTATGAGCTCAACATATCACTCAATTATGAAATCAACATGTCACTTACAGTCATAAAATATGGGTGAGAAAGACAACACCACATCCCACAGCCACTTTGGCTAGACCTGATTGACTTTTTAAAGAAAATCTAGGGGAATATTTTTGTAAGAAAACACATAAAAGACATAAAAACAACATGTCCATTTTTCTTTAAAAAATAAAAATAAAAATGTATTTTAGAAATGACTAATACAAACAAAAAATTCATGCACCAAATCTCATTGTCTCATTACTTTTGAGATAGTATTACCAACAAATAGCTTTAATTTTAATAACAATAATTAATTATTAATATGATATAATTACAAAAAACATTTTTTTCCCAAAATAAAAATCAAGTCACATTTTTATCATCCAAAGTAAACAAAAACACATTATTAAGGTCTTATAGGCATAAATAATTATGAACAACTTATACTAAAATATCAATATATTAAATAATTCTTACTTTGGTACTATACATGTGTTGATGCCCTGAAGATCGCAAGCATCAAGCAGAAAGGGATTCTCCCCGGTAAACTATCCCAATTAGATTGTCCACCGTTTGGTGTGGGGAATCCATCCGGTTAACGGTTCCGGCTACCGTAAGATTTAAAGTTTGCTATTCTTTCTACCGGTTACGGCCCGATCCACCGTTTATGTATTTTATTTTAAAGATGATATGCAAGTGCCCTAAGCTAATTTAATCTAAATGCAGAACTTCAAACAGATCTATATCTAAAACTGAAATAAATCTAATCTATCCTTGCAAGGAGCAAAATGTAAATATGAGCAATGTGCTGAAAGAAATATCTAAAGATTGCATGGATAGCCATTTAAATCATAAAGAAACATTTTCAGCAGGAGGTTAAAGATATTAAAGATAGCTTTATTCGTATGAAAGCATTCTATTACTCATTTAGGAGAAACATCATTGCACAGAAAATAGTAAGATCATTCATTACACAGAAATAATTCAGAACAACAAAGAAAGATCTCACAGCAGTGTTTGAATGTCACAAGAATAATCCAGCAAGTATTTAATCCACATTTCTAGGAAAAACAGATGTCCTCTCCAGGCTCTTATTAGGAAAAATCATTTTCTTGGAGCAAGCTACAAAGTAGTTTGTACAAGCTAAGAAATTCTTTTCCCTGCAAAAAGTCCATCTATTCTTCTCCTAATCTTCTATTTATAGCTTTACAAAATGCTCCTTGAGTTGACAGGTGTACCCTAATTCTGGAATCTTCTAATTTGGATTTTGGTGTATAATTACCTATTTCCCAGATTCGTGGGACACCTTTCATATAAGACAAAATGACAGCCAGCTATCCCTTTAAAGTATTTACAAAATAAAGGAAATAAAACAAATTGACTTCTGATTTCAGCTAGCTTCTTTTTGTTGATTTGCTGATCCAACTCCAACAAAAGGATCACTTGCAGACACTTGGCCATCTATGCTTTGTATATGAGTGGCCCAAAGATTAATCTCTTTCACTAAAATCTTACCCCGGAGAGATACTGTCGCCTTTGCCGCGATTTCATGTTTGCGCAAGTCCGATTTGACTTGTGCTGCCCGTGAAGTAGCCTCCTGAGCGATTGCTTCTAGAAAGTAAATGTGTACGACAGGATGAGCAATGAACTATTGTAGATCATCTTGGTTCATCACCTCTACCTTTCAGATATACTCCAAATCTTGGTCCAACTCACTTTGCAATTCAGTCAGCCTTTGCTCTTGTGTCGAGAATTCATAGATAGTCTCTCGTAGGATCAAGTGGCACTTGCCGAACGATTCTTTGATTTTAGAGTAGAACGAATGACACTTGCGGATAGTCCTTTTAATCTCCAGGCTTAGCCTGGCGCCACAGTCGTTACTGAAATCCAGAATTCCTACATCTAGGTCACATATGTCTTCAGTGGGGACGCGCCAGCTTGAGGGGAATCTTGACTTTCCTTTTCTCCATTCAAACTGTTGCTTTGATTCCTCCACATGTTTGGAAAATTTGTCCCTGTTCCTCAAAGCTCCGCCTTCGATGACTGTCATTTTATTAATCATTTCATTCACGCTACAAACTTCATGTGAGATCTGTACTAGCAGCTGATGGGCTTTTATCTGCATATTACATGCTTGCTTGTGAAAGGTGAGCAAATCATGCTTGTCCTCTGCTGCATCTTTGAGTTGACCCAATAATTGCTCCTTTTCTTTAACCATCCCTTCATACTCATGTTTGTGGAGGTGAATTTGTTCAACTCTGCTGGCCTTAAGTTCTTCTAATTCTGTTAGGAGGGCTTTTAAATTCCTTTGTTCATCTTCCGAGATGGCCAACTGCATCTCTAAGGAGTTCTTTTCATTCTCAAGATGGATAACTCTTGAATTTAGCATTAACTGCTGTCCTACCAACTCATTGTATTTCTCTTTCAATTTGTTTGCTTCCAACACCTCCCTCTTCCTATCATCTCTGATCTTAAAGCATTGATCCCTGTAATGTTTTATCTCACCTTTCAAAAAATCAATTTTGGCTTTAGTTGCCTTAGCTGATGCTATGGTGCATTGGGCTTGGAACGTGGGGTCGACATTAGTTCCTTGGACCAATGTGGTATCTGATACCCATAATTCATATTCGTCAACCCCGCTTTCCATTTTCTTTACCCTCCTATCAATAATGGCCCTTTTCTGCTCATTGAAATATATGGTATCCAGGTCTGCTACTTTGCGCTGCTTCCTGGGATTATATAGGGTCAATGCTAATCTTCCTGAAGAGGCGCTTCCTTCTTGAGTTGTCCCTGGGGAGTACATATGTAATACCCCAATTTTGACCCTTAGGAAATATTGGCTTTCATGTAAATAATGTGTACATGTGATGTATGTTTTCCTAGCGTGGAGCTCAAGGCCAAGGCCCCGCTAGTGAAAGCCTGAATTTTGATTAAAAGGCAAGCATTGATATTTTGATGCCCATGTGCTCTTAAGCCATGGAAATTGTAAAAAGGATGTAAATAAACATCATGCAATATAAAATTCCAAGACTGGCTATGGAGGCAACGAATGAGAAGGGGCCATGTGTATCCACTAGGGAGTGGTGAGGGGGCTATGGGATTGAACTATAGGCTGCCATATGTCACCTTGTGAACCCGTTTGACTTTCTTGCTGACATTTAATGCTATTGTAAGAAATGGGTGAAGAAATCAGTCCATGGCTTTGATGGAGCATGGGCAGCCCAGAAATTCGTATGGCAGAGTATGGGCTCTGTTTTCTTGTACCACAAGTCACTCTACCTCGGGGATGTTGCTTCTTCCTCATCCCCATTCCATTGTGAAACTTACCGGCACCATTTCCATGCAAAAAACGAATTGCCAGCAGAGAGCAAAAACCAGAAATCGCGACTTTGAAAGAACCCGTGTTTTGAAGAGCTAAAAACGCCCAGATTTGCATTGGACAGTGAATCCAATGGGGGATCCATTGGTATGAACCTTGGGGCGAATTTGGGAGCATTAGCTATCCCGAAATCCATTGGGAAACCCAGTTTTTACAGCCCAGAAATGAAGTGACGGGATTGAGTTATTGGATAACAGAACTGTGAGAAATCCAAGTGTGAATGACTGAGCAGAGGTTTGGTTTGCTTGATAAACCCAGTGAAGGCTAGAATCTCAAGGAAGTAGCAGCTGGACCTTTCTATGCCCACCCGGAAGAGCACTGGAGGGAAGGGACGCCTGAGGGACTGTGCAGCAGAGAAGGGGACCTTCCTTGTGTTGGGGTGCGGTAGGTATTGTGGGTGCCATGACTGCTGAGCTCATTTGAGATGCCTGTAGCTTTGTGGTTGAGCTCACTGGCTTAGCATCCTCCTCATTTGTCATTTGTATGCTTGATAAACCCAACGGTGTGTTGGCTTAGCATAGCTAATGACCGAAACCATGGCTGTGAGTGAGCCCAGCTAGTTCTTCCTTAGTGGATACACAGCCCAGCTCGGGGGTGATCTCTCAGCTGAAAGAATATAGGCTGGAAAGAGATCTATGGTTGGGTGGAACGTTGCTCTCACATAGCCAGTTGTTTGGACAGCTTTATCTTCAAGATAAGTGTTCTATGTATTATAAATTATTTGCATTTTGTGTTCTGCAATATGTTAAATTGTCCATGTTTAACGAAATGAATTAGTTATCTTAATTTGGAATCCATGCATGGCATTGTAACGAGATTGAGTCTCTATATGCTGAATCATCCCCCGCTGTGATATATATATATATATATGTTAGGCACTACTGTTTGTGTGCTTGCTATTATGTTTAATTCCGCTATGTTTATATTGAGATGAATCTGCATATAGAAGTTTTTAATTGTTATGAATTTATGAGTAATGTAATATTGGGGCTAAGTCTGCCAAAAGCCTCGTGTGTGTCGTTAACGTTTCCTTCCCTGCATTTGATGATAGAAGGGGACGTTACAGAGTGGTATCAGAGCTCTAGGTTCAACACTACGGCTGTTGGGCCCTTCACAGAGATATAAATCATTGTGTGTACATGCATTTTGTATTTGGAACTAAAATGCATTAAAGAAACCTCAAGATTGCATGGCTTCTATTTGTTGGAATGGGAAATCATTTCCATGATTGTTTGGGGATTTTTGCAAGCTGCTTGCATTGATTGCATTCTATGAAGTAGAGGAAGGAGCGAGAAAATTCATTTTCAGGATGAATGCTTGCTCTAATTTGTCTCCAATGCTGTAGCATTCAGTTTGTATTTGTCTGTTTGCCTCCATGGAGGAGAGAAAGGAGGGGCAACCTCTGCCATCTTATATTGTTTTGTTGTTGTTGTTGTTAATTGCTGTGCATAGGAGATGATGCATCATGTGCTTGAGACCTTGATTAATGATGAATCCATGTTCCTTGAATGTCCATGATGCTTTGAATGCATGAACTTGAATGTTGAGCATGGTTGGAAATGAGTTCTGTTTGTTAATTTCCTAAGTAAAAGCATGAACAGTCAGTTGTTATAGCCCCATGTCTTAATGATGATTGTTAATTACAATGAATCCACATTGTGTGGCCAATTGATGGTTTTCAGAAATGAGGAAAGCCTGCAAATTATGCCCTTATGCTCATAAGTCTCCTTACCCATGCTTGTTGGCTGCTTGGAGATTAATTGTGAATCCATTGGTTGGATTGTTGAATGTGAAATGAAAAGAAAATCCCTTATTAGAGATGCAAGTTCTTGTCATTCTCTTACTGTTTTTATGCAAGTCTGATCTGTAGTAGTTCACCTCTGTAAGGGGATGAAAGGGCACATTCCAGAAAATTTTCTAACTGTTGTGAAAAGTTGCAGTTGCAGGCAAGAGACAGAATGGTTTTGATGTAAAATTGGGAAGTTGGGGGCGGCATTTTGATTGGGAAAAATGATAGGGTCAAATTTCTCAGATGTAGCAGAGGATCACACCATTGCATAGACCTCTCCAAGAGCTTTCCAACGGTACCAAATTCGTCCAATTTGGTTAAGGGACGAGGGAGATATGACCCCCGCAAGCACGCGGATCGCGTGCAGATTGCACGCAGATTGTGTGCGGGTTGCGCGCGGATTGCACATGGATCGCGCGCGGATTGCGTGCGGGTTGCGCGCGGATCACACGCGGATCGCGCGCGGATTGCGTGTGGGTTGCGCGCGGATTGCGCGCCGTGCGGGTTGCGCGCGGATCGCGCACAGATTGCGCGCGGATTGCGCGCAGATTGCGTGCGGGTTGCACACGGATTGCGCGTGGATCGCGCACAGTTGCGCGCAGATTGCATGCTGGTCGCGCACAGATTGCGCACGGATTGCGCGCAGATGGCGTACAGGTTGCGCGCAGATTATGTGCGGGTTGCGCGCGGATCGCGCACAGATGGCGCGCAGATTGCGCGCGGATCGCGCACAGATGGCGCGCGGATTGCGCACAGGTTGCGCGCAGATTGCGCGCGGATAGTGTGCGAATTGCGCGCAGGTTGTGCGCAGGTGGCGCACAGGTGGAGCACAGGATGCAAAGGGAGTTAAAAATGTGAAAAGTAAGAAGTAGTTAAACCCAGAATTTTATAAAAGATGAATGGTACATCGAAATTGAGATCCGCGAAGTGCCGAGTGTTCCTTGTTATATGGACTAACTCTGCCCGATATAAAAGTTTTTGCGATTCTTCATGCATCTTCTTCCACAGGTGGCTGAAGTTGGCATTCTGGACCAAAATACAACTGTGTAAAATGTGCAGAATTGGAGTAAAAGTTGTCATTTTTTTTGAAGAGATGCAGTTCCCGCACCTGATGTCGGAATGGAGCATGAAGACAGGCATTGGAAAGCTTGTCCAGCAAGGAACAATGATGCATGACCAGAGTTTGAATGAGGTCTACATATATCATAGATATTTAGTGTAGAAAAGTGCCAGTGGTTGTTTTGGCAAAATTATTGTCAATATGGGCAAGTTCTAGAATTGCATGCCTGGAAGTAGCATGCCATGAAATCGAACCAGCTATGATATGGAAGAGGAATTCCATGTTACGATGAGGGATCGAAAAGGGAAGAATTCCTTAAACCCCTGTTTGTTATCGTACTTATAATTATGAAATTGTCATATGGCATAAAAATGTTAAAAATGTAAGGGATTACATAGATGTATATGCATTAGATGGCATCTTAACAAACATTGCATAGTGCATATGGAAATGCTTGTGCATAAATGGGATATTGCATATTGGTAGAATAATGAAGTCTGCATATGCAATGAATCACTAATGGAGAATATTGTGGTTGATAATCAATATTGATGTTGGTATTGGTTGTAGGACCAAAGATAACAAAGAGCATGGCTAAATGTGCTGAGGATGTTGTTGCATGAAGCCAACAACCTTATGCAGAAAGGATGGTGCAACAAATCTATGATCATAAAGTTGGCAAAAGGACTGAGCAGCCTTGGTAAGAGGCCAACTGATCAGGTAACATCAGGCGATGTTAATGGTAACCATGCAGGTAATGATTATTGGTGCCAAATGGCATGAATGTTGAAAGAGGATTTGGTAAGATCTCTTCAACTATGTTTGAGCTATGTTGAGTTAGTTTGCATGTGATATTGAATACCGATTGGGACTATTAACCTACCAAGCTTGGTGAGGTGTGGGTAAGTGAAGGAAATGATCCTTACACCCTATGACTGTTTAGAATCTCAATGCATTCATATGAATTTATATCATGCCATGTGTATGTTGGTTATGTGCTTAATAACCAAAGCAAGTGAGGACTGGTGGTCCTGGTTATGGTAATGCAAGTTATATGAGATAGTCATGTTCCGATCATAATATGCTTGAATGCATAGTACTCATGAAACAATGCAAGGTGGCATTGAGTGGATGTGCATTAAGAAATTTTATAAATCTTGTTATGAATTGTATGAATGCATAGGGATGATGCATATGTTATTGCAAAATAAATAATGAATGAAATGATGAATTGATGATAATTCTAGAATCATTTCATGGACTGTTATGAGTGCAGAATAGTAAATGCATGAAGAGCCCAATCATGATAATTGATGAATTGTGATAATGATGCATATATAGAAGTGTATATATTTTGTTGCATTTCAAATGTTAACAGCCGCGAAGGTGTTTGAATTATTGAGTGTTATAATTCTGAGATCACTTCAATGATTGTTATGGCAATGAACGATTATGTGCATAGATACTCACAACGTGTTTGGCTGATTGAAGTTTCAGTTTTCAGGTAGAAAAGTCTTGCGTATGGCAATGGGGATAAGACCATAGTAAAGACTGAACTCTACCATGTGCAAAGGCCAAAGGTTATGAGAAGGTTCTCATGGTTGTGGAATTTAATTTATGCATGAAACAGATTTGGAAATGTTCTGATTTAAGTTTATGAGAATAATATCATGGTTGCAAGTCTAATTCTGTAGGGAGCAGATTTGCGAATTCGATTTAGAGCTTATGAGAAGGAATCTCATGATTGAGAGCTCTAAGTTATGTTAGTAAGAACAGTTGTAAATATCAGATTTGTAAATGTTTCAGATTTGAAATTTTGCTAATAATTGCTAATGACTGTTTGGCTTATATGAAAATGTGTCAGGAGGACATGCTGTAAGTGGATGCTCATGTATGGAAGTGGGCATAAGACCATAACGGGCAGAGTGGTGTCACTTACAGGAGCCAAACAATATGAGGATAGCCTCATGGATAAGAAAACCAATTTCTGTAGTAGACAGAGTTGCAGATTCATACTGAATTTAATTATTAGTGCCATGGATTGGTTATGGAACAATCAGATTTGAATGGTACTGTTAAATGTTGCTGACTGTTTGGCTGTTTAATAAGTGTGCCAGGGAGACACATTGCAGTAAGACCAAGAGAGAGAGGTCATGCAGAAGCCAAACTTCATGGGAAGGGATTCCATGATTTGAAAATGGGTTTCAGGTGAAACGCCATAAGACATTATTAATGTCTCATCTGCACTACATGATTGGTAAACAATATGAGTGAGATGGTGAATATTATGTCAGTAAGACATGTGAGAGGCATGTAACGTCAAAAGGAATTGGGATGGCAAACCGAGGGACTGTCAACTCAGAGAAGGAGCCCCCATTCCTCATTAAAGAAGAGAAATAACATCTGCAAATGGATAAGTGTTCCATAAACCCTGATTGATATATATATATATATATACATACATGCATGTCTAATTATTAGAGTTAATATGCAGAGCATGTTTTGATTTTATTTCCATTATGGCAGACTGCTTGAAGTATGATTAGGACCTTCATAGTTCACATCAGTAAGGAGTGCACACCTTTCTGGTGTTGAGTTGTGTTAGGAATGCCAATATTGACTACGCCTTAAGGGAATGGACGCATTCCTGGTGTTTCAAGGTTGGATAGTGAATGTTATGAAATATGTTTACAATTCTAGAGCAGCGATACTAATGAGCTTGCTATCCATTTTATGTTGACAGATTACACATATGAAATTCAGTGCTACACATTAAAGGGCAAAGTGAAGAAAAGAATACTCAAGAGGACTGTATGAACAGTGGTAACCCTTGTGTAGGGTGAGTGGGTATCATGGGGCCATGATAGCCTGTAGTTAAGAAAGTCACCTAAGGAATTCCTAAATGGAACCGCCGGCTTACATAAGAGAAGAAGTGCCACCCTTGTGTGGGTGAGGAATTGTTATGCGCATTGAGGGATTGTGATACATGTGAAAGGCTGATGCAAGCCTGAGGCAGAGTAGTGGAGCCTTGACCTGTAATGGTCGGTGGCGCAGTTACCTTCCATTGGTCGATGACCCAGACGTATGTGCTGGCTCGGCAATGGAGAGGGCCAACCAGGTATGGGACTGGTTGGGCACCACCAAATGCTTGGTAAACCCAGTCGGCGTGAAGGTGTACTGGTAGGGCATTAATTATTTGATGATTTGGAGCAGCCTGCGTGCTGGCCAAACATCCTAGTCCGCAGGAGGATTCCAAGGCTTATAAAGTAAAAGCAGGACCCTATGGACCAGAGAATAAATGCACAATACAGAAAGCAAGGACCCTGAAAGAACTAAAAGCTGCTTGGTAAATCCAGAGAGTGGCTGGTTGGGCAAGAATTATTGATGATTTGGAGCAGCCTGCGTGCTGGCCAAACATGCAAGATTGTTGATGATTTGGAGCAGCCTGCGTGCTGGACAAACATGCAATATTATTGATGATTTGGAGCAGCCTGCGTGCTGGCCAAACATGCAAGATTGTCGATGATTTAGAGCAGCCTGCGTGCTGGCCAAACATGCAAGATTGTTGGTGATTTGAAGCAGCCTGCGTGCTGGCCAAACATGCAAGATTGTTGATGATTTGGAGCAGCCTATGTGCTGGCCAAACATGCAAGATTATTGGAGATTTGGAGCAGCCTGCGCGTTGGCCAAACACCCAAACCCATAGGCGATTCCAAGGCTTGTAAAGCAAAGAAGGACCCTATGGAATAAAGTGAAGACATCCAATGCAGATAAGTATTTGGTTATCTTGTAATTTCTTGCTTATGAATATACATGTGTATATGATTTGGTTATGATTTCCTATGAAAATAAACTAAACATGTGAATTAATTCAATGTTTGAGTGTAGGTATTGCTGGAAGCAATGACTATGAAAGCATCCTAAGGATGCATGTGGACATGTAACCACCCTAAAGAGCTCAGCATGAGCAGTAATGAAAGATGGGGCTAGTGGAACTGTGTGAGTCCTAGCAGCCATAAAGTTTTCAGACTTATGGATGAGCTGGAAGATCCGAATCAGCAGGAGCAGCTCGTGAAAATCAAAGGACTTGGTCCTGAAAGTTCAAAGTAAAGAACAGAATGCAGGGCAGATCTGCAAATTTTTTGAAGTTTTAGACATGTGTAAATTGTATATGTATGCCTAAGTCTTGGAACACCGAGGACGGTGTTATTCTAAGGGGGAGGGGATTGTAATACCCCAATTTTGACCCTTAGGAAATATTGGCTTTCATGTAAATAATGTGTACATGTGATGTATGTTTTCCTAGCGTGGAGCTCAAGGCCAAGGCCCCGCTAGTGAAAGCCTGAATTTTGATTAAAAGGAAAGCATTGATATTTTGATGCCCATGTGCTCTTAAGCCATGGAAATTGTAAAAAGGATGTAAATAAACATCATGCAATATAAAATTCCAAGACTGGTTATGGAGGCAACGAATGAGAAGGGGCCACGTGTATCCACTAGGGAGTGGTGAGGGGGCTATGGGATTGAACTATAGGCTGCCATATGTCACCTTGTGAACCCGTTTGACTTTCTTGCTGACATTTAATGCTATTGTAAGAAATGGGTGAAGAAATCAGTCCATGGCTTTGATGGAGCATGGGCAGCCCAGAAATTCGTATGGCAGAGTATGGGCTCTGTTTTCTTGTACCACAAGTCACTCTACCTCGGGGATGTTGCTTCTTCCTCATCCCCATTCCATTGTGAAACTTACCGGCACCATTTCCATGCAAAAAACGAATTGCCAGCAGAGAGCAAAAACCAGAAATCGCGACTTTGAAAGAACCCGTGTTTTGAAGAGCCAAAAACGCCCAGATTTGCATTGGACAGTGAAATCCAATGGGGGATCCATTGGTATGAACCTTGGGGCGAATTTGGGAGCATTAGCTATCCCGAAATCCATTGGGAAACCCAGTTTTTACAGCCCAGAAATGAAGTGACGGGATTGAGTTATTGGATAACAGAACTGTGAGAAATCCAAGTGTGAATGACTGAGCAGAGGTTTGGTTTGCTTGATAAACCCAGTGAAGGCTAGAATCTCAAGGAAGTAGCAGCTGGACCTTTCTATGCCCACCCGGAAGAGCACTGGAGGGAAGGGACACCTGAGGGACTGTGCAGCAGAGAAGGGGACCTTCCTTGTGTTGGGGTGCGGTAGGTATTGTGGGTGCCATGACTGCTGAGCTCATTTGAGATGCCTGTAGCTTTGTGGTTGAGCTCACTGGATTAGCATCCTCCTCATTTGTCATTTGTATGCTTGATAAACCCAACGGTGTGTTGGCTTAGCATAGCTAATGACCGAAACCATGGCTGTGAGTGAGCCCAGCTAGTTCTTCCTTAGTGGATACACAGCCCAGCTCGGGGGTGATCTCTCAGCTGAAAGAATATAGGCTGGAAAGAGATCTATGGTTGGGTGGAACGTTGCTCTCACATAGCCAGTTGTTTGGACAGCTTTATCTTCAAGATAAGTGTTCTATGTATTATAAATTATTTGCATTTTGTGTTCTGCAATATGTTAAATTGTCCATGTTTAACGAAATGAATTAGTTATCTTAATTTGGAATCCATGCATGGCATTGTAACGAGATTGAGTCTCTATATGCTGAATCATCCCCCGCTGTGATATATATATATATATATATATGTTAGGCACTACTGTTTGTGTGCTTGCTATTATGTTTAATTCCGCTGTGTTTATATTGAGATGAATCTGCATATAGAAGTTTTTAATTGTTATGAATTTATGAGTAATGTAATATTGGGGCTAAGTCTGCCAAAAGCCTCGTGTGTGTCGTTAACGTTTCCTTCCCTGCATTTGATGATAGAAGGGGACGTTACAACATATATGGTGGGTCCAATTCCATGTCTATCGGAGTAGATGGCTCCGGCTCGGGAGACTTCTCTGTCTGCTCTTTCTCCTTCTCTCTTGTTAGCTCTTCTTGTTGTGTCTGTAATCTAACTGCTTCTTCTGTTGGGAGCCTTTCTTCTTCCTCATGCTGCTGCTTGGCAGCTTGATCTTGGAGCACCCGATCTTCTTCTTCCTTCTGGATCCTAGTGGCCTCTTCCTGCTGTTTCAACTGAGAGGCTTGCTCTTGTTTCTCTCTTGCAGCTTCCTCTTACTGAAGCTTGGCAGTCAACTCACTTTGAATTCTTGCTTCTTCTTGGTCCTGATGCTGCTTGAGGGTTTTCTCTTGGAGCACTCTGTCCTGCTCCTCCTGCTCTAATCCTGATGGATCCCCTGATTGTGAGGACGATGCCTCCCGCTCCCTTTGGATCATACCAACGGGTTTGGAGCTTGGATCCTTCACGATTTTCTTCTTGTAACATTTCCCTAACGCAGTTAGGTTGCGGGCGCTTCTGAAGAATTCCTCATTTTGGTCCATAGCATGAGCATATTCAGAAGAGATCTTGTGGTTTGCACAATGCTGATTGGCCGCACCGCAAGGGTCATGCCTTCTGAAAGGGACCATGCCAAAATGGAAAACTTCTAAGCCTTGAGCATAGTTTTCCCTGTCTCTTACTCTCAGAAGGCTGTAAGCTCCGATGGTAAATGGCATGGGAGGATACATGCTCTTCTTTCGGTCTGTTAAGATCTTACTTATTACACCGGTTCCGAAGAGCTGTCATATGGCCTCCTTGTGAATTACAAAATCTGTAACATACCGCGGGAACATAAATGGTTCTTGAGTTCCTCCACTCATCCTGATGTATGTGCCTTCGTCATTGTGATAATAGTCCCCGAATGCTTCAATGATAGGCATTGCATTCTCCGACATACAGTCTAGTTTTTCTATGAAAATAAGCTAGTACAATGGCATGATAAATCTCTTGCAAATCATTTTGTAGTAGCTAGCGTATTTACTTGTCCATGTGCATTGATAAGCCATGAAGAGAGCTGTTTCTTTTGGCTTCCACGAGCAACCCAAGTCCGGGAACGTATTCTTGCTTAACAAACAGTCAATCAAGTATGAGGACATGAAAAACTTTGCCTTCTTTTGGGTTAGTCCTCCCTGGGCCGCTGTCAGCTGTGAGGCCAAACAGTCCGAAATTATGTCAGCCCAATTAAAGATGGTGTTATTCATGGCTATATGAAACATCACTGGCACCCATCCGATCTTAAACACATTGCCATTAGGCATGAAAAAGAGTCGATTCAACATCAGCACGATGAGTCTGTAAGGGGTCTTTAGGAGGCTACTTTCATACTCATTGTTCTGCCTCTTCCTAATCTGCCTGTTGTTTATCGTCATATTCCGGGCAAATTCTAGGGGGTCCATTGGATGTCTTGCTATCCAATCATCGTCCAAATAAGCTCTGGGTGAAGGAAATATGTAGGCAGCAGTGACATGCTCAGGAGTGAAAGATGCCAGGCTCAACCCATTTTTATCCTTCATGAGCCTCGTGTCGGTCTGGATGTGGGGAATTAGCCATCCAATAACTTCGGAACAAGGGAACAATTTGGGACGAGTTGCTGCCTTATGCAAACAAGACCTTCGGATGTTGGCATACACCAGAGCATCCTCTATGGAGGTTGTTGTACTATCCTGAGCCATAATGAACCTGTACAAATCGCACCATTGAAATTCAGGGCAGAGCTCCCAGGGGGAACACCAGTGGTAGCTTGTGTGCAAGAAAACATCGTCTCGAGGGAAGTATCTAATAGGATTTCCACATTTGAGTCCGTGGTTATTTTCTGCGCCGACTTCTTCTTTGTTGACCTCCTATGCTGGTAATCCTGCGGTGAGCAAGGTAACGTCAATAAGGAGCATGCATACGTTCAGCCAAAAAATAAAGTGACAAAGAGTTTTGACAGAGCCGTTTTAGTGAGATGATTTTTTAAGCATGTGCAATAGTCATGTCAAGAAGAATATTATAACATGGGGGCTGCTTCAGAAATAATCAAATACATCACAATTTCAGCTATCAATTCGTAGTTGAAGAACATGAGAAAATTCCAATAAGCTATACAAGCTATTGTTATTTCATGAATCAGACAAATTGAAACATAGCTTAGAATCACAACCCATTTGACCTTATGTTCCTAAGGCTTATCGCAATCAGGCCAGTTCATAACAATAAGAAAGATATCAACATGGTGGAGGGGAGAGGCAAGCTAATCTTTATTTGCGCCACTCGTTCTTCAGTGCACAGGTGGCTTCTAAATTTCCACACAAACTTACCGGGAAGAAAGGTATCGGGACAACAATGGCGCAAAGATAATGACAAGGATGTGAGAGCCTAAAGATAATTTATGCGCTGGTGCCTAAAATTATTTATGCGCCAAGGCCTAAATCCTTAGCATGCGCCAACCAAAAATATTTCGTGCGCTAATGCTAAAAGAGCTACACATGCCATCCTAGTGTTATTGTTGCGCCAGTGCCTAAACATTTTATGCTCCAGCATTTGATAATGGAGTTCGCGCAAAGTTGGGGAGAACTACATAGCTGCTGGCCTCTATGGGTTAAACCTCCGGGATAGGTTATCAAGTTCCCACATTGGCTTGGTAAGCTGTTTCAACATATCTCAAGTTGGTTTCGGCCGAGCGCGAGTTTTACGCACCCTGGGCGTGAAAGGACAAAATATTTCGCTTAGATTTGGTGTCCAGATTGTGGTATTAGAGGAATGATGAAGTGACTTAAACCATCCCTTTAACGCCAGTTCAGACCACAAACTTCATGGCCAGAGCAGGCCAATCAATTCATACTTTTTAGAAGACAGAACCCTACCCATGGAAGAAAATTTAAACCGAAACAAGCTATCATGGATCCAAAAAAATCATAGCAAACTTTCAAATGTGACTGTGGGGAGACGCGGGTTTCGCTTGGAAATGAACTTGTCGTTCAGGGGTGCCGGGAAGTGGGGCTTGAGCTTGGAACAAGATATCTGCGAGGAGAACCTGGGACATCGAAAACACAACAGAGGAAAAAGCCTCATGCGCCTGTGAGATAGGGCCATCTTTGCCCTAGTTTGCATGGAGCGGCCTCGTATCCTCATCGCTTTAGAGTAAGAGGGTGAGAGCCTAGGCCGCATTCTCAGGAGTCCTTTACAGAGTATGAAATATGGAAAACGTTCTATTTAACCGAGTAAAAACCTCAGAAACAACGAGAGGAATAGGGAGAAGAGCCTACCTATAGGTGATGGCTTCTGCAGGTGTTCAACGAATGGTAGCAACTTTCGAAATGTGAGTCCCAAGCAGTGAGTTCAAATGATACGGTGAGTTCCAAAGCCTTTTGGATACGTTAAATAGGGTGGCAATTAATTTCATGTACATCCAAAGCTGGCGGGGTTATGAGCATAGGGCTCGAGAACTCTGCCATTAAAAGTGGCACATGGCCTTATTGAAGACCCTACCAACTCCGTCGGTGCACAAGGATCGAGGAGATCTTTTCGAGCCAAGCGTCGAGTACCGATTTAACTTTTGCGCTAAGGCAGCGAGCGTAATCTTTTGTTCTGTGAGCAAAGCGCACGTTCAACAAATAAACCTTGCGCTCAAGCGGCGATCCTGACATTACGGTTGTGCTCACAAAACTGTGCCAAACTTGGGCTATCGAGAAAGACAAAGTGCAGATTTGAAAGTGGGAGGGATAAATAAAGCTCCTGCGCTGGTGGCACCGATTCTATTATGACGATTTGCGCTGAGAGAGATACACCAACTGCTAATTCTTCTGAGAAGGTGAAACACAGCTCCAAGGCGGCGAAGATAAGGATAGTTCTTGCGCCTTCAGTGGCCAAGGAATGGTTATCACTTGCGCTAACGATGGCCGACTTATTGTTAAAAAATGCGCGCTGGATAAAAGACTTGAGACTTGTCAAAAGGGGCGGCTGAGTTAGAGCCAAAGTATACGTCAGGCGGAGGACTTGTGGTCAGAGTTTGCGCCAAGCGAGGAACTTATCTTTTGGAGGCGTGCCAAAGCGGCGGAGGACTTAAGGATAGAACTTGCGCTACAGCAGGTGAATTAAGACTAAAATTCCTGTTGAAGAGAAAAGACTGCTTTTGCCTCCAAAAAACAAAATCAATGAGAAAATTCTTTTGAAAGCAGGTGATGAAATTCTGCCAGGTTAGAGGAAGAAATAAAATCGAGTGGCAAAGGAAAAAACTTGCTACAAAAGTGTAGAAAGGAGGGGCCCCAAACATCTTCAAAATTTTGGGGAGGGATGTTGTAACAACAACAACATTTTATTTCCATATTAATACTTTTGTTAAATTAATGTTGTTTGTTAAAGTTATATTAGATTAATATTATTACACCTAAAACTATGCTATAACATTGCAATTTGTTTTCTAATGATGTTGGTCTTTTAGTATTCATGTTATTTACATGTTAATAGTCTTGTTATATTAATACAATGAGACATAAACATTCTTATTTTAACAGAAACATGCACTTTTTATATTAAAAAGAATTATGGTCAAAGTGTCGAGCTAAACAACACACAATTCTCCAAAGTTATTGTCATTCTACTTTATTTTTCAAAGTTCTATGGTTGTTTCTAATTAACTAGTTTGTGTAATGCCTTACATACTATCCTAACAATGCACTGTATTTGAAAAACATCCGTGAAATTATAATATTTTTGGACCATACTCACTAGGGGTATTTTTTCTTCTTCTTCCAGTTAGAGAATTGTTGGATTTTGGTTGCATGCTTGATCTATGTTTTGTTGTAATGTTTTTCTAATGCCACCATTTGATCTGGAGCTAGAAAAACATCAATGAAATTATAATTTTTTTGACCATTCTTGCTATGGGTATTATGTTTACTTCCAGCCAGAGAATTGTTGGATTTTGGATGCATGCTTGCTTTATGTTTTGTTGGATTGTTTCTTCTTCTAATGCCACCATTTGATCCAAACCTAGCAAACCAACATCGAGTGTAGGGGATGCAAATTTCCATAACTCAGAGCCATATTTTTATTCTAGCTCCAATTTCATGATACTTTCTTTTAATACTTTTACCTTCTCTTTAGTTTCTTGTAGCTTGTTTCTATTACATTCCTCCCTAATTTCCAATTGCATTAGTTGAACCTTGTGTTTCTCTCCTTGAATTTTTTCCATTGTCAAATTGTTTTGAAGCCACGAATGTCCCTGGAGTGTTTTTCTTGCCATCCCTTCCTCCAATTATTCCATCTATTCATGAACAAGGAAACATAGTTTTGGCTGTCGTTGCAGTGCCTATCACACTTGCAAACAACTCTATCTATATCTGATAAATCTCACAAAAGGAACATTGATTGGGGTGGCCATGATGGTTTTCCATCAACCTGGACTTCAAGCTATTGTCTTTCAATAGAGGCCAACTACAACCTTGCCAATAAAACCAAGAATTGACTTTCCAAGCTATTCCTAATAACAAAAGGGAGGATACTAGTATGAGAAATACTTGACTTTCCAAGCCCATGCAATGCTTGATGGAAGTGGCTTTGTCTTGTAGCCATGAAAAATTGATGAAGTGAAATGGTGGGGGAGAAATACAAGGTGAAGACTTTAACGCACATGACTTCAATAGTCCCATCGTAGTAGGGTTCTAATGCTTAACCTTCCTCATGGTTATTATGAATGCATCACGAAGGATTAGGTTCTTAATGGTGTAACTATTCTTCAATTGCTTACGATGCCAGTTGTCCTTATCTTTGTATGGATTAAATAATAAATTAATCAAAGTATTAAACTTTATGATAGAGAGGGAATAGAGTTGATTCTCCACTTATTTTCCTTAATGTACCAATTAATTCATTACAAGAATTGTTGGCCTGATTTGGTTCACTGACGTGTTAAGCCTACATAGAACTTGGACAATTTCAATCACTTCAAATCCTCCCCTTAATTTATGAACTTTGAGAATTGTTCTTCTTAGTGGAGGGTCTCGAGGAAGTGATCTATTGACTATGTGGCAGATAATGATCATGGAATTCCGTACTACTATTATTTTCTTTAATCCCATATGCTTCAGAATCATAACTCCTTGCCAAAGAGCAGGAGCTTTAGCTTGATTTTTTGTAGTCTCTCCTATTCCTTATGTATAAGACATTTTCTAGTTTCCTTTGAGGTCAAGAATGAAATCCCCCCTAGCTTTTTTCACTCCTAATATTATCATAACATTGTTAGACATAAAGTTATGTAATAGTTAATAGTACTTTTGTTAGACTAATGTAGTCAAACTTTAAAATGGTGTGAAAATAACATTGTTAAGTTAAAAGTTATGTTATGGTAATTTAATTATTTATAGCCTTATTATTATTCCTAATATTGTTCAAGTTATGTTATAAAAATGTAATTTATTCCTAATCCTAACATTGTTAGATTTAAAGTTATGTTATAATTAATAAATGTTGAAATTTGTACCAAGGAAGTGTTCCCTTAGATTTTTGTTGCCTAAGTAATTAAGTGAGGGAAACATGACATGACCCTTGTATTAATTGCTTGAGATGAGCAATTAATTCACTTTAATGTTATAAAGTGACTTTTAATGTATTTAAATAGCGGTTGAATAAAATTAATTATGGAGAGAATTAAAGAGGATTTATTCTCATCCATTGATCTAAGCCAATGTGGGCCCTTGTATTAGATGACCATTCAACTACCCTTGAGAGGCAAACCAAAAGGCAAGGAATTTGAATTAAAAGGAATTCCCTCTACCATTGTTTAGCATCCAAAAAGAGAGTTTTTGGTGAGGCATGAAATCCAAGAGAGATGGAGCTAGTCAACTTCTTGAGAAGAGGAGGGCACAGTGTTAGAGTTTGCACTTTAATTCAATTTAACTAGGATCTTTAACTGAAAGAATAACAAGCACAACAAAACACAATAGACACAATAATTTTCCTTGGTTTCCTCGGGGAAACCATAAAGGAGAAAACCCCGCAATTTTCTCAAAGATAGATTCGTCACTAATACAATATCACAAAATGGAAAACCCAAAAATAGGAAGTCTTCTGTAACTCTCTCTCTTTCTCCTCCAACGAACTTGTATTCTCTCTCTTGCTTATGCGAACTTGAGTGAGTGAGTGGTGTGTCCAAATGAGAGAGCAATCTCTCTATTTATACTTTATGTTTGGGTGACCTTCTTCCTAATTAGGGTAGCTTGAATAAATTGACTGGGTCGAACTGTCCTAGGGAGACTCAATAATACCTTTTACATTTGACTGTAGGGGATATAATGCCCCGACTTACAATGGAGGTTTTACCTCAATAATATTGCATGACCAAATATAATAATCACATCCCCAAATGAAGGAAAAACATCTCTGTCGAAGGTACAAGTAAAATACAATAATAATATGAATATAAAATACAAATGAATATCTTCCGAAGTTACATTTACAACAACACTCCCTCGTAACTAGGAAGGTATTCTCTCGCCACAGTCATCATCATTCTGGACACAAATTCTGGACAACGTCATCATCGCTGGATTATATTCAATGCTGGAAAATCATCATCAACACTGGATCATCATCGTCGCTGCTGCAACAATCCTCATCTCATTGATCATTGATTAGTGACATCTCTCGAATCTATTAGTCATAAGAAGCTATACAGAGCCAACCCTTTTTCGTGCTGGATGTAGGCCTAGCTCTCATCTAGGTCTTCATCATCTCTACGAGCAAGTCATAAAGTAGGCACAACCCAAGACCACACATTACATTGCCACAACAATCACTTGCATCTCCTACTATCATCTCATCGTATCCAGACCATCTCAGCTCATCCAGAGTACAAAACAGATGCACACCTCATTCCCAACAGACCACCTGCGTCTCCCACCCAGTGGGTACATCCCAGGAGCACCCCAAGTGCATTACGTCTCTCAATGGTTAGCCCTTGTCTACCAGTATGGGAGCACAACCAGGAGCACCCCAGATGCATTACATCCCAAGGACCACCTACGTCTTCCACCATGCAAGATCCATCCTAGGCTCACACAAAGTGTCTTTGTGACCGGTGGACCTCTCAATTTCTCCAGCATGGGAGTACCAGGAGCACCCCAGGTGCATTACATCCCAAGGACCACTTGCGTCTTCCACCATGCGAGAACGATCTCTAGTCACTACAACATTTTGACCCAAAATCCGATGGCTGTATTGTCGGATTTTCGACATTTCCCTGTCGCATGTACGACACTATGTTTTTTTTAGGCGTCGCTGGATTTTCATTGGTTGTCCGACACCGCACCAAGCCGTCGGTTCAGCGACGGTTAATCATACCGTCGGTTAACCGATGCCTTGGAGAGGTGTCGATTAACCGACGCAAATCCAACGACGCCTAAAACAATTTAAAAAAACAAACCGACGGCTTCTTACCGTCCATCAAATGCTCCAAGGCGTCGGTTAACCGATGGCCTGTAGATGTTCGAGGTGTCGGTTAACCGACAGTTTGTAGATGTTCTAGGTGTCGGTTAACCTTCAGTATGTAGATGTTCTAGGTGTCGGTTAACCTTCAGTATGTAGATGTTCTAGGTGTCGGTTAACCGACAATCTGTAGATGTTCTAGGGGTCGGTTAACCGACAGTCTGTAGATGTTCTAGGTGTCGGTTAACCGACAGGCTGTAAACGTTTAAAAAAATAAAATTCATAAATATATGCACAGATTTGTAGGCCAAGGATCAATGGTACCAAGACATTCAATAGAAAAATCTTCATATTGAATAGGCAAGTCCACCTGAAAGTATAAAAGCAGCAAGTCAACATTTCTATGAAGACAAACCATGGAACTTCTAAAATATTTGTCTAAAGATAGTGCTACAATTTCAGAGATTAGGAGAAGCAATAATACTCATGAAATAGATAAATTTGCACTACCTTAGATTATGTTTGATGTAAAGAATTTTCATCTACAGTAGGCTCACTCTCTCTTTTGTTTCTCTTCACCTTTTGAAAGCTGGGTTCAATATCCATGTCAGAGGAATGATCATCACTCTCACTGCTGCTGCTACTTTCATCTTTCTCTGTGCAAATTTGTACCCTTGATTGTTTGCTTGTTATATCAACTTTTGTGATCTTGTCAATGATTTGTGAGTCTCTTTCCAAAGGAGACCCATTTGATATGTTTTTTGACCTAGGAGACACTCTACCTTTTGTTGTTTCTGTATCTTTTGCAGAAATGTCAACTGAATTCCTAACTCTACACACCACAAAGATTTCACTCAGTATGCTGCAGTCCATATATTCCACTCTCAAAAGCAATTATCTTCTGTGTTCTCAGGACAGGACAAATGTACATATTACAGATACAATCATAATTTAAGGAGTGAGAAATTTAACAATATACTACAATACAAAGCCAACCATAGAAAGACATTATTGATGACAGATCTGTATGTTGTCAATGATGGCCCTATCATTTGGACAGAGCTGTACAGTATTACAATGAAGATCAGACCAGAGAAGAGATACAGAGTACCTGTACTAGACCAAGAGATGAGAACAACAGCATGATTACAAAGATGAGGCACGACAAACCTACACAAAGATGAGGCAACACAAAGGTGAGGCATGATAATTACAGAGATATACAAAGATGAGGCAACACAAACCTACACAGAATGAGAACAGCCAAATGATGATATGATACCTCCATATGTTCAATCACCTGCAGGTAAATGCTTAAAGTTTAAACATGTGTACCATCACTAAAAAGGAGAAATCTTCAAAGCAGAAAAATGGAACTATGAAACACATATTTGCTGTAGACCTAATATTTGCTCTAGATCAAATTTCTCGACGTGCAAACCCATTTTTGGAATGGTTAGAGCTATGTGCTCCAATGAATTAGTTATGTCGAGTCTACTTTGTGTTTTCAAGTCCCCATTAACTCCAAACCCTAAATATTTTTCTTTGGATGTCCTCACTGAAAGTTGTGGAAAATATCTGTGAAGAAATGCTTTTCTGTGCTTAGCGGAGGTCTTAAAACATTGGAGGAGCTGTTAGTTTGGCAAGAGAATTGTCGGAAAACCCAAAGAATGAAGTAAAATAGCGGAGCGGTCAAATCTCCGCTATAAAGTACAGTGGGCCCGATGAAGGTTAAGCACCAGAACAGATCAAGGGCTGTAGATGCAGCGCTAATTTCCGCCAAGATCTGATGGATCAGATCTCAGTGGATAATACATCTATCATGAAGGTTAAAGAAAGTTCGTTTTCCGCTGAGATGTGACGGGTGCTACGTGGCTGTCGCTGAGTGGAAGCGGAAAATGGATACCCGTACAGAAATGTACGATATCCTATTTTCCGCTGCAGTCTAGCTTAACTTGTTAACTCGTATTGAGTTTGAGCAGATCATCAGTAATCTGGTGGATGGATAAAAGTAGTGTTCCATCTGGTCACCCAGCCAGTGGGGTCAGAACCATAAAACTTATTCATGTCAAATTTGGTATATTGATGCCACACATTATATTGAGTCTCAGGAAAGTGGGAACCATGTAATGAACCTCCCCCATAGGAAGATTAACCTCTATCCATGTGTTTAGAGGGGTTTTGATAAATACTGTTATCTTTCATAATCACATCTCGTAGGGATACAATCTATTGCAGGAGCATATTATGACTCTCGGTGACCTATGTGGCGAAGCTTTGTTCAAGTTTGGTTTCCAGATTATTGAGCTTGTACTCCATGGCGTCTTTCCAGGAGTATTTTTATATAGGTCACTCATAATGGTAGGAGTGGGTCCATTGAAAATAGGTTATTTGTGAGTGGTACCACTACAATTAGTGCAACAAGAGGAATATTTTTAGATAGGCCCCAAGAAGGGTGTGGTTACGACCTGAACTCTTTTTTAGAGTACTACTCCTATCGGAGTATTAATCCTCCTTGAGTAATACTATGCTGACAGAATTCATAAAATTTGGTATCCTGGTCTAGGGTATTAATTTTTTAAGTAATCTGGCTGCAGGGGCTAGGTTTCACAGGATCCTACGGACAAAGGAGTGCCAGGTGCTATAGCTCTTTCATATCCATGCGGGGTCCAACAATAGTACTCAGCCCAATCTATCAGGGCACTAACTAAGGAGGCTCCACCGTACATGTTACCGTCAAAGACCGATGAAAGACTGTTTCCGCCATTTCTGCTCGGAGATCAAGGTTCGATTGGTTTGGCTGCTACAGATAGCAGATATACTATCAACATTTCAACTGTGAGTAACTACAGTCAGCCCTTACCCTCAGGTACACAATTTCTGAGTATTCCTCTGTTGAATTACCTGCTTTCACCATGTTTACCACTATAAAAACCTTAGATTCCTCCGAAGACCTGATTTCTGACCGTTTCTGGGATGTATATGACCCAATTTCAAAACCCTTTGATATCATTACCAGTCACAATGACCTCAATACTGCTTCCCTTGACAATTCCGAGTTCCATACCAAATTGTACAGTACTTTGATCCCTTCTACATTGTATCCTTTACCTAGTTGCCCGGAATTTGTATCCTTATGTGATGAACATTTTTCAACCTCAGAGGGAGTAATTATGAATTACCAGGGTGACCGAATTATCTGCAAAGTAGACCCTCAAACCCTTAGGGAAACCCTGAAATATTCTGCTGATTTCGTTTCAACTTCTATCTCTTTTAATGAAGCTGAAATATCCCAGATTTACAAGAAAGTTTCTAGTGAGGATAAAGAACGAATGTATTAGAAGGTTTTGTTGAAACCAGTGGAGAACCTGTCTGTTCCCTTTTCATCTAAACTTTGTTTACCAGTTATTGCTGCTGTTGTAACCCTATTAAGTCAAATTTTAGGGTCAGACACTAGTTCGGAGGTAACTGAAGCAATGTTAGGAATTTTCCTATACCTAGATAGACCTGGAACAACACCCCTTAGGTTTGATGAATATTTTGCCAAAGAAATGTGTTTTTAGTTGTCCAATTTCTCCAAAATCTATCATTTCAGGTATCAGGCATACTTATATGCTTTGATAATTCATGCTAAGTTAGGAGCACTAGCCATTACAGACTTAGAAACCTTCAAGAAATGGCCTCCTTCTTCACCATTTTACCATGCCTGGTCTTATGCCAAATTCATGGATTTGATCGTACTTAATCTGTTCAGAGTGTTTAATCCAGAGATCAACAGAATTTCAAATGAATTGAAAGAAATCCTAAACCCTGATTTGATTGGATATTGGTTCCTGGCAAAAAACTTCTCCCTTGTCAGAGTCTTTGGATTCACTGGATCACCATATGTGTTGCCTATATTTTTAACTACCAGTGTATTTGCTTTAGAGGTAATGAGGCAAAGGATCTCTGCAGATAAAGAACATTTTACTGCCCCATCATTGAAAAGGATTTCATGGATAAAATATCCTATGATTGTGGGAAATTTCATTTTAAAGAAGGAAGCAACATTGCCCATTATTGAAGAAGTTCTGAAGCAGCTTGATTTCCCTCAAGTACCACCTGTAAAATATGACCCTAAACATGTTATTTCACAAAGGAGACATGAGTATGGCAGAGGTATATTTCAGCACAGTCAGGCTGAAACTTGGATGGGAGAGGCCAATTCTCTTATAAATGATCAGATCTGGATCAGTGAGCCTTTAAAGGAGATTGTAGAGGCTAGAGATCATATAGATTTTTCATAGTCAAATACTGCACATGGAAAAATGGAGCATATATCTACCAAGAAAAGGTCAGAACCAGAGGCCACAGAGATGGATACAAAGGAACCTGAGACATCTAAAAAGCAGAAAACTGCCATGGATACATAGATCATTGATGTTGATATGATAAGGGAGCTAGTTATCACTCGTACTATTATTCAAGAAGAAGTATCACAGACCAGAGTTGAAAATACTACTGCAAACCCTGAAGAAAGCAGTAAACTACCCCCTGTATCGGTCCTGCAATACAAGAAATATAGCTATGCTGCAGATGCTGAAGGTCGATTTCAAAACAAGAAGAGTTTCCTCAAACATTACATTGATCAGAGAAATGAGTCTGTGATGCAAGAGAAAAAACAATTGAATGAACTCAAAGAAAAATATGATATGAAGACAACATTGATGACAGTGAGGGATTCAACAACTGGATCTTTAAGTTTGGCCATCACTGATGATGAAAAGGCTTCTGAGATTCATTTAGAAATGGATCAATTACCAACTCCTGACAAGATTTGGTTCCACAAAAAAGCCAGTGAAGTCCTTTATGCTGACTTGACTAGGGAGACCTTGGCACATAAGAATGCAGTGCAGAAAATAGAAAAATTGGAAGCTCACCTGAAGCAGGAGAAAGCTTCAAACAAAGCATGGTCTACATAGGTGGCTTATTTACAAACTGAGCTGGCTTCATATAAAGAGTTGCCACTTGCACAAGGGGCAGAAACCCAGCCAACAGTCAAAGTCAAAACTGTTAAGACAGTTAGAAGGAGGGGTAAAGCTGTAAATGTTAATGTTGATACTACACCTTCACCTAATTTGGTTAAGTTGCATGAAGATATAGTTGGTTTGAATGCAAAGGTTGTGGAAGACAATGCCAAAATTCTAGTCCTTCAGGAGCAGAAAGAGGCATTGGAGAAAGAGAAAGGTAAATTGCTTCAAGAAATTGAACAATTGAAATCAAACAGGAGAACTAGTCCTTTGTCACCAATTGACTAGATCATACATGACATTGCAGATATGTCTGTACATGAAGCTGAAATTGAGAATTTCAAGGAGAAGGTTTCAGACTTAGAGGACACAATTTCTGAACTTAAACTGCAGATTGAAGAGATTAAAGATCAGGATCCTAGAGAGCAGGAAATCATCAAGCTCAAAGAAGAAAATGATAAACTGAAAGATAAGATTTATAAGTTGAAAGAGAAAACCAAGGGAGTTCTGCCACTGGAAGGTGCAAAGCATTTGCTTTGGGATGAATTGATAGCAGATATCAATGCTTTCAGGCCTCAATTGATGATTTTGGAGGAGCATGAGAAGGCATTGGGAGTGGCATCCAACAAATGTAAATTAGCTGAGGAAAAGTTAATTAACAGAACTCAAGAGGTAGCTCAAAACACAATTATTTTCCTCAGTAAAGCTCCTGCTTCTGAGTTACAGGTTTTAAAGGTGAGTAACAGAATTGTTCTGTTAGTAGATGCCAGGAGGGTGTTGCAGAAATATACTCTGTTGAATTCAGTCAGAGGAAAGATGTCCCAGATTAAAAAGCAAGTGCAGGAGTTCAAGCAAGCCTTTTTACCATTGATTGGTTATGGTTTACCATCCTTTTGGGATGATGAGAATATGCTAATAGCATGGCCTGAATTTAAAGAAATGTTGATTAAAGCCAGATCAGACCATAGCAAATTTAATGATATGGTAAAAGGACTTAAAGGCATGGTGGTAGTAAGCAAAATGAGGCAGGACTTCGAACTTCCATTACTTTTCAGGGAGATTAAATCTAAATTGCCTATCTTTACAGAAGGTCTTTTAATAGAGCTTGATGTGCTGATGGAATAATTATCTGATGCTTCTGTTCCAAAGGATGATGCTTGGAATGACGTATTCAGGGTGGGAGCACGAGTTCTTATACGAAGTTTAGGTCCAGGAAGTGCCAGTTAGATGTCCGTGAAGCATAAGTAAGTCAAGGTTGTCAGATATTTGATACTATTGCTAAGAACTATAAAGTTTAGATCCTGCAGAAGAAGTTTTAGGGAGTCCATGATGCTAGCTTGCTGTTTGCATTTACTATAGTAAGCAACAGTCACACAGATACTTTATTTACAGCTGTTTTGGAAATATTCAGAGGAAGATGACAAGTTAATCAAGCGAGCCTGTTTAGACAGTATGCGCCTTTGAAGGCTAAAATTATCAGAAAACATCAATGATATCTCTTTCCATCCTGGAAATGAATAGGATATTGTTGATCCTAAAAGGATTATCGACCTCATAAATATTCATACAACTGTCATTTCTATTTTTAGAGTTGGTTATGTAATAAATGGTCACTATGCCATCTGTTTTAGAAGATAGGATTTAAGCTATTTTGCTGGGACATGATCCCCACGTATGTAACTGTTTCCTAGTTTTTGCATCTCTCCTTTGAATAGATTAACTACAAATAGACCCTACTTCGATAGGGAGAGGGTTGGTCTTTGGTCGAAGAAATTCATATTGTAAAGAAGAAAAGACTCGTGTATCTGGGATTTTGTGAACTTCAATGAAAGAACAGACATACAGGTTTTCTCATGTTTAAGATTCCTTCCATGTTTTGTTGCAGAATGTCTTCTATGTGAAATTCATTCATCTGTGTTATTTCGTCTTCTTTACTGTTAATTTAAATCTTTGGAATTCACGTTTCCATGCTCCACAGTATTTACAGTAAATACCATTGAAAGATAAACTGCAATAGAATTCATCGTTGGTGTTCTGGTGCTCTATTATAATTTACTTTTCCCTGTCTTTCATAAGTCTTTCCTGTTTATTTAAGGAATTCATAGTCACATGCTCCTGAAAATAAACAATCACTTCTCTACCTTCTGCTATCACCTTTAAAGTTTAATGATCTGTGCCAAATGCATGCAAAAGGCCTTAAACCTTTGTGACCTGATTTACTCTTTCATTTGATTTAAGCCTCAATCCTTGACTCCATTGCCCAATGTTCTTTATTCTTGAACTTTCCCAACACCTTGATCACCATTGAAAACACTTGTTACCTTGAGAATCTGGCCTTGTTTCTCCTATTCCTTGATACATTTATCATATAGTGACAAAGAGAGATCCCTCTCTGGTTGGCTGAGTCAGACAGTCATCCTAAAGATTGGTTGTAGGTTACCTTTGGGTTTCTTAAACACAGCCTCAAGAAATTACGGAGTGATAACAACACCCATGAATTTGAGAAGAGGAAGGGGGAAGCATCTCATTTCAATCCCTTTAAACTTTGTGGGACAAATGAAGAATGATGTTCAAACAAACATGAAGAATAAGAAATTCTTACTTTGATCCCATTCCAATTGGATGTCCAGATGGTATAGTCCCAATTGCAAACATGAGAAGCTGTTGGAACTTCCCTCAAATACCTTGAAAATACACTTTTGTTACAGCTATAACTAGGAGAATATCAACAGCAGAGGTCATGAACAACAGAGTTCTACACGCATAGCAATTGCAAGATGAAGCATACTACACATATAGTACACATGTCATCCATTCATACCAAGCCCTTACATACATAACTACATATGACAGAATATTCAAAAGAAGGTCTCAGCTATGCATAAGTCAGTGTTATGGGCAATTTCAATCAAAGCCACCAGATATATTAAATTATTAATTTAAAAATAGGACAAAAATACAAGACTTATTATATTGTATTTCTTGATCATCACAAGTCCTCACTGGGTTTGTTGACAACATGACCTTGTGCTGGTTAACAGGATATTCTAGGGTCTTCTATACCCTGGGACAGATGAAATGGTTTAAAGAATGAAAAATCACCATTATTGAGATTTGCAAGCTCCACCTTATGAACGTCTAATGACAACCCACTAATCATATTAGCAAACCAATTCTAGATTATCAATGTGAGAACTACCATGAAATTTACCTTAGGAACTTCGTTATTTGCAACACACTAAGACTATATAAAACCTCAATACCTCTGCTACAGGCCTGCTGTTCATCCACTGGATTTCATCTATTTCTTGGGAATGATTTACTGAACCCTTCTTTTTTACTTCACATTGAAAAATCAATAGAAAACCTAAATTAAATTGAAGGATGGGTACCTCTTCATATTTGTGGATTTGGAGCCAGATGTAGAGTTTGCAAAAGATGTTGAGGTATCGATGCACAGAATGGATTCCAACGATCCTCATCCTGAGACTTTGAAGATCTTCCAAACCAGAAAGCTCCAGCCCATCAATATTCTCACTCTGCAGTATAAAGAAAATGCATGTCTATAGTTAGCTAGAAGAAAGAAACAACGTATCTGGTCATAAGAAAGAAACATTGTAATAATGCATGCATTTTACCTTATTGAGCTCCTCTCTGTTTCGAGAATAGTTTAATATTCTCTACTAAACATGGCCAACCACGTGAAGGTGGAAGCTCATATGGCCCCTCCCCCCCCTCACATCACTCTCAATTCCCCATACCCAATGCACGTGCTTGGAAATAAATGATCTTTTGTGCGAACATCGTGAGTTTCTTGTCTTAAAGGAATTACGTGCATTCGATCATTAATTAGTTTATAACATTCATTAATTAACTAATTCATTCATTCGTACGTAGAAAAAAAAATAGTTGAAGACATTACTCCATAATATCAAAAATAATATCCGAGGACAATGCATAAAAAAATAATGTAATAGTGTACTTATTACAATCACTACTTTTTTTGACGCTTTTTTCTCTCCACAAATTCTCTAAGTGTGACATCCTCTTCTACCAATTGTTTTTTGTTTCCTATGCCCTCTGTAGCTGCCTGTGATCGTGTTTGTCGACGGGTCGTGTGCTCACGACGTGTATGCGGCTGCTGTAAGGTGCCAGGATGTACTGGAAAAATGAAGAAATATTAATTACTTGACGTGTTTTTACTATTATAATCATTGTAAGTCCTCCATTAAGAAAAAAACATTAGAGCGGTGCTTTGTACCTGGCAACTCATGGGTGACATGAATTTCCTGTGTTTGATCTTCTGCTGCTGCCTCAAGTTGCACATGAAGACCCTTTGCATTAAAACATCAACACTTACAACAATATAGTATTTGCAATTTAATATTTGAGACTTTAATCCATGCTAGTTTTTTTTTAACACAAGAATATTTATTACCTGGATTTTGATCAACATGAACTTCAATATCTCTTTCTCCTCCATCCTCTGCATTTTCTCTACTTTCGTTGTGCGGCTTAACACAAAGAGACTCAATATTTTATGTACTAGTTTATTAATGAATATAGAACACAATGAATCAATCTTAAATAGAATTTGTTTATTGTAGTTACCTGTTCGCAGGATGGATCACTGGAAGAATTTGCTTGGCTACCACGGCTGCTTGTTCGATGTTCAACAACACCTAAAAACCCGCGTTGGTAGCCAATCCTCATGTCTTCCTCCGTTGGCAAATTGTGGAATCTTTGAGCCTGTAATTTTCAATTAGATCATCATTGTTGTTGTTATATCATCATGAAAACAATTTTAAATGCAATCTATAATTTCTATACAATAAAATAATTATTGATCATACTTACGATTCGTGCTTGTAGGTTGGAATATCCACCAGGGCCAAGCTTGTGTTGCCCATGTTTTTCTATTCTTGCCTGGGTGGCCTTCGACGTATCTGGTAGCCTATAAAAGTATTTTTAAATACATTAGACATTGCAAAAAAATGGAAAATAAAGTGTAATAAACATATAATTGCATTGCTGAAAGTATTGCATACCTTCTAGCTGACTCGGGTACTGGCTTGCCCGCTATTTTCGCAGCTTTCTCCCTTGCATCATCCAGCAAGCCTTTCCACTCCGTTGTTGGAATCATCGGAGGGCGCTCATACTTTGGATTATCTGCTAAGTTGTTCCAATATTGCTCCCGTACATAATGTAAATGTTGGCCAGCTTTTTCGAGAACCTTTTTTCGGTTGTAGGTTTCGGCACCAAAAAACCCAACCAAGCGAGCAATAAGCTCATCTTTCAAAACTTTACTCTGCCGGTTCCACCATGTGCGGATAGTGGGCCCAAACAGCTCTAAAGACCAATCATTAAGATGTTTATAAAAGACATAATTTCCTACAAAAACGAGTATGTGTTAATTAGTGTAAAAAGAATGATGCATAATTACATTCCAATAAAATTATAATATATAGTTAAAACATTTTGTAAATAGTACCTGGAATCTTCTCCATCTTGTAGGGAATGAGATCTTCGTCCACCAAAAAATTAGTCTCAAATGTTCCCGTGCTAGTGACATGGAAAGATCCAGGAAATGCTGGGACGACATCATCAAAGTCATGCTCTTCTCCATGTACTGGCCCCTGATCCTCATCAACACTCTCATGTTCCGTCTGGGGTGTCTCATTTTGTGTTTCCGACTGGCCAAACGGCAACGATACATGATCAGTGGCGAAGAAGGTGTCATGCTCAATGGTACCAGCATGCCTCTCACCGGGGAAAAAATATTCCTGTAGAAACAAATAATATTTTAGTTACTCATATACGAATAGGAAAAAAATTTGCATTTGGAATAGACTTATAATGAAAGAGTTTGCAGCTTACATCCAAGCGCTTTACTTTAAGCAACACACGATCTATCTTTGCTTGAGTCTCATCCTGCGTCATTTGCGTATTCGATATAAGCAGATTGACGACCTCCTGATTTAATTTTGTTTTTGCTTTTTGAACTGCATCCCGGATATTCTTTGAATTCTTGAGGTGAACATCATCAAGAATGTGCCCCAAATCCATATCCTTTGGATCCATTCTATAGATAAGTATCATCCGACATAAAAATAGAAAACATTAATATCAATTTGAAATCATTAATATAATTAGATAACATAAATATGTATAAATACAGTTTCTGAATTCACAACGTGCTATATACCTGCTCATGACCCGATGAGCGTGGTGTGCTAACATCTATCGACATATCATCTGTCATGGGGCTCCTACCTCGACCCTCAGCCTACAAACAAAATATTGGCCACGTTGATATCATAATTAAACAAATGTACTCTCTAAAGAAGCAGGTAAGTAAAAATGTGGTATATATACTTGTTGCCTGTAGGGGGGTGTCGGCCTCCCAGGCTCCATTGGGGACTTGCCCCGATCAACTGACTGCAACAAAGTAATTAAAAACATTAATTTCGCACTGAAACCAATACACGGGGAAAATATTATTTAAAAACATATTTAAATATTGACCACGTTGATATCATAATTAAACAAATGTACTTTCTAAAGAAGCAGGTAAGTAAAAATGTGGTATATATACCTGTCGCCTATAGGGGGGTGTCGGCCTCTCAGGCTCCATTAGGGACTTTCCACGATCAACTGACTGCAAAAAAGTAATTAAAAACATTAATTTCGAACTGAAACCAATACATGGGGAAAATCAGGGGCGGGGGGTGTTGAGATATCTTGGCTAATATTCACTTGTGGCCATGTGCCAAACCACTAGGTGGGTAATTGAGGCCCTTAATGGGTGGACCTGTGGGTGGTTGTGGATTGTAATCATCTCATTCAATTGAATTATTCATCAGCCCAAGGGCATCCTATCTATTGCACACTCTCTTGAAGTCTTTATATGTGTTTATGGTATGCGATACATCTATCTTGTGTTTATCTTATTGGGATAGGGTATTTATTGAATTAATCACAGATCCTCTATCTCATGATTTCTAACACAACTTTGCTGCACTAGTCATAAAGTCCTTAGAGATCATTTTGGAAGGATGTGATGGCATCGGTATAGGGTGACATAAGTGATGCAGGAGCATAGGCTCATGAAAAAGAAGTCACCCATGACTTCATCAAGGTCAAGAGAATTCAAAGAGACCTAGGGTCTCACATTTGTGTAAATTGTTATTTTTGTGAAAAATTTGAATAATGGTTAAGGATTCTAGATCCTTTCCACTTGTAAAAGATAAGATAGGGTTTGTTAATTGTTAGTGAGTCAATGATGACTCATAGGGGTCAGTTGAGGTTATTAAGGACTCTGTTCCTTAATCATAGGATCTGGAAACAGAAATCCATTGTAAATAAATGTAGTCTTTAGTATTTTGAATAGGTAGCTTAGCCTAGATGAAGGTTAGCTCACAGAGCTCGAGAAGAGAGAGCAGGGTGTAGAGTGTGATTGATTACATACAGTGAAATGTAATAAAATGATGGAGAATCATTAAATTTCCTCTCTACTATGTAAAATCTCATTATATATGATTCATCTCATCTGTATATGTTGTGATATTTCTGTTATCATTGGTTGGATACATATGATTCATCAATTTCATCTGAAAGCATCGAGTTTAAGGAATAGTGAAATAAAGTGTGAATTATTGGAAACGTTACAGTGTATATCCTAGGGTAAAATACAGTCTATATATATGTTAACATTCTGTTCAGCCGTGTGGGATTTGATTAGCCTTCTATTTCGAGTATACATATGATTCGTTAAGGGAAACAACGATTCCATGGAATATTGTAATGGTTTGTGAGTCATCATAATTGTCACAGTGCAGAAGCCCTAGCTCACATGTACAGTCTATAAGTGGCGCTCATATGTATAACATTTGGGGATCAACGATCGAGAACAGAGCGGAGATTGATGAGCTAAGTAATGGATGGTTCTGATCACATAGGAGATTAACGATCAGGATGAGAGTGGAGTTGTGAAGTCAGAAATCAACGATCACGATCACAGCGGAAAGTGACCGTTCAAAGCTTGAGGCAAAGTGGAGTTTTCCGCTGAGAGATACGTGTCGTGCATTGGGTGGAAGCGGAAAATGAAAAGAAGGTACAATTGGTAAGATAAGTGATTTTTCGTTGGGGCTTAGGTCATGACGAATGGTCATGTGGTGTTTAACCTTTGAGTGTAAAGTAAATTCCGTTGAGGGCTAAGCAAAAGGTAAAGTGTTTAATTCGCTAATAGAGAAGTCTTGCTCAATTTTGATAGAATTGCCAAGTATAGTGACAGTTATCTATTTTTAGTTCTGTCACAGAGTCAATTGGAAACTAAGAAAAACTAAGAGAAGAATGGTAAAGGACTGTATTAAGTGAAGATTCCAGTACAAAAAATTTGGGAATCAAGGGTCTGCTTAGGTATTGCAGGTGGTGCCTGCATCAATAAGCCAAGTTTCTAGTTGGAGGACTTGGACCGACTACAGAATGAATATTTATAGATGTAATGTCCCACACAGTGTGCATATCAGGAAAATGAAGCTATGGATGAGAATGTCACTTACTGAAGACATTTGGAATGGAATGGTAGCTCCAAATCAAAATGGTTGAATGGACTGAGCTTCAAATTGAAATGGCTGAATCGATTGAGCTTCAAATCGAAATGGCGGACTGAGCTTCAAATCTAAATGGCGGGGCTGAATGGACTGAGCTTCAAATTGAAATGTCGGACTGAATCTTCTCCAAATCAAAATGGCAGACTGCTCCAAATCGAAGAAATGGCGGACTGCTCCAAATCGAAACGGCGGACTACTCCTGCTACCTACTTTGCTTCTTAAACCCCTACCCTAGCTCTAGCCACCTCTATTCTACCCATTAAAGCTCAACATATTGCATCGCATCTAGTACTGCTTATGCGTAAACAAGGGAGGAAAAGGAACGAATGCTGCGTGGGTTTAAAACCTATAGCTCTGCTACTGTTGGCATGGGACTGTTTAAACCCTATAGCTCTGCTACTGTTGGCGTGGGTTTAAACCCTATAGCTCTGCTATTGTTGGCGTTGGTTTAAAAACTTTTATGTTTTAAAATATGTAAAAGAGTAACATTTTGGCGGGTAGCATATGGTTGTAACCATAATTTAAAAACAACATTTGTTATGCCAAAATGAATAAGGCAGACGAGTCAAACCCGTGACCTATCCTCCCACTAAGTCTTATCCGCATGATACTAGCCAATAAATCTGGGAGCTCGGAACATTAATGCTATTTCATGTATTTAAGCAAACTAGTAAAAGCATTACTCTACAATATTATACTTTACCTGCCTTCCAGCTCTTAGATCATGTCTAATAACAAACGACCAACCCTATCTACCAGGAACTTCTGAGTAAAATACCTTAACGAGCTTCTCTTTGTTTCAAGAATATCTTAATATTCCCTACTCAACAGGGACAACCACGTGAAGGTGGAAGCTCATCTGCTCCCTCCCCCCCCTTCACATCACTTGGAATGATGTTCAATGCACTTCATGGTCATCTTCTCCATCCAAGTCTGCATCTGTATCATCTAATCTAGATTCAACATTATAAGGATTAGAGGCAGCTATATCATCATCGTCGTCGCTGTAATTAGTTTCAATAAATTGATCATGATCGTCAATATCATCTTCATCATGAACATTGTCTCTAACATCTTCTTCTTCAACTAACTCTTCAACATCTTCCTGCGTAACATTACGATCATCAACATCCAACTCATGTTGATCCTCTACATGATCACCTTCTTCTTCAACACCCTCTTCAGCTTCCTCTACAATATTATACTTTACCGGCCTTCCTCTTGGATCATGTCTAATAACAAACGACCAACCCTGTCTACCAGGAACTTCTGAGTAAAATACCTATTCACATTGACTTGGAAGAACATAGGGCTCTGACGTTCGTAACTCAAGCGACCTTGTATTGACCATGGTAAATCCATTAGCATGTTCAATAACAGTTCTATCGGGATCAAATCGATTCAATTGTAGCCTGTACCATTTCACAACAAAAAGAATTATTTTGAATGATTTAAAGTCACAGTCAATGATATCTTCCAAATATCCATAATATCAATTTTTCTGACAATTCTGGACGTCTGTCGCTTCTAGATGAAACATTAGTGACCTCAAAGACTGCACTTATCCCAGAATCACATGTTTTCCTTGTGTCATCCAACTTTTTAATGCGATATTTACGACTGTTGCACCACATAGCCTTGTGGTATTTTACCTGCAATTGATAATGAACTAGTAAGTATTTTATGTTCTTAAAGTATGCAAATAAAATGAAATTAATCAAGATAAACATGAATATCGACGTAATTGAAAATATTATGGCTTATATATTTATAATATCATGCTTACCTGTTTATCTTTTAAACCATATGCTAAATTGATTTCCCTTTCTGTTAGATTGACATCTCCATTGCGATGTGCTTCCTTAACCAATGAAGCCACACCTTCCCATGATAGTCCTAGACCAGATTGATTACATCGTTCAATCCATACCTTCGTCCAATCAAGATTGTTTGTGACGTACAAATGTAGTGCATCCCACTCGCGACCAACTGCATGAAAATAAAATTACATAAATCAACTCAAAAAATTTATAATTACTTAACGTAGTGTAACATTATAAATATTAATGACGCATATTATTAATGAATATTAAAAATGAAATAATTATGTATGATACTATTAAAATGTATTGACATTATTAATCTATAACACCATTTAATAATTACCTTTGACCTTCCTCGATTTACCTTTCTCCATCAGGTACTCTCCTTCTAATTTCTTAGTGGACTTTGGATCACCAATGCATCGATTTAATTCGGTCTTAATAGACCCCAACCCTGGAAGATATTCAACAACATACACCATGGCCTGAAATACCATATATCCCTCCACCATAGAACCCTCTGGACGTGCTCTTTGTCTAACTAAAGCCTTCATAAATTTCAAGTACCTCTCAACCATCCACATGGACCTTGCATGTATAGGTCCACACAATTCAATCTCCTCAACTTGGTGTATGAGGTAGTGTTCTTGTGCATTGAAAAATGCCGAAGGTAGAAATCTCTGCATTTGACACATTAAACGAGGAATTTCTCTCTTCCAATACTTTATATCTTCTTTGTGGATTTCTTTTGATGACAACCATCTACATGCAAAGCAAGAAAATAATGATATCATTTAATGACGAAAATTTAAGATTGTAGTACAAATCTACATGATTGACTAAAACAAATGTCAATTCATATAAGTTATACAACGAATTAAACAAATTACATGATGATGCGTGAAAAATATTGTTTCTAATTACCTCATGTATTTTTCAAGATCATATATGACCTGTTTGACATTATTGTCAAAGTTGTCTGGGAGAGATACAGGTAGAACATACTGTAACAATGAACACGTCTCATCAATATATTTTTCAAAATTAAGAAAAGAAGTAAACAAAAAACATGCAGTATTGTAATATACCAATATATATACCAAAAATATAATTACCTTAATGAAGATATTCCAATCATGCGTTTTTACCCCGCCAAAATCAATTTTCCTTGTTAAGATATTCTTTATGTTCGAACAAAATCCTGTGGGAAATTTCATTTTTTGTATCACTTCTTTTACTGCATTGCTTTGTTGCTCAGTCAATAACCATGGAAGTGACCTTATATTAATTTGGTCTCCATCGTTGTTTAAATGTTCAATGATATCTTTCATTGCATGATTGGATTCATGAATGTCACTGCAAATTTTGACAATTTTTTCTTTGTCACTCCTTTTGTCTAATATTCGCCATAGTGTTTCAATTACATTCTTTCCGATATGCATTGTATCAAACAAATGAACAACTAGTAAGTGCTCATAGTAAGGCAGCCTACTAAATTGTTTCGGATAACTTTTCATTCCTCGTGGAAGCCCATTTACACCTTCATGATGTTCATGCAGACCATTAGTAATCAATATATAAGTTAAAGAGATTAAAATGTAGTATATTACAGTAAAAAAAATTAATACAATCCAAAATAAAACATTAAATACATATAAGAGATGATCAATACGAATATATAAGATAGACAAATTGAATCATACCTTAACGATTTCTATTATATTGCAACTTCCATATGTGAGGTGTCATTCTCTGTGGTTTTAATGCGGTCTCCTCTTTCCCATTAAAAAGATGTTTTTCGGTAGTTCGATACCTATGATTCTTAGAGAGGAAGTGCCTATACTCATCAAACACTACCTTTGACAAACTCTTTGAATGACGAGATTTCATCTTGGGACCACAAACTGGACATGCAAATTTTCCCTTTGTTTGAAGACCACAAAAATGTGTTAGCCCTGGAGCATCATGAATTGTCCAGGCAAGCATTGCATGGAATTGAAATTCCCTTTTCCCTACTGGTCTAGAGACATCATACATAGTGACACCATTCCATAGCTTAAGTAGTTCATCAACAAGAGGCTCGATATATACATTCATATCTTTAACTTGGAACTTACCTAAAAGAAAACAACAAATACAATACATAGAAGTAAATGAAAAATATATATGACATGAATATGCAACAATATTGATCTTCATGACAAATTAAATACTAATGCATTAAAAAAACATTGTTCTAAAGTACAAATTATACCTGGAACAATCATTGCCAACATTATATGCTCCCTCTTTATTGACATACATGGAGGAATGTTATTGTTGATAACAAAAACAGGCAAGACCGAGTAAGTAGATCTCATCTCTGCAAATGGATTGACACCATCCGCTGCCAAAGAAAGTCTAGCATTACGAGGTTCTTCTTTAAAGTGTGGCCATTTTTCCTCCATGTCTATAAATGCAGAACCATCTGCAGGCATTCGAAGAATATCATCTCCACTTCTATTCCGTGCGTGGTAATCCATAAATTGTGCTATGTTTTTGCACCTAAACAGTCGTTGCAAGCGTGGAATAATGGGAATATAACGAAGAACCTTACGAGACACCTTTTTGGTTACTTGATCTGTTCGGTATCTACTGCTATGAAATATAGGGCATTCTGTTGCAAGCTCATACTGATTATAATATAAAATATGATCATTAGGACATGCATCAATTGCTTGATACTCCATTCCAACATATTTCATGATGGAAGTTAAATCTCGATATGTGCGTATTTGATGCCGGTAACAAATATTCACCTATCAAGCTGTTACAACAAATTTAAAAAAAATGGTTAGTATAAATATTTGAAGAGCATAATATTAACGGCAACAAATACATCCTTATTTTTTGGAGTATATTATAAGATCAAAGTGGTTTTGATTGAAAGGTGTGACATAGTTTTGGAGTATATGCACTAAAGTTGAGATCCGACGGATCACATATAATCACATGCGTACCTTAACACCAGCGTGATGGATGTGTTTGAAAAACCATTCATAACCTTCAAGTTCATTATCAGCAACACAGCAGAGAGAGCACTTATGTGGGAGCCTTCAAAAAGCGGTTCCGTCGCCTTCTCAAGTGTAGGTAAATCATTAATATCTTCAAAGTCATCAATTGGCGGTGCATGATGTTGATCATCGTCCATTCTAACATTAAATGCATCATTGATTAATGTATTTGCACCATCATCCTCAATTATGTTATCGTCATGATCATCGTTTAATTCCATATGATCATCATTAACTTGATCATGATCAGTATTCAAAGGACCTGCATATTGTTCTTCCTGCGCTAGTTGTTCCGCAATTACAACATTATCCATGTTCGGAACAGCCCTAGGAGGCCCTTGCTTTATAATTACAATTAAAACATCAAACAAAGAACGTTAGTCATGTCGATTAATAAGTAACAAAAATAAAAATGATACAATATACAATTACAAAAACTCTCAATATAAAGACCGTGTTAAGTCATGAACTTGTTTCCTTCAATTTTATATTTTGATTGTGATTTTGATTTTAATTTTGCTCGTTTGCTAAATTTTTCTCATTTTGCTTCCTTTAGGAAAATTTTGATTTTCAAATGAAATTTTTAATTTTTTGCTTGCTTTTAGATTTCTTATTATTTTCTTTTAGGATTTGAAGGGATAAATAGGATTTATATTAAGTAAGGATGTCACAAACATACTCAAAGAGTGTCGTTTATCATTTAAACTGGAAAAATAGTTGAAATTGGGCCAAAATTTGAATGCAGATTATTCTTGTAGCGCAATCATGAAAAGTTAATACAGTGGCGCTACAAGAATATCGCGCCAGCCGAAATCATTATTTTTTAAGCTAAATTTTTGCATGGTTTCATTGCTAAGTGACTAATCACATGAATGAAGGCTGTTTGTAGGATCCCTCCTTTAGGGTCCCCTTGAACTGAACCTGAAACTTTAACAACTTCATACAAACAAATTAGCCATTATAGTTATTGGAAAAATAAAATAAAAGAGTGAATAACTTAACATAAATAAGCAAAACCTTAACCTGTCAACCCGATCCAACTGGTCCATTGTCATCTGCGTCTTCCGTAGGATCCCTCCAGCAAAGCTCGTTTAACCATTGGCGAAGCAACCGTTAGCTTCGCCACCCAACCATAGGCTCATGCTTTCAGTCGCATGGCCTCCCCAGAGCTTTGGGTCGTAAAGTTCACACACAATTCTCAAGAAACCCAGCTTGGGGTTCCCCCCCCGCCAAGATTTCCAGCCAAACCCTCAATAGCAGCAAGTCATGAGGTAACTCAATATTACGATAGTCATCCAAGGTCTGGGTGCTTTACCCATCCCCAAAGTCTTCCTTTTAAAGGAAAATCCCCTGCGACACATGTCGCTTCATGCATAAATAATTATTTAATTAATTCTTTAATGAAAAACAAATCACCCATCCAAGTGTCAATTTATCTAGGAGATGCACCAACATCCCTAAGTTTGCTCATGTTTGTCCCCTAGATATTTCACTTAACTCCTAGATTTGTGGTGTAGGTGGATTTGACTAGGTGTCCATGCCTAGGATTCCATTTTGCTCCTAAATGAATATTTATAATATTTTTAAGTAATCGGGAATATCCTTTCATGTGCAATTCCTAAATAACACTTAATATTATTTAAATGCCAAAGTAATCATTTATGTGCAAATGCCTAAAGTACTCAAATGCATTTCTAAGTAAAGTTCTAGGTGCAAAATTATACGTTTCAACGCAGTTAAGTTTAGCAATCAACTTTTACTAGGGACCCGGTGCCACGCCGTTGGGCCTCCTTGTTCCTTAATTTAATTTCCCTGACATGGCACCACTCCGTCGGGTCCAGTCATCCGTAGTTTCCATTCCTCGGCAAAGCACCACATCGTTGGGTCCTTGCATCCACTCTTTCTATTCTTGGAAGGGTACCGCACCGTCGGGCCCTTCTGCCGTCATCCTTCCGTTTTGACTTGCGGGAACTTCATGTAGGGATTTCAGGAGCTGTTACCTTCCATCTTCCGTCTACACGCTATTAGGGACTAATGGAATTGAGGAGTGAGTCCGTTCTCACTGCGCGCCCCCCCAACTCGTACGTGACCAGCTCCGTCGTGGCCCACCTCGTACACCCTCACGCTTTCCTCTTGAGCAAGCAGATCAGTGCTTATCTGCTCAAGCGTGGTATTCCGTCGGAAGTCGACATCGTCGTCGCTCTCCCTGTGTGTGATTTACTCGTACTCTACGACCCTTCATATTCCTTTGTGTGTCCGTTGGTGAACCGTTTCACCTGTCGCTACACACATTTCTCACAAACGTAAATTAGTAGCACTGTCCTCAATAATCACAATTTGGTTTATAAATCTGTTGCTTCATTAAGCATCTATAATTTACTCAATCATTACTCATTCGTCTAATCACGTAATCAATTGCACAGCTAGTCGTTAAGCATCATTCATATGTACAGTTTTCATATCAAAGTCAATCGTTAAACAACATGAAATCGTCTATTCACAATAACTACCCAAATGCAGATATTTCAATCAATCGTAATCATAAATATACTCAAAATAAAATCATAGGGTTATTTTATTAATGTTTCAAACAGTCGGGTGACTCAACAGGTGCCCTCAATGTCTACAGTAGTCTAGGGGCACTACATACATCCCTACTTATTTAGAACTCCGTCCCGAAGTTCAGAATAAAAATGGAAAGCTATGACGCATCTTAGTTGCATCCTCCCAAGTTGCAGAGCTAGGACTGTAACTGTCCTACTGCACTTTGACTTGATCAATCAGGGCTAATCATTAAGCAAGAACTAATCAATCAATTATACCACTCCACATATATAATTTAATTCCTTAATTCATTTATCAATTATTGTCGTCATTCACATCTTCAGGTTTTCCTCAATCTTTTAAGACATATCAAGGCTAGAGAAACCACTTTATCGAAGTTGTTCGGCTGGGTCACTCGACAGGTGCCCTTAAGGTCCACAGTCATTTTAGGGGCATTACACTGTTGATACGTGTTGCTCCAGTAGTAATTATGAAAACAGGTGGTGCTGGATCGTGGAAGAGATCGTGGATATTATTAGCTGGAACAGTGCATATCATGATAGGAGGAGGTGTTAGACGAATTTGACGTGAAAGGAGTTATTTCACAGATACATCACGAAGATGGAAAATAGGTGGAGAGAGGACAGGTGCCTGAAAGCCAGAAGTTGCAATTACAGAGAAATTAGGGCTTGCTCATTCTGCCAGCTGGTAGCGAATTAAAGACTTGAAGACACTTGCACAGAGGAATTGAACAACCAGGTACCTAAAAAATTGATTTAAACATCCACAGCAAAGCGAGAATAGGGTATCCGCATTAAACCGATAGCGGCTGCTAAATTGGGGTTTTTTCTCAGAAAAGCTTGTTTTCTTAAAATTCATTAGGGAAAACATGAATATAGGTTCTAAACAAAGCTCCTGTAAAAAATAGATCAGTTTAAGAGTTCTTTGAGACGCTGTGACAAGTGGAAATTTGAAATTTAGTGATACATTAAGCCACTACTTCTTCAAAATCTGAAAGCAGCCTGTTAGCTCATCAATAGAACTCCAAAAGTACATAGGTTTCAGTTGTTGAAAGCAGATGGGTAAAAGTGGAAAAACAAATAGAATCGAACCCACTGAGCTAAATTGGATTGACAAATTTCCAGATTGTGCAAAGCTTTTTCAAAATGCTGGTTGGTTGGATTTCTTTAGGAAAATCAATGGCTATAACACTGAGATTTCTTATAAATTTGCCCAAAGCTATAAGGAGGACATGATAGTATTTGATACTTTAAAGTTTAAACGGACTGTGGATTTAGTTGCTGAAGCTACAGGAGTCAAGAATGAAGGTGAAATGTGGTTCAAAAAATTGCCTTTCACTTTTGATGATCAAAGGTACCTTTTACCTGGTATTACTCCAGACTGGCGCAAAGGGGTATTAATCCAGGAGGTCAGGGATGAATGGGTGCAGCCCATTAAAATTCTACAAAACTATATCACTTGTGAAGGCAGATATGCTTATGTTTTCAAATACCATTTTAGATTTCTACAGCATCTGATTGGTGAATCCAAAATGAACCTTCCTTTCTTCTTATTCAGAAGTCTGCAAAAGATGTCAAGCAGGATTAAGGGGCATCATGATCATACTACACAATCCATCTTCCATCATGGTCTGATTAAGCTTATTATCAGTACAGTTCTACAACGAGAAGGGAAGACATGGGAGCATTTCTTGTTTTGGTTTGGTTTTCAGACCAAGCAAAAAGAGCAGCAAGCTAAAAAGCGTGTAGACAAAGGTCAATCTCTAGTCAGAAAACTAGGCCAGGAGAGCAAGTCTGAAGACAAAAAAGAGATTAAATTTGAAGAAGAACCATAACCTTTGAAGGGTAACAATGAACCTCAAAGGGTTGTAGCTGATAGTAAAGGTAAATATTCATTGTTTCCACAACAAGAAGATCAGCCTGAGAAACACATGGTGCCAGCAGAAACTCTCAGTGAAGAGAAAATTGTTGTCACAGAAAAGGGTGCTCTAGAAAAAGAGGACATTCAGGTTCAACAAAGAAGCCCCATCACTGTCCTATCTGAGGATGAGGGATATTTACTAGAAGAGGATGAATTCACTCTCAAAACTGAAGCTGGGATGGAATACACAGAAAAGTACAGTCAAGAAGATAAAACAAAGAAGCCAAAGAAAAAGAAAACCAAAATCGAAGGTATAGAGCTAGCCACAATTAAGCATCAAGGAAAAACTTTGAAGATGGTAAAGGAACTTGTTTCAGAATGGAGACCAAAAACCAGATCTAAAAACAAGTTAAGGATGAATATGAAAAAGTTGCTAAACCCTAGAATGAAGACAGAAGAGATAAATGTACTTGATGATGAATCTTCAGATGAAGAACTCAAGATCAAGAAGGAAGCAGTTATAAACAGTCCAGTTTCTGAGCATACAAAATAAAAAAGGTCATTGAAGTCAGCAGAAGATTCTAGTCTCACTCAAACAAAATTATCTGCTGTGTTTCTGGAATTAAAAGATGAAATAATAAAGGAACAACAAAAGAAGGAAATTGAGGTTTCTTATTCTGAAAATTAGAACTTGATAGATGAAACTACACCCATTGAAACAACAAGTCAGGAAAACCCTATTTTTCATGGTGTATCTTCAGAGCTGTTACAGGAAGATGAGGATATTTTCAGAAGACTGAATGTCCCTTGGCTATCCAATGAGATGCAAAATACCATAACAGGGAAGGTTTTTGACTGAGACATGGAGAACCTGCAAAGAACCATCAAACAATATAGGAATCAAATGGAATGCATGCAAGAGACTAATGATGCCCTAGTCTTAGCAAATAGAAGGCTAAGAGAAGACTTACAGGAAGTGAATGAAAATTATCAAGAGCTAATAACAGTGTCTAAAGAAGCCTTGCAGAGAAAGAGAAACAAAGATTTGCATTATGCAGAATTGAAGCAGAATGTCAAAGACTTGCAGCAGAAGAATGAAAAGCTTACAAGGAAGTTAGCAGAGACAGAAGCTGAGCAGAAGAGAGCTAGAAAAAAGGCTCAAATCTCAGATGGAATAGCCTTACTAGTCGAAGTTGCAAAAGACCTTTGAGTTGGCAGTTAGTCAGTTACTTATGGAGCTTTTAATAGATGCTTTAATTAGTTAGTTTTTTAGTTATGTTCTAGAAGAAAGACTTTATTTCACTTTAACCCATCGAGGATTTGGTTGAAAGCAGTTAGGGTTTAGACCCTAACGAATTTTGTAAAAAATAGTATTTAGAGTGAGAAGAAAGACAGAAACAGAGTTCGATTTTTGGCTGGCTTAAGGAGGTCTGTGACTTGTTTATGAGCGAAGTACTGTAACTCTCATGTGTATTTGCTGAACATAATTATGAAATATATGATCCCTTTTACCCTTCAGTCTGTGTTTTGGCTTCATTTTTAACTTGTTTAGTTACATAATTGATAAATTCATTGCTGGTTTATGGTTTGTATGCTGGTAGTGCTTGTCTTTTATGAATGAACTTCAAAATCATATTCTGTTGGATACTGGTAATTATATTAAGCATCTTTGTTCTCTTTTGCTTGTGATTCAGTTCCTGTTTGGCTCATGAATGTATTCCCTTCAGTCATCAAACTTTATAACCAGAAAACCTATAAAAAAACCCTAAAACCTACTTTTACTTTATTGTATTTTTGAGATTGTGTTGGCTTGTTTCTTTGTGGCCTGGAAACAATTTCTGGCACAAACAGACCGCATGATATATAATGAATTATGACTTACCAATGGATGATATTCATGCCCCCCCTCAACATGTCCATGTTCCCTACAATGTTTTTTAGCTGTTGAGATCAGTAACCTTCTCTTATTAAAGCCCCTACATCGATTGCAAGGACAATAACATTTTCCATCACCCCTTCTTTCCACTCCATCCCACAACCTAGCAAGCAATTCTCGATTTTGTTCTAGATGATCTTGATGACCTGTAACATTATTGTTACATGGCATTTTATTACTCAAACCCTAAGAACAAAGTACGAGCAAACCCAAGTATATGATGAGTCTTCTTTTCCATAAGGGTTAGAACCAAATCCACAATATATGAGTCAACCCTAACTCAAGACAAGACCAAGTATATAATGAGTCTTCTTTTCCACAATGGTTAAAACCAAATCCACATGAGTAAACCCTAACTCAAGACAAGACCAAGTATATGATGAGTCCTCTTTTCCACAATGGTTAAAACCAAATCCACATGAGTAAACCCTAAGTACTCAAGACAAGACCAAGTATATGATGAATCTTCTTTTCCACAAGAGTCAAATCCAAATCCACAAGAGCAAACCCTAAGTGAGGGTAAACCCTAACTCAAAACAAAACCAAGTATATGATGAATCTTCTTTTCCACAAGAGTCAAAGCCAAATCCACAAGAGAAAACCCTAACTAGTGAGGGTAAACCCTAACACAAGAGGACAAACTTTCTCCAAGAAAGATTTACCAATGATATACCAATTAGAAATTAACCAAGAGATACTTCAAGAGAGAAGTCACCAAAGAGCAAGACCAAAATCCGAGACCAAGTGGGAAGATCCCCACAAAGGCACAAGGCCAAAAACCAAACCCTAAACCAAGAAATTAACCAAGAGATACTTCAAGAGAGAAGTCACAAAAAGAGCAAGACCAAATTCCAAGACCAAGTGGGAATATCCCCACAAAGGCACAAGGCCAAAAACCAAACCCTAAACCAAGAAATTAACCAAGAGATACTTCAAGAGAGAAGTCACCAAAGAGCAAGACCAAATTCCAAGACCAAGTGGGAAGATCCCCACAAAAGCACAAGGCCAAAAACCAAACCCTAATACTCCTTAGGAATTTCGCATTTCTTGTCCAAGAGATTTGTGCGAGAGTGAGTGTGTGAGATTATGAACCTAGGCCTACATCTCTATTTATATGAGTGTTTGCAAATAATGGCCACACGCGTCAAATATGCGACGGCGCGTTTAGGACACGTGGATTTAAACGACATCTCTTTTAGTACACGTCGGCTATACATATTTCATATATCTGACCTATTAAACGTGCTCTCTTAACCGTCGCTTAACCGACGTGTACTAAAAGAGACGTCGCTTAATCGACCTTTACTAAACGCGCCGTCGCATATCCGACGCTTGTTGCCACATTTAAAAAAAAAAATTTGTACACTTGTGTTTTTTGGTAAGTTTATAAAGATAAATCCACGCGCCGTCGGATTTTTCCGTCGGATTTTGGGTCAAAATGTAGTAGTGAGTGCATCTGCATCTTTAGGTCTCATCACTCCCTCTTTCGAGGAACCTCGATCTGGATAACACCAAGCTTATCTTTGAAGTACCCAAACTTTACTTTGGCTAACGGCTTGGTCAACACATAAGCTATTTGTTCGCCTGTCGCCACATACTGGAGCTTCACTACTCCTCTCTATGCCATATCTCGAATATAGTGGTACTTGATCTCAATATGCTTTGACTTGTCGTGGAACATCAGGTTCTCAAACAACTTCATTCAACTTTGGTTGTCACAGAATATATAAGTCGCCTCAAGCTCGAGATCAAACAAACATGTTAGTAGATTTCGAAGCCATACTGCCTCACAACTAGCCAAACATGATGCAACACACTCTGCTTCGGCTGTACTCAGTGCCACACATGACTACTTCCTACTAAACCAACAGATCATACCGGATCCATACTGAAGCAAAATCCCGAAGTGCTCTTCCTATCTGTGGCACTGCCTCCCCAATTCGAATCAACATAACCATGCAGGTTAATCTTCTGATTCACCTCATACTTGAGACCATAGTCAACTACACCCTTCAGGTACCTCAATATATTCTTTGCAGCAATCAAGTGAACATGTCTCGGTTCCGTTAGGAACTGGCTCAGGGTGTTCACAACAAAGCATATGTCTGGACTCGTGTTCGTTAGGTACATCAACGAACCAATCATCTGCCGATACATTGTGGCATCGACTGTCTCTGATGAAGCATCACATAGTAGCTTCAAGTTTGATTCCATTGGTGTGGCCATAGCCTTGTAGTCCATCATTCCAAAACTCTTCAAAATATCCACTGCATACTTTCCTTGACCAAGGAATATTCCATCTGCACTCTGCCACACCTCCATGCCTAAGAAATAATGCATCATCTCAAACTCTGTGGCAAGCCTCCTCTTTGCATCTGCAATGAGCTCATCCTCACCTGTCAGAAACATGTCATCTACATATAGCATAAGTATCACTGGTATTTCGCCTTCAACCTTGAAGTATAGGTTGGAATCTGCTTTACTCTTGGTAAATCCTAATCTCATCAGGAAAATTTCCATCCTGCCGTACCACGTCCTGGGTGCCTACTTTAATCCATACAAGGATTTCTTCAACTTGCTCACATGAGTTTGTCTGTCATGTGTCTTGAATCCTAGTGGCTGCTCCACGTACACTTCCTCTTCAACTACACCATTCAAGAATGTTGTCTTGATGTCCATCTGGTGTACCTTCCATTTCATTACTGCAACCAATGCAAGTATAGATATGATGGAAGTGTATCTTGATACATGTGCAAATGTCTCCTCGTAGTCTATGCCTTATTTTTGGGAGAAGCCACGTGCCACAAATCTTGCCTTGTGTTTTTCAATGCTAGCATCTGCAGCATGCTTGATCTTGTAGATCCACTTCAAAGTCACAACAGACTTCCCTTCTGGTCTCAGAACTATCTCCCAGACATCATTCTTCATAATTGAATGATACTCCTCAACCATGGCATCCTTCCATTCCTTCTTCTCTGTTGTTTTTTCATAGTTGGAAGGTTCTTTCTCAATGATGTCGAATAGCAGGGCCACATAGCTGGAGTATGGTCTGGGTCTCCTGCTTTCTTTGTGCATCCTCTCTGGAGCACCATACTGCTTTGCATCTTGTATTGCTTCTTGTGCCCATGCTAGTTTTCTCTTGTGGGAGTCCTTCTCACGAGTTGGTTCTATAGGTTCTTGTGGTTCTTCCATGTCGCGGTATTCATGATCTTCTTGAATTGTCTTTTACATAACTATGTCTCTGGTTCAGGTTCTTCATCTTGACTTCTTAAATCTTCTTGAATGTTATAGCTGAATCATCGTCACAAGTTTCTCTTGTAGGTGATGGTACACGATCGTTCCTACAAGTCAATTTAGTTGTGTGATTACAAACATTTCATAATTTTCAAAACAAATTATTATCCATAGGTCACATAGTTATGCAACTATCTTAGCCAATGCTACAACACAACATTTGTCCATATCCCATATTCATACGATAACTTTCTAGATGCCTTCCATCTCTACCAGAACATTATTAAGAGCGTGCACTACTCCAACATGTTAGCAAAGAGATTTCATTCTAGATAAGTAGCAATGGAATGTTGTACAATACCATAGGCCACTTACCCATTATTTGTATATTAGTAGTATTACGTTCATTAATGCAACTTTTCTAACATGCATAATACACATCCTAAATCTAGGAACATAAGTATGTACACGAATGAACAATATCATTTAAGTAATTAGATATACAAGAAATGGCAATTCAAATACTTATCTTTGTTTGGTTGTTGGGTGACTCCCTCTTGATCTTTTCTTCCTTGTAGGAACTACTGGAGTCTCCGACAATGTGCTCTACTTCATCGTCTGATTCTGAGGACTTGTGCCTTTCTTGCTTATGATAAAAAAATGTTGAGCAAGTATTGTATATCATTTTTTTTTTGTACTGGAGTAGACTCTGTGTGTCCCTTCTTCTTTATTCATCATAATACATATTCTTCATCACTTGAAGAATCATCCCTTTCTTCTCTAGTTCTTTTCCTTGTTATTTCATCATCTTCAGCGGTGTGAGCTTGATGCCTCTTCTTGTTAGATTTCTTGGAGGGTCCTTGATTTCTGGGACAATTTATTAAGCAATGTCCCTTCTCATCACATGTGTAACATCTGATACTGGAGAGATCCCTTCTAGGTCCATGATTCATATTGGTCCTTCTGGATCTTTTATGATGATGATCCTCCCTCTTGTTATGATTTCTCTTTGTGTGAGCAGTTAGAGCTTGGTCATCATCAACTCCCATCTTCTCTTCTCTTGCTAATAGTCGAGCTTCTTCTTGAGTACATTCTTTCCATAGTTTTCTAAAAGTGATCAACTTATTCCTAGCACATATTCCTTGAATGAATGAGTCCCATGATCTTGGGAGACCATTCAAGGTGGTCATAACGATATCTCCTTCTTCTACCTTTTCTTCAACTGCTTCAAGTTGTTCCTTGATTTGAGAGACCCTTGTGAAATAGGATTGCATGGTCTCTGAGTTTAGGATCTTCACATTCTTGAGCTGGTTCCTCAATGCCATCTTCCGATTGATGTTCTTCCCTTCGAATAACTTCGTCAAAGCATCGAACATCTCCTTGGGTGTCTTCAAGGATGACACATGGGGGATGAGATGATATTTAATGGAGTCTGCAATAATTTTCTTAGCCTTGACCAAGTTCTTCTTGTGGATAGATTTTGCTTCATCTCCCTCTGGTGTTGGAACCTCCTCACTAACATATTTGTCCAAATCATTTTCTTCAAGGACAAGAGAGATCCTATACTTCCATGCTCGGAAGTTGTCATCTCCCTCAAGATTATCCTCAAGCTTGGTGTGGTGAGTCATTTTGAAATGAGAACCTCAAATGGAAATAACGGAGATTTAGGTCTTATCAATTTGAGATGCCCAACCTGGTTCTGGAGCTGGCTGGCCTAGGGTTTGTTAGAGAAACCCTAATTTTCCAAAGTTGGAATTTTAAACTTCTTCTTGGATAGAAAGATGTGCCTCCTCAAGGTGAGTTGAGAGATATACTCCTTTTCCCAAATATGTGGACAAATTTGCAAAATAACTGATGCCCTAGTTTCCCCCCGACAGTAGTGACAGGGAAAAAATGAAAATTCTCGGTTTTGAATTCTGCTTTCACAGGAAGATGCGCCCTCATAGGGAGAGTTGGATTGAACTCCTTTTCAATCTGATCTGTGGAGGAAAGTTCCTGGAACAGGAAGCCCTAGTTTCTCCCGACACTAGTGACTAGGTCAAAAATGAAAATTCTCCTAACTGAGTTCTGCTTCCTCCAAAAGATGCGCCCTCCTAGGGAGAGTTATCCTAGCCCTCTTTTTCAGATGATATTTGGAGAGAAGATATGGAACTAGGAAGCCCTAGTTTCTCGCTGCTGCATAATGCCTTATTTCCAGGTTAGCTCTAATACCATGTTAGAGTTTTCACTTTAATTCAATTTAACTAGGATATTTAACTCAAAGAATAACAAGCACAAAAAAACACAATAATTTTCCCCGGGGAAACCATAAAGGAGAAAATCCCGCAACTTCCTCAAATATAGATTCGTCACTAATACAATATCACAAAATGGAAAACCCAAAAATAAGAAGTCTTATGCAGCTCTCTCTCTTTCTCCTCCAACGAACTTGTCTTCTCTCTCTTGCTTATGCGAACTTGAGTGAGTGAGTGGTGTGTCCAAATGAGAGATCAAGCTCTCTATTTATACTTTATGTTTGGGTGACCTTTTTCCTATTTAGGTCGTCTTGACTAACTTGACTGGGCTGACCTATCCTAGGGAGACTCAATAATACCTTTTACATTTGAATTTAGGGGATCTAATGCCCTGACTTACAATGAAGGTTTTACCTCAATAATATTGCATGACCAAACATAATAATCACATCCCCGAACGGAGGAAAAACATCTCCATTGGAGGTACAAGTAAAATACAATAATAATATGAATATAAAATACAAATGAATATCTTCCGAAGTTACATTTACAACAACACGCAATAGTGAGAGAGAGAAGATTGTGGGTACGCATACTGAGTCAGCTACAACAACAATTAATGAGCACGCATATCAAGGAGAGACATAGAATTATTTTCTAGACTTTTGGCACACAAATCAAGGTACAATACAACTACAATTGATTATGAAATCGTATAGCTGAGGCCACGATTTCCTAGGCGGATTCTAGGCATGGGTTTTTAGGAAAGTGGGAACAAATTTCGAGGCAGTAATTAATTGTGACAGTGTGCATGAATTCCAAGAAGGAAAATATCAGTTATGGGCATAAAATTTGAGGTTAATACAGGATGGAAACTTACAATTTGTACACTATAGATTTGACATGAATTTTGAGTCTTCCGCACATAATTCTAGGTAGCTTCAACATGAAAATCGAGGCATCATGTTGTATGGTGGTTGAGATAAGTTGTACTTGGAAATTTGTATTAATTGTTATACCTTTCATTTAAGAAGAAATAACAATACTCTCTCTCAAACAGGTTTTCCCCTTGTGGGTTTTTCCTAGGTAGTTTTGCCAAAAATTCTTGAGTCTGCTAAATTTCCATGTGTCTGAAATGTCATGTGAAGAATGTGTTATCTGCTCGGATTTTAGATGGTAGAAATTTTTTCTACGCTTTAAGTTTAGATGGTTCACGAGTAAAATCTTATTTGCAACAGTTAGTTGAATGTGATTAAATATTGAACTGTGAATGTCTGTGCATAATTTTTTTTTATACTAGGGGAATTGAAATCGGGGGACTGGGTTGGTACTTGTGTGACACAGGGTCTAGGGATCCAATCCTGCTACCACTATACCCCTAGGTGCACCCACACAACCCGCAAGCATGGGGCATAGGTAAGCTGGGTTGATTTGAACTCGTGACCTCCATTTACAACATGTCCTTCATATCAAGCGAATCGTTGGTTGAGCTACACCCCTGCGGGCAATGTCTGTGCATAACTTAAAGTCTGTTTGAGAAGTGAAATTTCTACAATAAACGTTAGAATAATATAGCTAGATTTAAAGTTATGTTAGAATAATATTATCACACTAAGTTTATGTTATAGTAACATAACTTATTCTTGGCATTATTCTAATATTGCTTGAAACTTAGTTATGATATATAAAAAATAGCTTATTACTATATTTTTTTATTGAGATGTTACTTGGTTGGAATACTCACATTGTGGATATCTTCGTTTGTTACAAATCAAAGTTCTTGAAAATTTCACGGGGCATCTAAACACAATTTTTTTTGGTAGCAATATAGAAAGCATCAATTGATATTATGATGGCTTTTCACTAGGCACTAAACTCAGTGAATAGTGGTTAGTTGAAAGCAAATTTCAAAAGCAATGGAAGATGCGGGTTTAAACGATTTTCATGAATTGGTGAGACCCATTGTTAATTTCCAAGAATACGAAAATCTCTTCAATATGGAGTTAGTATTGCAATAAGTTGGGTTTCTGAGATGCCATAAGATTGTAGTGTTGTTTGATAACCATTGAGAATATCAATTTAAGCAAGTTGATAGATTCGATAAACCTATTCAAAGGGAAAGATTTATTGACCTAAACCTTAGGGTGACTTTCAATTTTTTTTAAGATATATTTTTATTTTAATATATGTACTAAGAAATATATAAATTAATTAATAAATTTAACATCTAGTAATATTATTTATATGATTTTTGTATAAGAGATTTAGCATTTAGTTGAATTACGTTTTTGCTCACCACATTGAAACTTATCAAAATGTTATATAAAAAAATCACATTGGTGATGGATTCAATTGCATAAATATGTTCTAATATCCAATAAAATTAAGTAAGTTGCGAAAAACTTGACCTACATTGTAGCATAATGAGTCTTCTTTTCCCTCCATTTTTTTACTTTTAATTTACCTAAATTTTTTACAAAAACTAAAGTTCGAGATGATTGCTTTTCTTTATTAAAATTTTAAATATATAAGGTTGGTCCACACACCCTTTTTCTAATTTATTTGTAAAGTATCAATCCATTTGTTAAGTTAAACAAGTTGTCTGTATGGTCATTAAACTAAAGAGGCTCACCCAATTTTTTTCTAGACTCTTCAAAACTCATATGTGAGCTTAAAAAACTTTACCCTTCTTTTTAATTAGAAGTAAGAAAGCACATATATAATCTAAACAACTTTTCCCTTCTTTCAAAATTCTATTAAAAATGATTAAAAGTAAGAAATCAAACTTTGGACATTCTTTCCTTAAAAACAAGTATCCATCGCAATTTCATGATTTTTTTATTATAAAAATTATATGATATATGTAACAATAGATTTAAATAGTTAAATATTTTCACATTCACTAATATTGACCTTCCATTAAATATGAGGATTTGATTTTGTTAAATAAAACAGTGTCTATATTATTATGCAATTAAATTTACACACCATATTATGCAATTAAATTTACACACCATAAACATCCATAACTAATTTTTAAACTAAATTATGCTGTAAATCTTATATGTCGATCTTAGATATAGAAAGTGGGATTGATTCTCAGGCTATCTATAATATATTTAAATCAAATATGTTTCACAAAAAATTCTAGTTGTGTTAAACATGGCTATTCTTATGTTGATTAAATAACATCTTTGATTAACATTCATATTAAGTCCAAAAACCCAAAGAGCCCCATCCACTTCACAAGTTTTTGATTTGGATCTTATTATTGAGAATGCAATATGTAATATATTTATTCTATCCCATTCAAATAAGTAATATGGTTCTTATATAATTGTTATTTCATAACAATTTAAGATCTTTCAAGAAAATATTGGCAATATTGTCTTGCTGAAAGTTGTATTCCTTATGTTTATATCTAGAAATGCACATAAAAAACTTATGGAAAAATTTGGCTTATGGAAAATTTCTAAATTATTTATCCTAAAAATTTTAAATATAAAATACAATTACTAAAAGAGGCAGTTAAAAAAAAAACTAGGCGAAAAGCAAGTTGTTCTAAAACAATTCATGACAAAAAGATAATTAGTTTTGTCCATTTTTTGAGGGGAATTTTAAGAGAATCTTAATGATAAAATCACACAAGAATGTTAGGTGTGCATGCTAATAAACAAAATATTTTATTTTAAATTTGTAATTAATTTTGGGGATATATGGAGGATGGACGAACATGGAGGGGGTTCCATTTTCTTGAGTTAGATTTCACCTTGCATCTGAGGAGATTTTATGTTCATATGGATATATGAAACTTGTAGTCTCGAGTGGAGGTATTGAGTGCTAGTTGGTATAATATTGGTGATTGAAGGATCACGGGCTCTCAATCTTTGTTTGAGGGGTGGTTGGAAAGAGAATTGTCCCCCAAAATTTGTTGTTCATTTTGTGCTTGATGTTGCTACTATTGTTGTTCTTAGAGAAAGTTGGTACATTTCCATTTGTTTGTAAGTTCAAAAATAAACTTGCCATAACCAAATATTCTTCAATCTCTTCTTAATTTCTAGTACATGAAGATATTTGCATTATTTATAGACTTCATATTTAATTGTTGAAATTCTATCCTATTAGAAAGTAATGTAGTTGGTTAATAATGATGTGTTGTATTGATAGTTAATGTAAGTTGTTGTGTTGTTGGTTATTTACACATATTCTTGGGTATGTTAGCATCTTGTGTTTAAATTTGCTTGTACATTTGAATTTAATGTTTTACTTTTCTCTTGGTGGCCATTACACGATGAAAAAGTTGTTGGTCTCTTTGAAGGAACATATGTGACCCAAAATTCCATAGCCATTGATCTCCTTCAAAACATAATATTTTGAAAGGCCTCAATATACCATCACACCTCTTCAAAAGAACACCTTTTGAAAGGATCAATAGACCTTGGATTACTTCAAAATAATATATTTTCAAAGGCCCTGATAAACCATCGAGCCTTTTCAAAATGACAATTTTGAAAGGCCATGATAGACCATCAAGCCCGTTTGAAAGATAGATTCTATTTTGAAAGAAAAGAAGCCATTCAACCTCTTCCAAAGAAGAAACTAAGTGACCCATTTAAATGATTCTCTTTTATGTAAAAAAAAATTGACCTATTTGAAAACATTTTGAACTAAGTCTAAACAACCAATTTGATGGATCCACCTTTCCATACATGTGGCCCATTGATCTATGAGGAAGGAAAATATTTTGAATGAAACAAAAAAGGACAAACAAGCATTACTCATATCTATCACTTCGACTCTAACAAAAAACCTACCAATTTGTAGGTTCCAATTCACTCTTACCCAATGCTAGGCCAATGTATGCCTTACGACCATGGAAACCTACGAGGATACTTTGAATAAATTATGGCCATTACCACTCAAGTTCAAATGCATAATATGATATCAAAATCATAATAAAACTCAATTGCAAAATGTAATTCTAACTAAATGAAATTTAAGGGAATTTGAATTACAAAGGCATGCAACATAACAATGCAATGGTCAAGCATATAACACTATATATTCATAAATCCCATTGCTAAATTTCTAGAAAACAATAACACAAGCTTAACTAAAGAATTTCATCATGAATATGTAGTGGAGATGGAACAATTATATTTTCAATAAGTTGGCTCAAGGAAATTAGATATTTGTGAGTAATTTTCCACCCAACCATAGGAAATCGTTTAGAGATGGAAACCCCAAGTTGGGATATGAGGTTACCATGGTGAAGGAAATGGGTAAAGAGAATTTGGTTACTCAGCCAACCTAATTTATCTCAGGATCAACCATACTGTTCAACACAAAACTCTTTAGACAAACTTTTAAACAACCCATCCATGACACTCCTTTCAACTTCTCCACATGAAACTGATAATATACCCTTTTTATGCTAAATATTCCCTCAGGTGTACTTGAAGACCTTTCATTCCTCTATTCAATAGTCCCTTAGGAAACCTGTCTCCCTTTTTAGTGTTCTTTGTGTACGAAAAAAGAGTCAATATGTTGTCTGCATTTCATATTAACCCAACAGAGTAATATCTTGGCTCTTGAGCATTCAATGAGTAGCAATATGAAGGGATTGGGAACTCCTTTGCATCCACCTAGATTCTATAATTCTCTGTAGCTTTCCATATCTATTTGGATCACTACCTTCTCTTCCTTATTTCCATTTGGTAAGTTACATGTTCGAATTAGAGTCCCTATCATGGGGATGGTTGTGAGTGTGGCATGATAATGTATTAGCAAATGAAAGAATCAAATCTGATAGAATGCATGAGAGTTTTTGAATCCCATTGAATGAAAAAATCCCTTCAAATTTGCATCAATATAGTGCACGGGAAAATAGAATATGGTTTAAATTTCCATGTGTTTTGAATTCCTATGGGGATAGAGTCTCTTACACTTCTCATAACTTGTACTTAAGCCGCATGTCCTCATAACTATGGAAGGTGGACATCCCCACCAACCATTTCCTATATTCAATGATAGGTCGATTGGGTTATTTTAATAAGGGACATGGTGAAAAAATAAAGGTCATGATACTTAGGGAACTTAGGACTATTTGTCATCCCCTTGGACCCTCCTTTCCTATTCCCTTATATTGGACTCATAGCCCCCGTAGTGCTCTTGGAAACTAGACTTAAACCTTTATTTTAATTATCAAATATTGTTTACATCTATTGAGAATACAATGGTAAGTCTTCCTCATGGTATATAAAAATCATATTGATTGAGAATACATGCTTAGGAATTCAATAGTTGGGACTTGGCATTGAGCTCTGTACTAGGAATTTATACATGATAATTACATCATTTATACACGGGGTCATTCATATAAATTGCTTCTCACCATTATATCCACTTATTTACAATTCAATCCAAAACATACAAAAGGATAAAATCCAGGATATTACATCTGCCCCCCACCCCCATTTGGAATTCTACTATCCATTATGCACATTTTCATCATAGAAAAATTCCATTGTCATGGCATGCTCCAACTCCCATGTAGCCTTATTTGGACCAAAGTAATTCCATTTCACCTTTACTTGTTCGATGGCTTGGTTATAGATACATTCTACTTTCCTAACAATAATGCACAAGGGATCTACCTATAACTCTCTATCTTGTTCCACCTAGATCACATGGTTAGGATCATGTAAAAATTTCTTAATCAAAGAAACATGGAAAACATCATGATCTTTAATGTTAGTAGACAATTCAAGTTTATATGCAACTGACCCTGTCCTATAAAGTATCTCAAATGACCCACAATAGCGAGCTGCCAACTTGGCACAAATTCCAAGCTTCATGGAACTCTTCCTTGATTTCACTATGAGGTAAACATGATCCCCAATTTTAAATTCTATATGCACCCTGGTCGTATTTGCATAAATTTTCTTTTTGTCCTATGCTACCTTCAAATTTTGTTGAATCCTAGAAACCTCTAGTATTATTTCCTTGAACAATTATGTTCCAAGCATAATTATGTGCTGGAACATGTAATGCTGACTGGTGTGGTGTTGTTGGTTGTGTAATGATCCTATATATGCAAGAAGACATAAAATACTTCATTACTCTCTAAATTATCAGAAGGAGTGATCCCACAAGCGTCATGAAGTAAATTATCTTATTACCATTCTTTATATAAGAGAAGTGGAAAAATATTTATCCCACATGTATTCTGGGATGTGATCTATTCATACCTCTATCTATATAATAGAGGTGAAGGATACTCATTTGAGTACAATGCACATAAAAGGGTATGCAGATTGTGTGTCATTGTGACATGAAGTGAACATGTAGTGTGATATGTGGGTGCTCAAGATTGCAAGAGTTGGATTTTCCTAAGGAGGCGTTTCCTAAAGAAGAAGATCAAGTCTTCCTAGATGTTTCCCCATTTTGGGTTTTACCACGTAAATATGGTGTACTATTTTCTCTTCCATTTTATCTCTTACTTATGCTAATGTTTATTTGATGCTTGTGTTGATAGGAGATTAGACTAGTTGATTTTGATTTACATGTTAGCTATCTATTGTTCTATGTTAATGCATGTTTCTCAAAATTCTAACATTTTGTTCATTGGGTTATCACCATTTATTGGAGTACTGAATCCTCTTCCATATATAACCTCAAATGGACCCATATTCAATAACAATTGATTCTTATTGTTATATGCAAACTTCATAATATGCAAATAGTCCTCCCAATTAGATTGTTTATCCATCACATACATATGAAGCATGTATTCAAGAACTTGATTTACTCTCTTAGTCTACTCATTTGATTGAAGATGGCAGTAAATACTTAGAAATTCAACTTGATGTTGAAGGATTAAAAAGTGCTTCACCAAAAATTTGAAGTAAACTTCGAATTCCCATCTAATACAATGGTAGTAGGTATTCCATGTAATATAAATGTTTCTTGCATGAAAAATTTTGCTATCTCCTTTGCATTATGATTAGAAATTATGGGAATAAAGTGAGCATCCTTTCTCAACTTATCAACCACAACCATGATGTCATCATTTTGGTTCATTTTCTTCCACAATCTTGTAATACATTCTATTTTTATCACCTCCCATTTCCATCCCGGGAGGGGAAAAATATATAGAAACCTTGTTGGATGTTGATGGTCAACCTTGACTTGTTGACACTCCATACATCTTGCAATGTATTAAAAAACATACCTTTTTATTCCATGCCAAAAATATTTATTCCTTGCTAAATCGATCCTTTTTTGGTAGCCTATATGACCCAAATATGGCCTTTTATGAATCTCATCCATGATGATCATTCTCAACTCTAGTGAATTATGAATCTACATTCTACCTTATAAATAAGAATTCCATCATCACTTAGATTGTAACCTTCATACTTATGCTTTGTTTTCTCTTATTGTAATCCATATTTCACTGGGGATAGTGTTCATCAACAAGAAGGGAATCTATCACTATGATATTCAAATTATATTTGCAAATGCTAATAGTTTCTATATGCATTACATGGGTCTTTCTAGTGAGTGCATCTATGACCATGTTTTCCTTTCATTGTATATATTTGATTTCAAATCAAACTCACAAAGAAATTCCAACCATATTTCTTTCTTGGCATTTAAGTTTGATTGTTCAAACAAATAATTTAACCTGGTATGATTTATCATTATCATGGGCTTCTTTCCCATCATTTAGAATTGCTACATCTTCAATGCATGTACTACAACATCAAGTTCTAGACTATGATTAATGTGGTTCTCCCATGTTCATTTACCTTTCACTTCTCGTAACACACCACATGGTTATCTTGCATGAAAAATCCACACATGCGTTTGTGCAAAAACAAAATCCCTTTCTGGATTTGCAATCTTTAGAATCTGTGCACTAGTGAGAAGATTTTTACTACTGAAAAATTTCCTCATATTTCCAGGTCCACTCGAACTTCTTTCCTTTATTCTACAAAGAAGTCAATGAATGTGCAGTATTAGAGAATCCTTCAATCAATCTTCAAGAATAACTAGCAAGACCCATGAAAGACTTCACATCTGTCTCATTATTTGGAGTGGACCAATTTAATATGGCCTTGATCTTTTCAAGATCCACAAATACTTTTTGTAAAATAATGTGACCCAACTAATGAATCTTCTTATGAAATAATTCCCATTTGTTGAGTTTTTCATAAAACTTCTGTTCTTTCAACACTTACAAAAGTATTCACAAATGATCCTCATGTTCTTCTTCATAGTTTGAATATATTAGTATATAATTAAGGAAAGCATGAACAAATTTGTTCAATTACTTGATAACATCACCATTCATGAAGCACATGAATGTAGTTGGTGCATTTGTGAGACCAAATGACATCACTACAAACAAATAATGATCATACCTTGTTATGAAAGTTGTCTTGTCAATATCTTCCTTAATTGTGACTTGATAATATCTCTATCTCAAAACAAATTTTGAAATCACCTTTAACTCTCTCATTTGGTCAAATAAATCATCAATCTAGGGAAACTAACAATTGTTCTTCACTGTTACTTTCTTCAGTTGCTTGCAATCAATACACAACCTGAGAGTTCCAACTTTATTTTTCATGAACAAAATTGGTTCTCCCCGTAAAGACATACTTGGCCAAATGTATTCTTTCTCTTACAATTCTTGAAATTACATTTTCAGCTCCATAAGTTATAGGGTACTCATTCTTTAAGGAGCGTTAGACATTAGTACGACTCTAGATACATGAACTATTGAGAAATGAATGTTCCTATTTGGAGGTAAACCTAGTACTTCATTAGAAAATAAACCTTCGAATTCTTGCAATACTAGATATTCTTCAAGTTTTGGAACCTTGTACTTTGTTGGCTAAAAAACCAGTGGGATGCATACAACTAACATGCCTTTCTAAATAATTTATTTAGTTGCAAGGTTGAATTTTTCCTTGTAGAGACTACATTCAAAATACCTCTTATTATTTTTGGATTCCCATCTTCATCAATGCAATCAAATGTTTTATTGTAGTACTAAATCTTGACTCAATGTGCTTCCAACTAGTCCAGACCAATAAGGAAATCATATGATCCCAGTGAAAAAATGTTCATATTTTCCTAGGTGAAGAGTCCTTTCAATTGTAGTGGACATCTCACCTCTAGTTCACTAACTTTTTTCTTAGTTCCAACTGTCTTTCTGAACTATCCACAACTTACTATGCTTACACTTATTTAAACCACACGAACCAACAAATTTAGGAGTAACATAATTGTGAGTAGATCATGGATCAATCAAACTGGATAGGGTTTTCTTAGCAATATTACCTTCAACTTCAATCACTATTCCTTGGTGACATTCTTAGTGGTCTTCTAGTGTAGCATAAATCCTAGGAATAACCCTTGCTACATCATCAACAATTGTAACCTCTTGAATGTTACAAATATTTAAGGTGTTCTTCTATTGACACGGGGAATTTCTAAGCACATGATCTTAATCACATCACCAACTTTGAATGGGATATCTTATTACTTTTCCCACTGACTTAATTGGATGAACTCCACTTGTGTTGGTTGATTTTGCTGATTTTTGAAACGAGGAGGCTTGAATCCTTTCTTTCTTTGGTCAAGCTTCTCCTTATTCTTGTCCTTCTATGCTTATGTTTACTCTACTCATATAATCCTTTCTAATGTCCTTATCTAGGATTCATGGATCATCAAAATCAATACTGTCTCTAGTTTAGGATTTAGGTAATCCACTTAACAAACACTGGATATTTACTATACCTTGTCATCTTAGATGTACTTGACATATCTTAGTATATGTAAGAATTTATTCATATATTAATCTATGGTCATTTATCCCATCTTTAGGTCATGTGATACTTTAGTTTTATCATCATAGTACCTATCAAAGAGATACTTCTTGAACTGCATCCATACAATATTTATGTCTTTAATTTTGCTTACATATCTGAGATGTTCCTACCAAATTTATGCTCTACAATTCATATTGAATATGACCACTCCAAATTTATTGTTTCTATATATTTAATGACTTGGAAGTACTTCCTTATCCCAATAATAAAAGCCTCAACTTCTTGACCAGACTTGACCTCTCTACCAAAAGTAGATGGTTTTTCCTTTTGGAATTCTTAATGCAAGTGTCTTTGAAATGCCTCCTTCTCTGCTCGAAGATAATTTTGAAATAATCAATGAATATTTATAGGTAGATTATTCATTTTCATAGGGATATGTTTGTCTATAATTCCTTTCACTTGAGATATTTCCTTTGGTGCTTTAGGATCCCTTACAAAAATGACTCTTGGAGTTGTCCCTACGCTTACCAACATTGATTGAATTTTTCCCATGATGCATCAACATTTGTATATCTATCAAATTTTGTATCATGAAAACATTCAAATAGTTATGTTCTCTTGAGATTTTATTAAACTTTCATTGTCTACTTTGTAGCATTGAATCTATACCCTCAAGATCCTCATGGTATCTGTAATGTATGGAGGGGTCTCTTGATTTCTACATCCATTGGACTCAATCTTTTCATTTCTCCCATGTATATTTTCACTTGTGATATCTTCTTCATAATCATAAGGGTCTGTGCATAATCCACGTGCTCAATAAATAGGGTATATCCACACATGTTGAACATCTTAAGGAAAATTCTCACACAAATAGATAAAATATTAGTACACCAAGGTATTACATGGTTAAAACCATCAAAGAGAGAGATAGTCCATGGTCCCAACCAATAGGGTCACTTGAGGCAATGACTTTATGAAAAAATGAAAATAAATTACATATGAATCTTCTACAAACAATCATTAACAAGTTATCTTCCATGCTTTTTAAACTGAGATCATGGACTAGTTGGATGTCAAGCCCTATATCATGTGTTGTAAGTATTGAGGAGAAGATGAACCACTGGATCACTTTATGTCTAGAACATAATCATGACCATCATATTAGATAATTACAAAACCACACTAAAGAAACACACTTTACCTAAAGACACATTAGACAAGTGTGTAAATATCCTAACACCATGATGGAAATTTTCTTAGTTCAACAAAACTAAGACTGTGTTCCACTGTATTTCTTTGCTATATCAACCTTGGTACTCATCAAGCATTATGTACAACAACATGTTAACTTAACAATATCAACAAAATATCATATAGAGCTTTTATTCCTTCCTAATTCCATGCTCATACTAGTAAGTGTTGTAACTTTACCCTTGACATACTTGGTCATTTGCATTTATTACCCACAATAGCCAAAGTGTTATAACATGAGCTCTGATACTCTTTGATGACATACCCACCCCCCTCTATAGATTTAATTAGTGAGTGGGTTTTTTCTTTTTTAATCTTCACCCTCTTATTTTCCACTATCTTGGATCCCTTTGGATTCTTTACTGCATTATTTCCTTCGAAGGACCTTACTTTGGCCTACTCAAAATAATTCATATACATTGAGCCATTGAACCTTGGCCAAATCTTGTTGGGTTGGATTTGGTGATCACACTAACTTATCCTTCAAAGAATTTACCCATCAAATCTCTTTAAAAGAACATCCTTCGAAAAACCTCAATAGATCATTAATCCTCTTTGAAATATTATACTCCCTTTCAAAAGATTCACTCGAGGGAAAATCCATTAGGCATATTTGAAACATCATACCCCCTTTTGAAAGTTTCACCCATTGGAAAATATATTGGTACCTTTCGAAGGAACAACCATGATCTTGAGCATTGTGACCATCAGTCTTCTTCAAAATATCATCTTTCGATAGGCATTGATAGATCACGAGGCCTCTTTGAAAGAACATATTTTAAAAGGACTTTATATACCATCTAGCATCTTCAAAAGATTAAATCTTTTTCGAAAGAAATAAATCCATTGAGCCACTTCTAAAGAACACCCCAATTGACGCACTTCAAGGATTCTCTTTGAAGTAAGAAGACTTTGGCCTATTTGATTTTTTTTGAACTAATGCTTAAAATCAAATTTGAAGGATAAACCTTTGAACACACAAGGCCCATTTACCTATTGTCAAGGGAACTCTTTCGAATAAAAAAACAAGAATGAACCAATTTTTAGTCGAAGATATCACTTCAATTTTAACAAAAAGACTATGAAGCCATGAGCTTCAATTAGTTCTTTCCCAATGCTAGGTTGACATATGACGTACAACCATGTCAAAATTTAGGGATAATATGAACATAGTATAGCAATTTCCACTCAGGTTCAATTGCATACTATAATATCAAAATAATAATAAGACTTGAATGCATAATGCAATTCTAGCTAGATAAACTTGAAGACAATCAAAATTACAAAGGCATTTAGTGTAATAATGCAACAATCAAGCATACAAAATTCATGAATCCTATTGCTAAATTCATATAAATGCATCATACATGCTTAAGAATAAAATTTCAATAGGAATTCATTGTGAAAATGGAACACTTATATTTTGAACAAGTTGGCTCAATGAAATTAGTTGCTAGTGAGGCCCGTCGGGGTGTAGACCAATTGGAAAGCCTGTGTAAGCCTTGAAACATAGGTCGTTGGTTCAAATACCGGATAACCCATGCTCCATTATGATAGGCGCGGTGGTTGCACCTAGGGGTATAGTGGTATCAGGAAGGATTGGACCCCTGGACCCCATGTCACGCGAGTACCAATCTCATCCTAGTTGTCGATTCCCCTAGTTACAAAAAAAGAAGAAATTAGTTGTTAGTGAGAAATTTTCCACCCAAATGTAGGCAATCCATTGTAGATGCCACCCACAAGTTGGGCATTGAGGCCATTTGGGTGAAGGAAACAAGATAAATACAATCTAGTCACTTACCTGACCCAATTGCTCCCATGATAAACCAAACTATTTAACATAGAAATTTCGAGGTAATTGCCCAACTAACCCAACCATGGTACTCCTTTCCATTTCCCTATACAACACCAAGATTACACCCTTTCTCTACTAAACAATGCCTTAGGTGTACTAGAAGGAATTCCCTTCCCTGCTCAATGGTACCTCAAGAATCCATTCTCCCCCTTTAGTTTTCTCCATGTGTGTAGGAGGAGTCCAATCTATTTTTTCCATTAAGGATTAACCTAACAAATTAAATCTCTTGGATCTTGAGAACTCAATGAGAAACAATCTATAGGGAATGAGGATTCCTTCATATAAACCCATCATCTATGCTCCTCTATGACCTTCTCTCTTTTCCTTATCACATTCTTTTCCTTAATTCCCTTTGCTCACTTACAAGGATGAATTATATTCCTCAAAATGAGAATCAACAAGAGTGTAGCTTAGGAATTCATGAGTGAATGGAATAATATAATTCAATAAAACATATAAGATTTTTTGAATCCCATTGAATGCACAAGTCCCTCAAATTTGCATGAAGAGATTACACAAGAATAAAGATAATTTGAATTTCCATATGGTTAGAATTCCTATGGGAATGGAGTCTCTTACACTTTTCATAACTTGCACTCAGCCCCCATGTCCTCACAACTATGGAAGCCAGACTTCCACACCAACCACCGTTTGCATTCAATGATTGATGGTTTAGGGATTTTAATAAGACACGCAATGAAAACTTGAAGGTTAGGAGACTTAGACAAGTTAGGGAACTTCATATTATTTTCCATTTCTTAGGACCCTTTCCTCTTTCCCTATAATAAAATCATAGCCCCTCTTGTGCTCTCAATAGCCAACCTTGACCTTTATATTTATTTTGGAATATTAGTTACATATCTTGAGAATATAATGGAAAGTGTTCCTCATGCTATACCAAAAGCATGTTTATTGAGGATACATGCTTAGACATTCAATAGTCAAGCTTTGTTCTTGAGCTTTGCACCATGAACTTATACACGATATTCACATCATTCACATGGAGTCATTGTAATGCCTGCCTCGATACCTTAACTGATTCGACTAATGAGGACACTAGTTTGGAAGTGACCCGGTTTTATAAAACATAGATCATGGAAAATTGCTTTGAAAATGATTGAAATGAAAATGATGATTAGTTTTATACTTGAATGACTGAGATAAAATAATGAATGATGAACATGCTTGATTGACTGAAGCATGATGTTAAAATTATGAATATTTAGTAGACTTTACTGACTGAGATACTGCAAAGAATGATGAAAATGTTTTATAGTGCAGCGCTACTAATGTGCGCTTGAGTGTGTGCAGTGGCAGGTAAGACGATTTACCGACTGACCCACAATGGAATTATAGGGGTCATAAGAATGGAAAGAACACATAGAGGTACGACGACTGACTGTCGACCCTGAATTAGTAATCCATGCACGGGTGAAGCCGTTTCATCTCACCCGAGGAGTCGTGTGCTGTACGGGCAAGGCCATAACAATTTGGTCGCGTACGATGATGAGGGGCACGCAATAAGGAGAGCCTTATCCCTCAACATCCCTTAGTATCCAATAAGTGTAGTTGAAAGATCGCGGTAACGATTCCCGGTTGTTACGCAGTGCTCCCCATAATAAGAAAGAAATGAAACTGTCAGAAGGGCCTGCTAAAGAGGCACCTGGACAAGAAAAATATAATATTATTTAACACATGAAGAAATTGAAACCTTACGAAAGATAAATTCAAGTGATTTTAAATTAAAAGACAAATACAATAAAATAATATTCATGATTTTATTTTTAAGAGAAAAGAAGAAAAATAGAAGTGAAAAAGAAAAGAAAAGAAAACAATTAGTTTAGTCTAAATTATTTGATTTATCTACTTTATGAAAAGAAGAAAAACAAAAACTAAACTAGAAGTATTCTATTAAAGTTATTTTATATTATAATTGAATACTAATATAAGTTAAACTTTAGATAAAAATATCCTATTTAGAATTAAAGAGAATATATATATATATATATATATATATATATATATATATATATATATTAATATTTTAAATCTTTTTAAAATCAAAATAGATTAGATATTATTAAATAAAAGAAACAATTTGTTTATTATAAGTTTTTATTATTGAAAAGAAAATAAATAAATAAAAACAACTAGTTTACTAAAAGATACTAAGTAAACTAAATGAGAACCAAAATAGAAGTAGGACTCTTCTACACCTAACTCCCACTGATTTAGGGAATTAGGTGCACACTAAAGATAATGAGACACTTGTAATTGAGAATATTGTAATTGAATTAATAAATTAAATAAATATGTGCATAGACAGACACATGGCACACGGGATTTTACTATATAATGAGGGCGGAGAAGGAGAAAATGTCATCTCTTGCTCCCTAATGCTAGATGGGCATGATAATCTCAGATTATGTTATGATTCTTGTGAGTTGGGGATTAGCTAGACAGAGGATTTGGAGATCCCGTTGGGAAGCTCGCTAGTGTGTTCTTATGACCCCACTTGCTCGGGGGTTCGGGGTGAAGGCGAGTAACCCTGATATGGTAGGGTGGTCAACCGAGGGGTCTCTTGGTAAAATCGGTAAGGATGGAAGCGACTCGAGGAAGATTGACAACCGTACATACAAGGACTTCGTCAACGGAGTGCTCAACTACTGTCGAAAGGTATAATGTCTCATTTTTATGTACATATTGAATTCATGAAATTTTATTTATGATTTTATATTGGATTTTCAAGTTTTGTTTAATTTCATATGATGTTAGTTTTATTTTTGGAAGTTTTTTTGGGAACCTGAAATGGGGGTCCTTACATTTGGTATCAGAGCCGTACGAGCCTTGAGGGCACCAGACTCATATTAAAGGGGTTGTTGGTATCTTCGTCAATATTGGATTGGACCGGACAACGAATCAACCGCAACTACAACTTCATTCAAAACTCGAATCAGGTTCCGTGAACTGTTTTCTTTATTTTCTTTTATATGTGAGATTGATATTTCAGCTTTAGTTGCAAAAAGAAAAGAATCAATCTACTTTTCTGAGATTTTATGAACTCTGTTTGTATTCTAATATCGTTTCTAGAATCGATTACTTACAGTAAAATAAAATCTTGGATTTGAAATTCATTATTTCAACCTCTGTTCATATTCTAACTGCGTTCCAGTATTGATTAATTATAGTAGAATGAGATTCTAGATTTGCTTAAGGATTCGTTGTATTCCCTGTTGGCGTATTCCAGATCTCTAGCAGAAATTGATTTGGTGTAAATGAACTATCTGTCCTTCGATAGATGTAAATTATGTTTCTTTTAAATTGCATTTATAAAAATGGATTCCTGTGTTAGAGGTAAAGGAATCGAGTCCAGTTATGGTTCATTTATTTAAAAACTCTGTTTTATTATGTATCCCAATGTGGCGATGTAAAGATCAACGTACTACATAACCTCTGTGTATTTAGATCCAGATCACTGGGCCTTCCTCCATGAGTTGGATAGAACCTTGAATAGATCTGTGAGGTTCCATTCAAGCCAACCTCAACCTATCTAATCCCATTTAACCAACGATCCCTTCCAAGTTAATGATGTATGATTGTTCCTAAACTAATTACTTCCAATCGTAGCTATCGAGTTCTACATTCCCATTCCCAGGACCCTTGCATGTTGATATCTTTCCCGAATATCTCTGTATGAAGTTATTGGTCTTTTAAACTGTAACTTGTAGTCAACTATCACTGAGCAATTTAGATCGCTGACCTCTGTGTCCTACTTGTTAAGGATCTCAACACGTTACTGTGGTCTGAATGATTCCACTTTCATGACCTCCATGTTCAATTTGTATACAACCATGTTTCGAATCCCGGGGGCATTCTTGAGATCTAGTGTAGACATGGGGATATCAGTGTCCTGTAGACAAGTCCCATTTGAATTCCACTGTGTTTTTGGGTGTGTACCGTGAATGTGCATTCTGATTATTTAATAGTAAAGAGGATTTCTGTGTGCATTCTGATTATTTAATAGTAAAGAGGATTTCTATGTGCATTCTGATTATTTAATAGTAAAGAGGATTTATGTGTGCATTTATTTGAAGGATCCTTGAATTTTGATTTTGTTATACTTGATTTGGGCGTGGATCTGGATCCCTCCACCCCTGTGTATACCTCGTTCGCAGGCGTTCCATGGATTGGGACCACCGTAGCCTTTCTCTGCCCACTCATACCTGCTGGTAAGGCGTTTTCCGTCTGTGTAATTATCCATAAAAATCGATTTGCAATTTATGTTTTAACCTGGCAAGTAAGTTGTTTTCCATCTGCATGTTAATCCATTATATCGATTCACTACCTATATCCAAATCCTGAACCCCTGTCATTTGTTTGATACTGATTTGCGCGTGGGTGAATCCTAAACTGGAAATCGCTTATAGTGTAGTGTCTATTTGCATTCAATATTAAATCGATCCTCTACCTCAGTAAAACCTCGACTCTCTGCTAAATTTTGATCCAAATCGTATTGACCATGAAATTCTATTGTGATTCCACTGGCATTTCCAGATTGACAATATAAATTCTCTCTCTTCAATTTCTCTGCGTTTTGATTTCAATTGGGATTGACATTTTTATTACCCAGAAAATGTATTTGATCCATTTAATTTGACCTCCAATTTTCTCTGCTTACTTTGTCGAAGAAGCTAATCGGTGTTTCCAGGAATATTATATAATTCAAAATTTGTATTGCTCTGCCCTTTTATGGAAGTTGTAATTTTTGCTTTTATCTCCAGACCTTATCCATAATTTGAATACTTCTAAACTTTGAAATCGAATTCCTACATGACTGTGCGTTATCTTTTAACCTCTTGGTGTAATATTATTATTTAGGGCTCTATTTTCGAATTCTGGTATATCAATCCCAACCGCCAAAGCCGTCCAAGGTTAATGGGAGAACGCTGTGCGTTTTTATTGGAATTTAACAATCTGTGCATTATTTAAGACTGTTTTTAATTTCATATATTTCAAACTCATCATGCCAAGGCTCCCAGATCTAATTAGATGATCACCGGTGCGATTCCAGCCAGGGTCAAGGATGTAAGTTCTAATCTCAAAGCTGCCCAACGCCCGGGTCTAAGGGGTGATACCTGTGCGTAACTCAGTATAAAAACTATTTCACATAAATTGAAACTCTGACCTTTCAAATTATGCTCTGCATCATGTATAAATTTAATTATGGAATTATAATACGAGATGTGAATAGATCCTAAGTCTCTAATATCCCGACGTTTCCAGAAAATCCGATTCCAGATCAAAAGGCGTTTCCAGATTTGTTCGTTAAGAATTTGTTGGGGTTGAATATTACAATTCGTTGATGTTTCCAGGTGTCGAAATTAATAAATTGACTTTATTCATGTCATTTAAATCTCTGTGTTAAAACATGACTTGGCGATTTCCAACTTTATAGTTGAATCGCATTAAGTCCATTCGAATATCTCTGTGTTATACATGATTTGGTGATTTCCAGTTCTACTTTTGAATCATACTGAATCCGTTTAAGATTTCCGCGTTATAACTTGGACCAACATTCTCCAGCGTTATATTTGATCATTCTCGGCAATGGAAACCGATACTTGATCGTGATCCTGTTGATGGCTCTAGAGTCTGTACACATTCTTCATTCTCCACCTTTCTTCGGTGCTAATACTACTGGTACAATGCACGGATTCGGACTCTCTCTGATCAACCCTCTGTCCAATAACTCCTGGACCTGTCGGTTGAGTTCCTGACCTTCCGTCAGACTCATGCTATGCGGTGATTTGTTTGGCAGACTCGACCCTGGAATCAAGTCGATCTGGTGGGATATGCTCCTTGTTGGTGGAAATCCCATCGGTGTCCCATCGACCACTATGCTCCTAAACTCTTTGAGCATATTTCCGACTTCGACTGGAATTTTCTCCTCCATTGTCGTCCTCTCCACACATGGTCCCTTCGGAATGATAGCATAACACCCCAACTGCTTTTCCTCCTCTACAAGTATTTCTTTCGCTGAACACATCAGCACTCGTTTCTCCCAAAGTTGCTCTCGCCGTGCTTATAGTTGGCCTGTTCCTCTGGCTTCGGCTTAAGAGTACTTTTCACGCCATTTTTCCACACGGCGACTGTGTTGGATCGACCATCATAGATCATTTTCTGATCATACTGCCATGGTATTCCTAACAACAGATGGCACGCGTCCATTGGGATTACATCGCATAGTACATTGTCCTCAAATCCTTCAACTCTGAAGTTGATTAGGCACTGTTTGGTCACCTTCACATGATGCCCCTTCTGCAACCATGAGATCTTGTATGGGTGTGGGTGTTCCTGACACTTCAAATTTTCTTTTTCGATCACCTCTGTCGACACAAGATTCTCAGTGCTTCCACCATCAACTATGGTCTTGCAACGCCATTCACCGATTCGCACCTTCGTTCGAAAGATGGCCTTTCGCTGTGCTGGTTCTTGCTTGTATCATTTGTTGTCCAAAACCAATGTCTAGTTGGCTTTCATGGCCCGACTTTTCTTCTTACCATCCTCACTGCTGTCAGATGCCGACTCTTCCCTCTTGTCGACTTGCTCATCCCTTTGACGTCTGGGTTTCGACTCCTCTGTAGCATGTAGGTTCTCTGGGCACTCATATGCCTTGTGTCCTGCTCCACGACACTTGTAACATATTATGGCTAGTCTGCTAGCTCCCTTTCTGTCGGATCAACCACTTCGACCATACGCACCTCGATCACGAGTCTCACGACCATCGCGTCGGTCCTCTTGCGTTTTCTCCCGTATCGATCTCCCTTCTGTCCTTCGAATTTCTTCGACAGATTCCCTTCTGTAACCGCTACTTCGGCCCTTTGCGTAAATAGTCTTCGCACCCCGACCAGTCATCCTGCCTCTGGTCGCTGTTGATTTTCTCGACAGTTTCTCTTCTGCCTTCATAGCTAACTGGTAGGCTTCACCGACTGCTCTGAATCTCGACATGCTTAATTCATCCTGAATGGCATATTTCAAGCCGTTCACATACCTAGCAACAACTTTTTCTCCTTCATCGGTTTGTCCCGACCGAATCAACAATCTATAGAACTCCTCCGTGTACTCTTTCACGGTCATCTCTTTTTGTCGAAAGTTCTGCAATTTTCGGAACAAAGAAATCACAGTCACCCGGCAAGAACTTTCCTTTCAACTTAGCGACCATCCTATCCCAAGACTTGATTTTCTCCTTTTCTTTCTTGACTCTATCAGCCTGCACATTGTCCCACCACAATGAGGCATGACCTTTCAACCTCAGACATGTAGTATTAACCCGTTTAGGATCCTCGATCTGCTCTATGTTGAAGTATTTCTCCATCTCTTTGAACCAATCGATTAAGTCTTCTGGATCCAGACTTCCTGAGTAGGTACGTACATCTATCTTCGTCCGACCTCTCATCTCCATCAGGAGCTTGATGAGTTTTTCTTCTGGTTCATCTACCGCTATTTCTCGTGGTTCCACTCCTTCGACTTCCTCGTTGCTGTGGTATAACGCATCGGGAATACAACCACGCCTTTGGATTTCTTTGATCGATGCGACTTCATTTTTCAAAGTTCGCATTGTTCGGATGCACTCGTCGAACATCTCATGATCAACTGTGACTACTGCGCCACGCGCTCTTCGTCCTCGGACATTAATGCCTCTGTGAGCCATTTTCAACCTCGTCTAAAACTCCCACTCATCCAATCGCAATCGGACTTCAACAAGTCGTGTACAACTCTACCCAACCTCAGCTGGAGCTGTTCAACGCACTTGCAGTCTTAATACCACAGACGTATTTCCCACTTCACAGGATTCTTCGGCTCTCAGGATACTGCCGCTCTGATACCACCTGACGCAAGGCGCCTTACACACTAAGGTTCTTGCTTAACATTACACATGACACGACCACAATGATCACACAAACAAGGTGTAAAACAGGATGCCATAAGTGGCTTATATTACTTCTGCGATCGGTTACAATGCATAATAACTGTAAATGCAAATAACTAACTAACTAGTTGGCCTTAGCCGTTATAATACAGAAGTAACTGTGGTGTGCTCTCTCAGTGTGTCGACCTCACCCTCTTGTGGTTCGCTGTGGAACTCTGAGCTATGGCTCGATCTCTCTGGTTCGGAAGTTGTTTAACTGCTCTCTCTAGTCTCCCAATCTTCTCCCTGAACTCTGTCAACTGCCACTCCAACACAATGGAACTGATCCCTAACTCTGCGCCTGTGCACAAGTCTTATACATTGCTGCTGCTGTTACCCATGTCCACTCCAGCACTCGAGACACACATCCTTCTGTCCATCGATCTTCCTGATCCTGCAGACCTGCAACTGTCAGCGCCCCTACTGTGTTGAACAGCCTCAACCACCCACAATAACTGCCATTAACTTCCTTAGCAACCCAGAATAGATACCAAGTATAGTTTCCTTGAATTTCTGCCCTTTCGACCCTGCAATAGTAGTCGGTCACATCATCAACCATCCTGTTGGTTTCCTCTGTTTCCTACGGTTCGCCAGTCCTCCCCTTCCTCTGCGCTTAGCTTCGTCAAACTTGTCAGAATCGTAGTTTGAAAACATGTCGACCTATCGACGCCTTCTCACTACCCGTCTTCTGTCAAACATTGACATGTCGCAACTATCGACCTTCGCACTTGTCGACTGCTTCGACAGCTTCCTGCTTGACTTATTGACTTCGACAAGTCAATCTACTTTACGCACCAGTGGTCGTCGGCACTCCCCCTGGTCAGCCTCCTCATGTCGAATAGCTTCGACTGATCTGCCTAGGTCCCAATGCTCCCACATCACATATTTTGAGCTTAGCCTTCATCATTTTTAGCTTATGTTGTAGATTGTACATCTTAGAGCCTTGGTTGATTGGATATTCCTCCCACCAATTGGAAAAGGTATCCATGAATTCTGGATGATCCAACTAGAATTTTTTGAATCGAAGGGTCGATTTTTTAGCAATCACAAACTCATCAATTTCCATACTGATTTGCCAATGATCAGATCCTACTCCAAGGAGAATCAGGGAGTCAATGATGTTGTCCATTCACACCAAAGAGGTGGAGAGGAAAAATTGGTCCAGCCAGGAAGCAATTTGATGGCGGACTCAACGTTTGTTATTCCAAGTAAAGGATCCATTCTTTGGCTGGATATCAACCAAGTCAAGAATTGCTATGAGCGGTCCAAATGCCTGACTAGCAAGATCAAGGTAACCAGAGCCTCCCTTTCTTTCCAGGGGGTTGGAGATGAGGTTGAAGTCTCCTCCCACAATCCATAGAGATTAGTGGACTAGGTTATCTTTAATAAAAGACAAGGAGGACAGGAAGGAGGTTTTGAGGGTTGGATTGGGTGGCCCATAAACATTGGTGAGGAAACTAGAAAGGTTGGTTGAAATGTGCTGAAAGGAAGTCGTAACTGAGTGGTTAGTTGAAAAGAAGTTGAAAAAATGTACCTGATTTGGGTCCCAGAGGAAGGCAATGACACCAACTTCTCCTCGTGCATCTAGGGCCATCGATTGGCAGTCCTTCCAACAAAATTTGGAAAGGGTGGTCAAGATTTCTCCAGAGGATTTGGTATCCTGGATAAATATTATCGTCTCTTTTTCCTGGTTGATCTTGGATCAAAGGGTTCTTTTCTTAGATTTTCCTCCTAATCCTCTGACATTCCAAGATAAGATCTTCATTGAGAGATTTATTGAGAGGGGTGTAGGGGTTGTAGCCATTCCGTTAGAGATCTGTGATTACCTAATGTGATGAGGGTTTCCCCTAGCTCTGTTAGTCGTTGTTGATTTGTTTTGCGTCCCCTTTTTTTATCCTTTTTATTTGTCTGCGAAGGAGTAGCTTCCGTTTGAATGCCCAACTTGGGAGATAATTTGCCTCTAGATTCGTAGTCCCGGGGCAAGTGAAAAATGAGCTTCTTGCAGGGCTTTGTGAATGATTGGAATGTGTGGGGAGGGTATCTCCGCCATATTTCCCTTTTTGCAGGTTTCAACAATCTTTTGGAGTTCATGATCTATGATTTGCAGTTTTTCTTATCCCTCTTCAGGGTTGGAATCTTCGTTTTCCTCAATGGTTCTATCTTCCATAGGGTCGAGATTCCTCCTCTTGATTTGGTCTTGGTCCTGATCCTCTTCAGTTGGATTATTTTCAGTTGTTCCAATCGGTATGTCTTGATTTTGTTCGGTGTCCATTTCCTCAAGGGTAGCAAAGGGGTTTGGGTCTGTAGTCCTTGTATCGACAGTTTGGATTTGGGTTTTGGTTCCCCCTTTGCTTCGTCGACTGATTAGTGTGAATCCATCGTTTGTTTCAGTTTGGTTTCTTTGCAGTGGTGGGTGTTGAGGAATATTAGGACAATTGCAATATAGATGGCCAAAGTCGTGACAGTGGTGACATCTAAAGGGGATGTGCTCATAATCCAGGGGATGAACCCATTCTTCATCTTGAAAATTTAGGCTTATGGATTCTGGCAGTGGTTTGGAAACATTCATGTGGACACAGATTCAGGCATATGAGGTGTACCTGCCCCGCTTGGTGATTTCTAAGCTTTTGATGAATCTACCTAGGGTATTTCCGAATCCTCTTAGGGTTTCCTCATCCCAGTATTCTTGGGGCAGGGAGTAGAGCCGAACCTGTTGTTGTTACAACATCCCTCCCCAAAATTTTGAAGATGTTTGGGGCCCCTCCTTTCTACACTTTTGTAGCAAGTTTTTTCCTTTGTCACTCGAGTTTATTTCTTTCTCTAACCTAGCAGAATTTCATCACCTGCTTTCAAAAGAGTTTTCTCATTGATTTTTTTTTTGGAGGCAAAAGCAGTCTTTTTTCTTCAGTGCGAATTTTAGTCTTAATTCACCTGCTGTAGCTCAAGTTCTATCCTTAAGTCCTCCACCGCTTTGGTGCGCCTCCAAAAGATAAGTTCCCTGCTCGGCGCAAACTCTTACCACAAGTCCTTCGCCTGATGCATACTTTGGCTCTAACTCAGCCGCCCCTTTTGACAAGTCTCAAGTCTTTTATCCGGCGCGCATTTTTTAACAATAATACGGCTATCGTTAGTGCAAGTGATAACCATTCCTCGGACGCCGAAGGCGCAAGAACTATCCTTATCTTCGCCGCCTTGGAGCTGTGTTTCACCTTCTCGGAAGAATTAAGAGTTGGTGCATTTCTCTCAGCGCAAATCGTGATAATAGAATCGGCACCACCGATGTAGGAGCTTTATTTATCCCTCCCGCTTTCAAATCTACGCTTTGTCTTTCTCGATAGCCCAAGTTTGGCATAGTTTTGTGAGCGCAACCGTAATGCCAGGATCGTCGCTTGAGCGCAAGGTTTATTTGTTGAACGTACGCTTAGCTCACAGAACAAAATATTACGCTCGCCACCTTAGCACAAAAGTTAAATCGGTACTCGGTATCGGGATCATAACTCTTCTCCCTTCTTGATGGTTTCTCTGGTTACAATCAAGTATTAGTAGTGGAAGAAGACCGTCTTAAGACTACTTTCCGCACTAAGTGGGGAACTTTCACGTACCGAAGAATGCCGTTTGGCCTAATAAATGCAGGAGCCATGTTCCAGTGAGCAATGGACATCGCCTTTTGAGGATTGGGTGGCCATTGTGTTGTCGTCAACTTAGATGATGTGACCATTTTTTCAAAGAAAAGAGAAGACCATATTGTTCACTTGAAGCATATTTTTGATCGTTGCCGAAAATATGGTATCTCTTTAAACCCCAAGAAGAGTGTGTTCGCTGTTCCTGAAGGTAAACTGCTGGGTCATATCATTTTAAAAAGGGGAGTTTCAATAGATCAAGAGAGAGTACAAGCTATCAATAAAATTCCCATGCCTCATAACAAGAAATCCATGCAGTCATTTATGGGCACTATCAATTTTGTCCGAAGATTTGTCCCCGATTTCACTCAAATTGTTAAACCTTTGCAACAAATGGTCAAACAAAGCATACAGTTCAAGTGGACAGACTTAGAAAAGGATGCATTCAAAGACATTAAGGTAGCCATAGCTAAGGCTCCTTCCTTAAGAAGCCCAGACTTTGACAAAGATTTTATCTTATATACTTTTGCTTCAGATGACTCTCTCGCGGCTGTGCTCACACAAAAGGTAGAACTAGGAGATGAATACCCCATCTTGTTTATGAGCACTGGTCTGCAAGGTGCTGAACTGAACTATCCCATTGTCGACAAACAGGTGTATGCCGTGTTCAAAGCAGTAAAACAGTTCAGACCGTATATTCTTAAGAAAAGAACTAAAGTGATAGATCCCCACCCAGCTGTTAGATCCCTTTTCGTTCAAAAGGAATTGGGAGAAAGAAGGGGAAACTGGGTTACAACTCTTCAAGAATATGATTTAGAATTTAAACCGGCCACCAGCATTAAAGGACAAGGTCTATGTAAGTTGCTTACAAAACATCTGATTGACGAAGAGCAACATTGGAATAATGAAGCCGAGCTGAATTCAGTCGAAGTATGTCCCATTTTCACAGCTCCTGAATCATGGTATAGGGATCTAGTGCATTATTTGTAGCACGGGTACCTACCTAAACACTGGAGTTCTAAGCAAAGAAGGGCACTCTGTTTAAAATCAGCAGCTTATCAGATCATTGATGGAATACTTTTCAGAAAAAATTATGATGGAATTTTTCTTAGATGTCTAGAGAAGGAGGATGCAAGTAAAGTTGTCAAAGAATTACATGATGGTCTTGCTGGTGGACATTATTCAGGGGAGACAACAGCTCACAAAATACTCAGAGCTGGATATTATTGGCCCACTTTATTCTGAGATGCCCATGCTTATGCACGAAACTGTGATATATGCCAAAGAAGTGCGGGGAAATTACCCAAGGCAGCTGGACCTTTGCAACCGGTTATTATCTCAGAGCCTTTCCAACAATGGGGTATATATGTCATCAGAGAGATCAAGCCAAACTCTTCTCTTCAACATCGATACATCCTGACAGCCACTGACTATTTCACCAGATGGACGGAGGCTACCCCATTGCGCAATATCAATGAAGATGTAGTCATCACTTTCTTGTAGGAGAACATCATAACCAGGTTTGGGGTTCCAATTTCTTTAGTATTTGATAATGCCACTTATTTCTCGTCTTTTAAAATAAATGAATTTGTTTATGAAAGAGGAATTAAATTGCATTATTCAGCCAATCATTACCCCTAGGGAAATGGATTAGCTGAATCCTCAAACAAAAACCTCATCTGAATTCTCAAGAAGACTGTGATTGAAAATCAGCGAAGCTGGCATACAGATCTTCCAAATTCCTTATGGGTGGAGAGGGTGACACCAAAGAATGCATTAGGGGTTTCCCCTTACACCCTCGTCTATGGAAAGGAAGCCATCCTCCCTCCCAACATCTTGCTTCCATCCTTACAGTTGTCCCAAGCCTCTCGAGGGTCTGGTAGTTAGGTTTTACAATCCAGGATCGATACCTTGCTTCAACTCGAAGAAGCCCGACAGAAAGCCAAAGACCGATTTCATCAACACCAGGACATAGTCAAAAGATGGTTCGATAAAAGGAAGTTTGGTAAAAGAAGTTTTGAAGTGGGAGATTTAGTTTTGAAATGGGACCATAATCATGAAGGCAAGGGAATGCACACAAAATTACAACACTTATGGGTAGGCCCTTACCAAATTTCTGCAAAGCTCGGCCCATCCACTTACAAGCTAATAGACCTCCAGGGAGAGGAAGTAACCCTTCCTCTCAATGGCCTCGCCTTGAAACAATACTTTGCTTAGTCTCGCTGAGGCGTTCTGTACATAAACAAAGCTTTTCTTTTGTTTTTACTTTAGTCTCTCATTTTCTTTGTTTCAGCTAAGTTGTCTTCTTCTCTCAGCATTTGAACTTTTTGTACAGTTTGTTTTTCTGAAACGCCTACAATTGGGCCTCTCGTGAAGGTATATCCCTCAAGAAATCTCACCACTCGTGAAGGTGGAAATGTATCCTCAAAATAAAGTTCACCCATGCAATTTTGGCTTTGCTGATCGTTCTCCAGAAGGAAGAGATCCTATTCTGTTGGTCGCAATAACCCTTGTTTAAATAGAAGAGATTTATTATTATCTTTATCACTTTCTTTGGGCTCCATCCACCCTCACACTTAAAAGCATCTCAAGAGGATCGCTATGGTTGGACCCACGGAAAGGAAGCATGTCTCGAAGGCATAGGGTATTGAAGTGACTTCATGCTGCAAATCAAAAGCAAAAAAAGGCTTATAATCCAGGGTCTATTTTCCATAAATTCTCGCCTCAATCAAAGCATGGCTGAGATAAAGAAAAATGTTCAAGTTAAGAAAGCTATCCCAAAGACTCAGCTCAAGCTAGGTTCTTCTCCATTTGTGAGGCTTGATAAATTAATAAAATCTCTCACTCACACAAAAGGACATTATGGATTGAAGAACCAAAATCAAAGATCATAATTCTAAGGAAAATATTTCTGGAAGGCTCAAACGGCAAAAAGCTGTCAAATACGTAAACATCCAAAAGGATGTATGCAACATGGGATTGAGGAACAAGAGCAATAGTGTCTACGAGATGTTGTTACAATCCTGTGGAGTCTGACGACAGTGGTCGTCTGAAGGATGAATCTTCTAAACTGAACCTCATATTTTGGCCCTTGGAAAGTTTTAAGGATGTCTTTATCAAAGCTCCCCTGTCCCGATGACCAATGGATAAAGCGGCTACTTCCTTCGTCGAGATTCGAACGCTCAAGTCGACTGCTGCACATAAGGTGAACAACTTTTAAAAGAATCCTTCCAGTGAACGAGAGAGTTTTTCAGAGATCTGTGTTCGCTAGTGATTCGCCAATTGTTGTTGTTACAACATTCCTGCCCAAAATTTTGAAGATGTTTGGGGCCCCTCTTTTCTACACTTTTGTAGCAAGTTTTTTCCTTTGTCACTTGAGTTTATTTCTTTCTCTAACCTGGCAGAATTTCATCACCTGCTTTCAAAAGAGTTTTCTCATTGATTTTTTTTTGGAGGAAAAAGCAGTCTTTTCTCTTCAGCGTGAATTTTAGTCTTAATTCACCTACTGTGGCGCAAGTTCTATCCTTAAGTCCTCCGCCGCTTTGGCGTGCCTCCAAAAGATAAGTTCCCTGCTTGGCACAAACTCTAACCACAAGTCCTCCGCCTGACGCATACTTTGGCTCTAACTCAGCCGGCCCTTTTGACAAGTCTCAAGTCTTTTATCCGGCGCGCATTTTTTAACAATAAGCCGACCATCGTTAGCGCAAGTGATAATCATTCCTTGGCCACCGAAGGTGCAAGAACTATCCTTATCTTCGCCGCCTTGGAGCTGTGTTTAACCTTCTTGGAAGAATTAAGAGTTGGCGCATCTCTCTCAGCGCAAATCATGATAATAGAATCGGCGTCACCGGCGCAGGAGCTTTATTTATCCCTCCCGCTTTCAAATATGTGCTTTGTCTTTCTCGATAGCCCAAGTTTGGTGCAGTTTTGTGAGCGCAACCGTAATGCCAGGATCGTCGCTTGAGCGCAAGGTTTATTTGTTGAACATGCGCTTAGCTCACAAAACAAAAGATTACGCTTGCCACCTTAGTGCAAAAGTTAAATCGGTACTTGGCGCTTGGCGTGAAAAGATCTCCATGGTCCTTGTGCACCGGCGGAGTTGGTAGGGTCTTTAATAAGGCCATGTGCCACTTTTAATGGTAGAGTTCTCGAGCCCTATGCTCATAACCCCGCCAGCTTTAGACTTACATGACATTAATTGCCACCCTATTTAACATATCCAAAAGGCTTTGGAACTCACCGTATCATTTGAACTCGCTGCTCGGGACTCACGTTTCAAAAGTTGCTACCATTCGCTAAACACCTGTGGAAGCCATCACCTGTTTCGGAACAGACGCCAGTCTTCAGAAAATCTACCAGTCTGATAGGTAGGCTCTTCTTCCTATTCCTCTTGTTGTTTCTGAGGTTTTTACCCAGTTAAATAGAACGTTTTTCGTCTTTCATACTCTGTAAAGGACTCCTGAGAACGCGGCCTAGGATCTCACCCTCTTACTCTAAAGCGATGAGGATACGAGGCCGCTGCATGCAAACTAGGGCACGGATGGCCCTATCTCACAGGCGCATGAGGCTTTTTCCTCTGTCACGTTTTCAGCATCCCAAGTTCTCCTCGCAGAGCTTTCATTCCAAGCTCAAGCCCCACTTCCTCGCACCCGTGAACGACAAATTCATTGCCAAGCAAAACCCGCGTCTCCCCACAGCCGTATTTGAAAGTTTTCTATGATTTTTTTGGATGAGTGATAGCTTGTTTCAGTTTAAATTTTGTTCCATGGGTAGGGTTCTGTTTTCTAAAAAGTATGAATTGCTTGCCCTGCTTTGGCCATGAAGTTTGTGGTCTGAACCGGCGTTAAAGGGATGGTTTAAGTCACTTCGTCATTTGTCTAATGCCGCAATCTGGACACCAAAGCTAAGCGAAATATTTTGTCCTTTCACGCCCAGGGTGCGTAAAACTCGCGCTCGGCCGAAACCAACTTGAGATATGTTGAAACAGCTTACCAAGTCAACGTGGGAACTTGATAACCTATCCCGAAGGTTTAACCCATACAGGCCAGCAACTATGTAGTTCTCCCCAACTTTGCGCGAACTCCACTATCAAATGCCGGCGCATAAAATGTTTAGGCACTGGCGCAACAATAACACTAGGATGGCACGTGTAGCTCTTTTAGCATTGGCGCACGAAATATTTTTGGCTGGCGCATGTTAAGGATTTAGGCCTTGGCGCATAAATAATTTTAGGCACTAGCGCATAAATTATCTTTAGGCTCGCACATCCTTGTCATTATCTTTGCGCCATTGTTGTCCCGATACCTTTCTTCCCAGTAAGTTTGTGTGGAAATTTAGAAGCTACCTGTGCGCTGAAGAACGAGTGGCGCAAATAAAAGATTAGCTTGCCTCTCCCCTCCACCATGTTGATATCTTGCTTATTGTTATGAACTGGCCTAATTGCGATAAGCCTTAGGAACATAAGGTCAAATGGGTTGTGATTCTAAGCTATGTTTCAATTTGTCTGATTCATGAAATAACAGTAGCTTGTGTAGCTTATTGGCATTTTCTCATGTTCTTCAACTGTGAATTGATTGCTGAAATTGTGATGTATTTGATTATTTTTGAAGCAGCCCCCATGTTATGATATTCTTCTTGACATGACTGTTGCACATGCTTAAAAAATCATCTCACTAAAACGGCTCTGTCAAAACTCTTTGTCACTTTATTTTTTGGCTGAACGTATGCATGCTCCTTATTGACATTACCTTGCTCACCGCAGGATTACCATGCATAGGAGGTTAGCAAAGAAGAAGGAAGCGCAGAAAATAACCTCGGACTCAGATGTGGAAATCCTATTAGATACTTCCCTTGAGACGATGTTTGCTGACACGCAAGCTACCACTGGTGTTCCCCCTGGGAGCTCTGCCCCTGAATTTCAATGGGGCGATCTGTACAGATTCATTATGGCCCAGGATAGTACAAAATCCTCCATAGAGGATGCTCTGGTGTATGCCAACATCCGAAGGTCTTGTTTGCATAAGAAAACAACTCATCCCGAATTGTTCCCTTGTTCCGAAGTTATTGGATGGTAATTCCCCACATCTAGACCGACACGAGGCTTATGAATGATAAAAATGGGTTGAGCCTGACATCTTTCGGTCCTGAGCCTATCGCTGCTGCCTACAGATTGCCTTCACCCAGAGCTTGTTTGGACGATGATTGGATAGCAAGACATCCAATGGACCCCCTAGAATCTGCACGAAAGATGACGATAAACGACAGGGAGATTAGGAAGAGGCAGAACAATGAGTATGAAAGCAGCCTCCTAAAGACCCCTTACAGACTCATCGTGCTGATGTTGAATCGAGTCTTTGGCATGCCTAATGGCAATGTGTTTAAGATCGGATGGGTGCCAGTGATGTTTTATATAGCCATGAATAGCACCATCTTTAACTGGGCTGACATAATTTCAGACAGTTTGGCCTCACAACTGACAGCGGCCCAGGGAGGACTAACCCAAAAGAAGGTAGAGTTTTTCATGTCCTCATACTTGATTGACTGTTTGTTAAGCAAGCATACGTTCCCGGAATTGGGTTGCTCATGGAAGCCAAAAGAAACAACTCTCTTCATGGCTTATCAATGTACATGGACAAGTAAATACGCAAGCTACTACAAAATGATTTGAGAGAGATTTATCATGCCATTGTACCAGCTTATTTTCATAGAAGAACCAGACTGTATGTCGGAGAATGCAATGCCTATCATTGAAGCATTCAGGGACTATTATCACAATGCCGAAGGCACATACATCAGGATGAGTGGAGGAACTCAAGAACCATTTATGTTCCTGCGGTATGTTATAGATTTTGTAATTCACAAGGAGGCCATAAGACAACTCTTCGGCACTGGCACAATAAGTAAGATCTTAATAGACCAAAAGAAGAGCATGTATCCTCCCATGCCATTTACCATTGGAGCTTACAGCCTTCTGAGAGCAAGAGCCGAGGAAAACTACGCTCAAGGCTTAGAAGTTTTCCCTTTTGGCACGGTCCCTTTCAGAAGGCATGACCCTTGTGGTGCGACCAATCAGCATTGTGTAGACCTCAGGATCTCTTTTGAATATGGTCATGCTATGGACCGAAACGAGGAATTCTTCAGGAGCGCCTGCAACCTAACTGCGTTAGGGAAACATTACAAGAAGAAAATTGCGAAGGATCCAAGCCCCAAACCCGTTGGTCTGATCGAAAGGGAGCGGGAGGCATCGGCCTCGCAATCAGGGGTTCCATCAGGATTAGAGCAGGAGGAGCAGGACAAAGTGCTCCAAGAGCAAACCCTCAAGCAACATCAGGACCAAGAAGAAGCAAGAATTCAAAGTGAGCTGACTGCCAAGCTTCAACAAGAGGAAGCTGCAAGAGAGCAACAAGAGCAAGCCTCTCAGTTGAAACAGTAGGAAGAGGCCGATACGATCCACAAGGAAGAAGAAGATCAGGTGCTCCAAGAGCAAGCTGCCAAGCAGTAGCATGAGGAAGAAGAAAGGCTCCTGACAAAAGAAGCAGCTAGATTACAGACACAACAAGAAGAGCTAATAGGAGAGAAGGAGAAAGAGCAGACAGAGAATTCTCCCGAGCCGGAGCCATCTACTCCGATAGACATGGAGTTGGACCCACCGCTGATTTACTCCCCAGGGACAGCTCAAGAAGGAAGCGCCTCTTCAGGAAGCTTAGCACCGACCCCATATAATCCTAGGAAGCAACGCAAAGTAGCAGACCTGGATACTGTATATTTCAATGAGCGAAAAAGGGCCATTATTGATAGGAGGGTAAAGAAAATGGAAAGCGGGTTTGACGAATATGAATTATGGGTATTAGAGACCACATTGGTCCAAGGAACTGATGCCGACCCCACGTTCCAAGCCCAATGCACCGTAGCATCAGCTAAGGAAACTAAAGCCAACATTGATTTTTTGAAAGGTGAGATAAAACATTACAGGGATCAATGCTTTAAGATTAGAGATGATAGGAAGCGGGAGGTGTTGGAAGCAAACAAATTGAAAGATAAATACAATGAGTTGGTAAGAGAGAAGTTAATGCTAAATTCAGGAGTTATCCAGCTTGAGAATGAAAAGAACTCCTTAGAGATGCAGTTGGCCATCTCGGAAGATGAACAAAGGAATTTAAAAGCCCGCCTAACAGAATTAGAAGAACTTGAGGCCAGCAGAGATGAACAAATTCACCTCCACAAACATGAGTATGAAGGGATGGTTAAAGAAAAGGAGCAATTATTGGGTCAACTCAAAGGTGCAGCAGAGGAAAAGCATGATTTGCTCACCTTTCACAAGGAAGCATGTGATATGCAGATAAAATCCCATCAGCTGCTAGTACAGATCTCACATGAAGTTTGTAGCGTGAAAGAAATGATTAATAAAATGACAGCCATTGAAGGCGGAGCTTTGAGGAACAGGGACAAATTTGCCAAACATGTGGAGGAATTAAAGCAACAGTTTGAATGGAGAAAAGGAAAGTCGGGATTCCCCTCAAGCTTGCGCATCCCCACTGAAGACAAATGTGACCTAGATGCAGGACTTTTGGATTTCAGTAAAGACTGTGGCGCCAGGCTAAGCTTGGAGATTAAAAGGACTATCCGCAAGTGTCACTAGTTCTACTCTAAAATCAAAGAATCATTTGGCAAGTGCCACTTGATCCTACCAGAGACTATTTATGAATTCCTTACACAAGAGCAAAGGCTGACTAAACTGTAAAGTGAGTTGGACCAGGATTTGGAGTATATCAGAAAGGTAGAGGTGATGACCCAAGATGAGCTGCAACAGTTCATTGCTCAGCTTGCTGTACACATTTACTTTCTAGAAGCAATCGCTCAGGAGGCTACTTCAGGGGAAGCACAAGTCAAATCGGACTTGTGCAAACATGAAATCGTGGAAAAGGCGACAGTATCTATTTGGGCTAAGATTTTAGTGAAAGAGATTAATCTTTGGGCCACTCAGATACAAAGCATAGATGGCCAAGCGTCTACAAGCGAGCCTGTTGTTGGAGACAGATAAGCAAATCAACAGAAAGAAGCTAGCTGAAATCAGAAGTCGATTTGTTTTATTTCCTTTATTTTGTAAATACTTTAAAGGGACAACTGGCTGTCATTTTGTCTTATATGAAAGGTGTCCCACGAATCTGGGAAATAGGTAATTGTACTCCAAAATCCAAATTAGAAGATTCCAGAATTAGGGTACATCTGTCAGCTCAAGGAGCATTTTGTAAAGCTATAAATAGAAGATTAGGATAAGAATAGAAGGACTTTTTGCAGGGAAAAGAATTTCTTAGCTTGTACGAACTTCTTTGTAGCTTGCTCCAAGAAAACGATTTTGCCTAATAAGAGCCTGGAGAGGACATCTGTTTTTCCTGGAAATGTGGATTAGATGCTTGCTGGATTATTTTTGTGACATCCAGACACTGCTGTAAGATCTTTCTTTACTGTTCTGAATTATTTCTGTGTAATGAATGATCTTACTATTTTCTGTGCAATGATGTTTCTCCTAAATGAGTAATAGAATGCTTTCATACGAATTAAAGCTATCTTTAATATCTTTAATCTCCTGCTGAAAATGTTTCTTTATGATTTAAATGGCTATCCATGCAATCTTTAGATATTTCTTTCAGCACATTGCTCATATTTACATTTTGCTCCTTGCAAGGATAGATTAGATTTATTTTAGTTTTAGATACAGATCTGTTTCAAGTTCTGCATTTAGATTAAATTAGCTGAGGGCACTTGCATATCATCTTTAAAATAAAATACATAAATGGTGGATCGGGTCATAACCGGTAGAAAGAATAGCAAAATTTAAATCTTACGGTAGCCGGAACCGTTAACCGGATGGATTCCCCACATCAAACGGTGGACAATCTAATTGGGATAGTTTACGGGGGAGAATCCCTTTCTGCTTGATGCTGCGATCTTCGGGGCATCAACAGAACCTAAACATGTACTTTTGTGAAATTTTCCTTTTATAGGCAATAGTTTTCTTTCCAATGCCTCATGAAAATGCCCAAGTTGTTGAAGAATTAAGGACCTTCTTCTATTATGCGTTCTTTGTCCTCCACGTTGATGAAAATAGCTGTGAAGAAACCCTTTGATCCAAGTTTCATATCTACACCCCCTTTCGGTTTCCACTTGTGTGATATCCAACCCTGTTGTGCTCTTTCATTGGGACAAAAGCCCATGAACTTGCAGATGAGGGCGTGATCCCTTATATATTTCCTGTACTCTCCGATTTTGGTTGATGTGATTTCCAGGATAGGTATTGCGTTTGTCTTGGGTAGACATCCAGATTTAGGGGCCCTATTTTTTCATTCACATGTTGCTTGGTTTCGAGGTTGATCTATCCCCTTTGCTGCGTGGTTACTGGTTCCTTGTTCCATTGACTTCCTAGAAGAGCCATTTGAGGTTGGTTCGTATTTCTACTGTAGATGGGAGCCTCCTTTGGTGATAGGGTTAGACGCCATCACCTTTTTTAGGGTTTCATTCCCCCGTCCTATTGGATTGGGGTTTTGTTGCTGACCAGAGGTTCTTCCGATCTGTTGCTTGAGATGCAAAATGACTTTGCGGAAGGAGGAGGGTCCCCTCCCCCCATGGTCTAGCCATTGCGAAGGATGGAAATGCGGCTTGAGTGCTTCAGAATCGAGAGCAGTTGTAGAGATTCTATCCCGCTGATCATGAATAACATTCCATTTAGGCAGGTATACTCTTAATACTATACTTACATAATACTTAAATAATAAATACGAAGGGACTTAGCTACCATGCAACTTTTTTTCTTATTTTTATAGTGTTGTTTAATGTTTAAAAGATTGAAAAATATATGTTTTTATGTGGTTTTATTAAATCTTCTTATAAAATATTAAAATAATATTTTTTCTGATTTGGGATTTTATAAAGGTGTAAAACTTAAATTTATTGAATTAAAAAATTTATTCAACTATAAAAATAAATTCAAAAACAATAATTTTAGCTATTCATTTATTTCCTTGTATATTGAAAGAATGAAGCATTAAAAAATAAAAAATTATATTTTAAAAATAAAAGACAATTTCAATGTAAACATTATTAAAAAAATTCCTTATTTGCATAGTTGCAGTTGGGCTACAACAACGTAGTTTCAAATATTAATGTTAATACACTACAAGGAAAAAATTTTGTAGTAGAGGAAAAAAGTTTGTAGCAGAGGTCATAACAGAGGTTCTTAGTGTTAAAATATTGGTTAAAATTGTCAAAAAAAACTTTTGCTACAACTTTCGATGTTTTAGCTGAGGTTTTTACAAAAATTTATTATAACCAAAATTGTTAACTGAACCAGTGCTTTATAACAATATATACATTGATTGTACATGAAGGTTTCTCGTGATATGTTCCATATATATATACCGATGCATTATACCAAAATAGTACTGGTGCTTACGAACTATTAAAACGCACAAATGCTTACTAACTATTAACAAGCACCAGTGCAAACTATCTATTACAAAGTACTGGTGCAATAAGTAAAGGACTACGCAATTGTAAATTTGATTGATTGAGACATTGACTGTTGCTATATTTTTAAAATTTAATGGTGCAGTTAATATAGAGTAGCGCACGGGGGCCGTAATGATAAAAAAACACCAAGGCATGGAATGAGTATTATTAGTCTCTCTGCATCAAAAGTGGGCTTGCATAATAAAAGTCATGAATATGAAAGTGATGAGTCATAAAGAGGAATCTCAAATAGTCGATCGGGAATATTCTGTGAATATTATAAAAGGAGAGGCTTTCCTCATTGTTGATCATCCCATATCCAAATACTGAAAGGAGGTGAATTAAAACGTTACAAGAGGCCGTGTGTCCTGTGTCTTGCATAGTTTGGATTTGTGGCTATATCAAAGAGTATGTAAGAATTTTGTAATTATATTGTATGCATTCATTTTGTTTCACAATTTATGTGTGTTATAATTTCTGTATTACTACGTTTCAGAATTCTATTGTATGCATTCAAGGATACATAATATCCCTTGAATATCTGATCATGTTTCTGGTCCTGTAAGAAATTGGTATCAAAGCTAATAGTTTTTTCTATGTTAATATATGTAAAACTATGTTGTCATTTGTATTCCTTTTGAGTATGATTTCTCATTATGCCGCATGCCATATTTAAAATATATATATACATATATATATTCAAAATTTAAAAAATCATTCAAAATATTTATTAATAATTAATCATTTTAAATTAAATTGGATTTTGACTACGTGTTACAAAAAGTTATATATATATATATATATAATATATTGCAAATAACTAATTTTATCTTAAATTAAATTTATTATTATTATTATGATTTACTGTTTTTCATGTGATTTACTTTTAAATCCAAACCATAAGAATTTCCTCAATATTATTAGTTCTCCAATCGAAATGGAACATAAGGACTTGAGCTTTTCCAAACATTACAGGTATAGGAGCACTAACGAAACAAATGTATTACTGATTCCTCAACAGCTTTACAAAGTACACAAATTCCAGGACCATTGAACCCCTGCGCTGCGAAATTTTCCCAAGATAAGATCTTGTTCTTTAAAGTTAACCAAATGAAGCATTTGATCTTCAGTGGAATTCTCCAACCCCATAATTACTAGTTCCACTAATCAACTACCAAATCTTGACTATGTTCCAAGGCAACTTTGTAAGCTAACTTAGCTGTCACTTCCCCACATGATTTATTTTTCCCCCAGATAATACAATCTTTAGATTTCTGTAGACATATGCCCGCATTTTGAAGAAGATTATGGACTTCATAATGCACATTGGTGAATCCAATGTCAAAATGGACTTCATAATGCACATTGGTGAATCCAATGACAAATCGTTCCACGTAGAGACAAAAACACAATTAGACAAGCCAATTTTTTTTCATTCGATGCTGAATTAAATTATATGTTGTGAGACTAGGGGATGGAGGGGTTTTCCTTTCTCTCATCCTCATCACAATGACAAGATAATTGTAATTAGTGATATTGTAATACTCTGGAATGTTTCCCTAGTATTTTGGCTAAGTGTTATGCTTAACACATGAATTTTATGTTTTGTAATTACTACGTACTTGGATATGTTATATGCAATGTTGAAAGATAATATATTCTTTGGTTGTGTGGGAAAACCCAATAATGAGGGGTCCTAGTCTCTATAGGGGAAGATAATAATAAACAAAGGAGAATAAAAGATTAAACAAATAAAGTTTGGAAATAAACAAAAAATTAAAAAAAGCAAAATGAAAATAAACAATTATAAATTTGAAGAGACATCTCTAGAAAATATAATTGTTGAATAAGTGTCACCTCCTATAAGACTGGATAATAATAGTAAATGTGTCCTATACAAAGAAAGGAAATATAATTCCAAGAGGCGGAAAAAACCAAAGAGAGTGAACAAGAGAAAAATTAGATCTAACACAACAAAGATAGGAAAACAAAGTTATGAAAAAACATGAAACAAAAGTGAAGAGAAAGAATTAAGAATACGGAAATTTGAAATTGTCAAGAGAAGGAGAACCTAAAGGGAAGAAACAAGCCACTTGATATCTAGGTTGAGATGATCAAGGTCCAAGTTCAATCATGTTTTGAAAATTTTCTATGGCCATAGAGTGTGAGCACTGTAGGTGCAGAGTACCAACTGGCAGGAGGACTTCCTGGGTAATATTAACATCAATATTGCTAGTTGGTTTGACATGAATACTAGTTGTTGGATTGACAGGAGTAATCCCTGGATTGTTGGTAAGAGGACTTCCTGTTAATGAACCATGGATATTGGTAAAACATTTCTTGGATAGCTAGGGTCCCTTGGCTAGTTATGCAGATATGTAAACTAAAAAAAATATCTAAAACTCTTAAGAAACTCATGAACTAATCTCTAGAAATACCAAGACCTGTCTCAGGGGTGATTGTCGGAAATAAATTTTGAAATTGTTCCTATAGGTACATGGTTGGGTGGATTGAGGTTTTCCCAACAACAGTTGTAGATTTGTCTTGTGAATACATCATATGAGTTTCTAACCTAGATTTGTTGTTCATGTACTATACTAATTGGTTAATATAGCTCCTACACTATTTCTATCTGATCTATATGTATGCATGTGTTACTATTGGTAAAATGTGGGAAACTATAAATAGCATGGATGAAAAGCTCTGAAATAGATATTGTGTTTTTATTGGTAAATATAGAAACAATAAATTGCAAGTATTAGTCTATTATAATAGCCATGAGAATGTTATTGTACAATTACTTGTAAATATGCATGCATTATGCTATGGTACAACAATATAGTAAAAATATTCATTTTAATTGTTTGTTCCTAATTACTACATTCGACAAAAGATCTAGTACACAGATTCATTTTAATTGTTTGTTCCTAACTGGTGCATTGGAAAACGGTCTAGTACAAAGATTCATTTTAATTGTTTTTTCCTAACTGTTGCATTGGACAACATATCTAATAGAAAGAGTCATTTTAATTGTTTTTTCTTAACTGCTACATTGGACAACATATCTAGTACACAGATTCATTTTAATTTATTGTTCATAACTGCTGCATTGGACAACAAATCTAGTACAAATATTAATTTTAATTTATTGATCCTAACTATTGTATTTGACAATAGATCTAGTATAGAGTTGATAAATATATTTGTTCCTAACTGTGACATTGGGTACATAATCTACTGTATTATGGTTATGTAATAACAAACAGAGGGAAGAAAGAGTTAGTACAAGTTAGATGTTATGTTAGTGATTAACTTAAAATAGTAAAAGCAAATCCATAAATATGGCAGGAACAAATGAATGTAAAATATTTCAGATCTACAATATTGCATGTCAAACAAGATATAATAGAAATAAATACTTCTAAACCTAAAATCAATATGCCTAAGACCTACCCAACTCACTAACTTGTAGTGGGTAAACCGATAACTCTTGTCATCCCGCGTTATCCCAGATGATGTAATCCTTGCTTGTGGCTGACTAAGAACTTGAGAATCATGGAAGGATCCAAGATAACATAAAACGTCATCAGGAGAAAAAGAAAAAAGATAATCAAGCATCTATTTATCACCCTCCTAGATGCAAGTTTAACTATGGCACATGACTAAGAAATTTAAATATTTAATCACCAGATAAATATATACGACGTCAAATGATCTGATATAACTAAGTAACTAATACATGTTTGATTTAGATTGGAGACCGCCCCTAACTAGGGAAACATGGTCGTTTAAATAGTTAATAAACAATTCTTTAACAAGTGGAGATGTAAAATACTAATCTAATCCAGGACCATTAGAACTCCATTATAAATTAGAATGATCTCAGTAAGTATTAGAGGGCCTAGGTAAGCTCATACTTAACTTACCTGAGATCCGAACAACTCATCGAGGAGATTGTGACCCATGACCAACTCCTAGACAAAGCATAAATAACCTACAAGAAAACATCATCTGTTGAGCTTAGTATCTTCATTGATGTCAAAGAGATACTTGAACTTGGTGATGGCATTGAAGTCTTAATACTAGTTTGAAGAAGTATATAGAAAACATGTTCTCAAGTCTCAGAAAGTCCCACCAAATGTTAAAGAGATTGTTGAACTTGGTGATGGCATTGAATTTTAGAAGCTAGTTTGAAGAAATATAGAGAATAAGGTTTTATGTGCACAAATACCACCAAGTCATGGCACTCTAGTGCACAAGTCCCACCAAGTCATGGAAACCTTGTGTGCAAGACCCACCAAGTTAGTGCAAGATAAGGACAAGTGGATGAATATACAAAAGTGCATGCTGATGAAAGAATAAGAGGGGGGTAAGCTTGAACGAGAAGAAAGGAAGAAGAGATGTTATCGACTTAGAGAAACCCCAACTTGTGGACATATCATTTGAGTAAGACTGGTATAAATAAGAGAAAGATTGATGTGTATTGAGATAAGCTTGGGTGCACAAAAGATGTAGTATTATGAAATTGCAAGCTTTGAGGAACATATGAGATGCTCGATGCTCAGGGGAATCAATGGCAGTATGAATTGAGGAAGTGCGCGAGGTTACAGGACAAGGTGAAATACAAGGTGTAGTCACACATAAATATGGGGAGCATTTGAGAAGAGCACAAGGAGCATTTGAACAAAAGGACACAAGGAAAAAATGCACAGAAAGAGTTGGAAAGGTGAAGTACAATTTGTTCAACAATTGCGCAGAATAGGGGAAATAGTTCAGGAAGCACATAGTGGTTTATGATCAGTACACAACAACAAAAAATCTATATTTGGATGGCTGGATGGGGCAAGGAAAAAATATTGGTGTTTTCTATAGGTTGGTGCTTGGCAGCTCAAGTTGGTTCATAATCGCGCAAGTTGGTGCTTGTTGATATTAGTTGGTGCTCATAAGACGATTGGTGTTCTCACAGGTTGGTGCTCATAAAACAACAAGTTGGTGCTTGCAAGGGATTGGTGTCAACAAAATTAGTGAGTTGGTTCTCACATTTGTATTGGAGATTGATGTCTCCCAACATTGTTTGTAATAAGAATATTTTTATATATATGATTTCTCTACACATTCTCAGTGCACAATGTTCATTGTATTGGATATTGCTTATGATACATGGTATATATGTTAATTTATGATTATATGGTATAAGAAATGTTTAAAATAATAAAAAGTGCATGATACTAATTTGCCCCCCTCTCAGTATCACTGGGGTCCAACATCATCATGAGATTTAATAGACAGACTAATAATAATCTATTCAAATGCATGGTATTTTTAAAATACATAAGTCACCTAGGTCACTGAGGGATTCCCATACAAGATCTCCTACACATAAGTTTAAGAACATGATTAGTATCAAATATTATACTTTAATGTGTTTATGTGCATCGAGGAAGATGATTAATATAATTTATTTTGACATATGATCAAAAGAGAAAAGTATGACATGGGACCGAATATATATATATATATATATATATTTTAATCAATGGGATAACACTTAACCTTGTGCAACTACATCTAAATATTATCTACCTATACTACAAACACATAAGGTGCTCTTAATCTGCCTATATGTATACACTGTGACGATAAATCTATAAGAATTAGTGTCAGGGGTCAAGCTTGAATAGGTAACAAGAAAGGATCACCTATTTACATGCGCATGTCATATATATGTTTAGAAAAACAAAGATCGCAAGCAATTCGAACCCATGAATGAGCTATCAAAACTATTGTAGATCAAAGAGATCTATAAGTTCAACCATATGTAGGTCATATCGCATGAATATATATATATATATATAAGCGAATCATATCTATGCAAAGTCAATCCATAATCTATAGACTCTATGCAGCTCAAAGAAATGAACAAACAATACATGCACTAGTACAAAATGAGAGATAAGTGACTAGGGGACTAAAAAAGTTAGTCACCACTGCTTTTTCAAGGGATAAATGACTAAAATTGAGCAATTTTAAAGAAGCCAACTAAAAACGACTAATTTAGTCACAGGATAAAATATATGACTAGATAACAAGTGACTAAAATAAAAATGACTAACATAAATGACTAATTTAGTCACAGGAATATAAATATGACTATCTAACAACGATTAATGTGAATTAGTCGTTTATGTTAGTCATTTTTAGTTGTGTCACACTGACAATGGAAAATTACAATTTTGATAATGAATTTGTACAATATTTTACTAAATTCTAACAATGCAGATGGATTTAGAGATCTTACTATGGGGGTCATGGTCCATGTGTGTGGTCCCAAACAACCATATTGGCCCTCCATAGGGGATATTTGTCTTGGAAGTGGGATGTGGTGCTTATTTTGAAGTTTAGAACACTAGATATAGTTTCTAATATAAGGTTTTTTTTATAAGCTATAACTCCATATATTACTTGGAAAAAAAAAGAGTCTCCATCATAGGCACTGAAGCTCCATGGCTACTAGCTTGTGCAACAAGTTATGATTGTGGTGGTGCGGTTTAATCTTATAATGTCTAAATGGAAGAAGGGATTCTTCATGTAAAATGGATTGATAGGGTTGAGGACTGTAACATGTTTTTGAACATTGTGGTTCTATTGCATGATGATTATCGAAAGAGAGGACAAAGAGTTGCTATCAATGACCAAGTTTGGTGAATAGCATCCTTTTTTTTAAAATATAAAAATGGGCCTTTTTTTTCTGCATTCAAATTGGAGGGAAAATGGTATTTCTGAATGCACTATTCACATTCCTACAATGAACCATTAAGAGCGCTATCATGAAAATGGCATGTATCTCAGCCATAGAGCAACCTGTTTGAACCTTGTAAAGAGCCAAAAAGGGCTTTAAACACTTGTCCAATCTTGTAGCCAAGGAATCAACTGCCATTGCTTGTAAGTCCTTCTATAGGGACACAAGGTGTCTCCTTTCGGTGATGTTGCTCAGGAAAATTACTAAAAAAATTCCAAACACAACGTTGATGGCTTGCATGTTGGATAAGCTTAAATAACAACTTGGAGAAAGGTGGAGATATGAATGAAAATAACTTATTTCAGACAATCAAATGAGAAAACGACTATTGAATATCCAATTAACAAAGAAATTTACCAGTGAAGTTCAACCCATATTAATTCACTTTCTAAGGAATGTTGATCTATAAGCATTAACAAGAATTCGGATGGGAGGAGAAGGGACAGGTCAAGATCCAAATTATCGTGTTCAGAGAAGAAAACATCTAGATATTGTTTTACATTTGAAGGATAAACTATTTGGGACCCTCCATGAACATAGGTGCAATGTCCTTTAAGAGGCATTGGGGTTTACAATTTTGATCCTCAAGTTAGACCAATCTAGAGAAAAATTTCCATGGGCACATGCTAAATTAGGATCCTGGGCTTCTGCTGATAACTATACAAATATGCATATGTTATTTCTAAACACAACGGTTTCCCCTATGAAATCAACTCCAATTCAGTTACACCAGCAGTGAGGATTCATCAAACCAACCTGTCAGTTACACCATCAATGAGGGTTCTCCACGAGGGCTTGATCTCTTTCTTTCTATCTGATGATGACATTATCCTCTTGGCCTCCTTTCTCAAAGAATTGCAAAGAGTACTTGATGTTCTTTCCCATTTTTTGTGATCATTGATAGTAGATGATTAACCTAAGTAAAGCTAAGGCTATGATCTTCAAAATGTCAAAGTGAGGTTTCTCTTCCTAGCACTTTTACTTTTGAGGGGAAGAGATCAAGATCCCCATGACCTACACTTATTTGGTTGTTTGGTTTTTGAGGACCCATTTCAACTTTCAACATGGTTTCCAACCCCAAGTCAACTAGGCACATGGTTCCCTTTCCCTTCTTGAGAGCTAGTGCTTCTAGAGTCACTTCGGAGACATCTCATCCAAGATGCACACCTTGGACAATATGATCATTAGACCCATGGTCCTTTATGGATTCAAGGTCTCATGCCAACTTCCTTTGGGATGGCTAGTCTTGGATGGAGTGAGAACATACCCTTCTACTACAACACATCATTCATTGCAAGTGGATGATCCCTTACTCTATCATCCATATAGAGTATGGGGCTTATCCTTTGCACATTGAAGTCATCTTCACACTTGTCTCATTCCTTCAAAGAGTTTGAACACTTAACAAATTTGCTTAAGTTAGGGCTCTATATCCTACCCAACCCTCCGCTCCTTCGAGTAATTGGCCTCTACAAGCTCCTTTGGGCGGGTTCCTTGCTAGTATCTAGAGGCCTTTAGATTGCTTTAGTTTGTGTCCATATTGTTAGACACCCTACCTCCTTTCAAGTACTCCCTATATGCTCTGAGGTACCATTTGCTGTCAAAGAAAGACTTGAATAAGATATCCGAAGAGTATAATATATTTAGATCACTTGAATCACACCTCTCAAGCTTCTTGACTCTGGGATGGTTTTCTATTCCAAGCACTTATTTCAACTGAGAGGCGACTTATTATCAAACCTAAATATAAGTGTAGACACTGAGTACAAGCTTTTAGGATCTCACTTTGTTATTTCATGTTGGATCTCATTGGCTTTGGGTTGAGGGTGATCACCACCTTCCTTGCTTGGATACAATTTGCAAGCTTTGCTAGATACGATTGACTGAGTAAGATGACCACCTTGTCTTCATATGTCCACTTATTATGAGATTAGGGGGTAGTTTTATTGCCTCTATTGGGACTCGAGTGGCTCCCTCTTTATGCATTTTCTATCCAAATCATAGATGCTTATCTCTTTCTCAGTGGAAGTTCTTGATTATAGATTGCATTCATTGCGGTGGTGCTCCATGTTTATAGCCTTTTAGGTGGATCACCTCTTTCTTACTTGTTGTCCAGCTAGATTGGGGGAGCAAGAGACAAAGAGAGGTTTAGGCTTCTTTAGATACAATATCAATGAGACCTTAGTTTTCTTCTTGACCCCCTTTATTAGGTTGATATATTTTTGCAAGATCTTCGAGGATCTCTTATCCCATACCTCAAGATAGGCTTCCTTGTAATAATAGATAGAGCAATTAGAGGAGGCTCCAATGCTAGAGACAAACTCCCTCAACATATAGTACTACCTTCTAGGCTTTGGTAAGCAACTAGTCATCGATTCAAAAGTTTCAATTTCCACACGGCCTCTATTGTTAGGAGTGAGGGGCCTCCTTGATCTAGGGCTACCTCTAGAACTACCCCAACACAACTAAGACCCCTCAGCACTAAGTACTCTCTAAATGACCTTCTTAGGGACTGTATCGAACCATTCATGGTAATCGATGATTCAAAGGAGGAGACATCTTCTTCTTATTTTCTCCCCCTACTTTGGCCTCGACTTCTAGTCCAAGTTCCAATACCCTCTAACATGTTATCGATAAGTTTTCACCTATATATTGCTTTTATTTTTTCGTCTCCTTCTTTCTTTGATTCACTACTTCAACTATGTTCTTGGATATTTTTTCCTTTGTTGTCATTTGTTGGACATTAATAAAATTATCTTATATTATCTCATTTCAATGAGGACTTGGAACTAGGTTTTATTTTATTTTTTCAAGAAGAAAAAAACTGTACTTTTGTTATTAATGAAAATAAAAAAGTACTCCTCCTTACATCCATATCACCAGATAAATCCAGATCATCAACCAAGATTACAGTATAAGCCAAAGCTTCAAAAAAATCAAAACATCCCAACCAAGATCAACAGGGGACAAACTCTATAGTAAAAAGGTCCAAAAGAGAACATAAAACAAGGTGCCATCACCGAGAACAAAGAGTTACTAATCCTAAAAAAAAGTAATAGATCCTTGGAATTCCAGTTTCTCATCTATCCATTCTTCCCAAATGAGAAAACCTTCTTCAACATTGAGCGCTTCCTTGGACAGAGCATCCGCCACATCATTGAGCTCACGATATATATGATCAATAGACTAGTCGTAAAAAGAGTACAATAGAGATTCAATTATGCGACACCACTGCTAGAAGGAGTTATTTTATTAATTTCACTAAAGTACCTATTATCTCAAATTCACTTAAAAGAATTGTTAGTTATTTATTTAAACAAATTCATGGAAACCTTTTAACTATGTTTCACACTCTCTGGTGAGATTCAAATATCCAAAGATAATTATAAAGAATTTGAACAGAAAGAAGGCGCGTATTCTATTCCTCCAGGCATTCAGACACTCCATTTCCCTCAACTATTGGTGATTTGCATTGTCATGGCAGCATAAATGCTCCATTCTCCTTACAATCCCAAAACATTGACCAGAGGCGATCAAACTCGACAAACAACTTGAAACTCGACTTAAACCCTTCAAATCCACCGAACATCGCCTTGTTTTAGCCATAAGAGGCACGTAGAGCTTCTCGGATCCGACTTCAAATGGTAAGCATATGCTCAAAACCGTTCAATATTCATTACTATGTTCAGCCCAAGTTTGTTTCCCTAGAAGAGCTGTGTCAATGTAGGAAGAAAATGAAATAAATCGCATCTGAGGTTTCGAATCCATTGAGTGTATATTACAGCCAGGGAGTTTTCTTTCCAATATCGTTTTGTTGCAGGAAATTGTGCTCAGTGTGTATGAGGTTTTGACTTTCTGTTTTGACTTTCGAACCTGTGATCACGGCTATTTGCAGTGAAAGTTCCTTTTCGGCCATGAGCATGTCAGGCTGGAGCTTAGACGAGTGACCTTCCCCAGCCTTGGCTACAAAGCCGCCAAGGGGTATCTATTCTGTGAAATCGCACAATATCTTACAAGAAAATAATAATGATACACATAAATAAGATTTTAAAAGGAAACCCATGTTTGTATTAATTTTCATAGATGATTACATGATACAAAATCCTATAGCTTGGTGATCTTAACGTATGCCATTCCTATACCCTCATATATAATAGAATCCAGTGGAAATGCTACAATCCTACCAACCCTGAAATCCTGAAAACTATTAAGTCTGTTGAATTCTGAATGGGATATGAAATTCTACTTTTTCCATATGAAGTCCAATGAGGTTAGGACCATTCTCAAACATCTTGAAACCATTACTCACAAGGTGACAGTGTATTGTTTCTGGTTACCTCGGAACCAGAGGGTTTCAAGAGATAACAAATGGGTATGATTATTCACTATAAAACATTAACATGGTCCATCATATGTGATCAAATCAAGTAACAATTTCACTACGGCCTCCTTGAACCAGCTATGTATAGGTTGAAATTTGGCTCAAATTCTATCTGTAAGTAAACTTACTGCTTCCACAATCCTAGAACCCTTTAGCAATGAAAGTTAAAACAAATTGCCTTGAGGCAATGACAAATGGATAAGTTTGCGCTAAGAATAGTTAACTCAAATGCATGCCATAATAAAAATTAGGGCACTTTATGCCACATCTATATATCATGTCACTTGAGTTTCTAAAAGCACGCGGGTCAACATTTTCAAGTCCTGATTGACCCCAATGGCCATTGGCAACACCTTGGATGGCTTCCTCAGCGAGCTAATTGCCTGGATCACTTACAATTGAAGCCTAGAATATGTGATGTCCTCTCTTGTAAGCTACCTAAATTTTATTGGCTTTTTGGGCAAGCTACCTCAATTTCTTGCTTACCAAATTATTGATGACGTTGTAGCAGTTGCAAAAGAGAATTGTCATTTATGTGGGAGTTTTTATCATGTCTATTTGATTTTTCCTACTTGAGTTGTATGCATAACTGACCATCCTTCTTATTCCTTCCTACCCTGTGACATTCCCCCTCGTCTTGAGAAAACAATAGTCCTCAGTAGGTCCTACTTCTCAATCCATTTTCGTAGTTTCTGTGAGGCCCCTTATTTAATTGCAATCTGGATCACTTCCTGATATGTATCTAGTTGTTCCTTCATCAAATTGGACAAAACACTACACCATGTGCATTAGTAAGGATTATGGAAAGTCATTCTTAACTTTTACAAACTGCCTGCCCAGAATTACTTCTTTTACAAATTAACATACCTAGTGGATTCTCATACAAGATAGTTTTATTTCCTCATTGCTCAATCTCTGATAGAATCAGTCCTTGGTCATTTCCCATATTGTTACTCAGATTTCCATTGATTTACACCCAATTAAATCTCCTTTGTAACTGCAAACAAAAGATGGACGAGCAAACAGAAAAAGGCTGTGCACTCTTGATGGAATAACAGAGCAAAAAAACAAATTGGTCAACTGCATGAAGTATAAAAGTTTTAAGAATACACTCATATACAAAATTAAGGAAAACAAGAAAAAACAAAAGAACGAAATTCACAGTTTCTTCCAAAGCTATTCCACGTAAAGTGATCAATATTAAACTATGGAAGCAAGGTTCAAAAAATTCAAACAGGTAAGATCTCCAATGAATCTAACCTCCAAATATGTCTCGAATTAGCTCCTGTTGCTTCTCCACAGGCTGGCCTTCACATACAATAACAAATTAGGTCTTTTCCAACTCATTACAACTTGTTGACAAGTCTTCTAAGAGAATCTCATTAGGTATTAGAAAAAGAGACTTTAGGTGAGAGTCAGTAAGGGTTTAACAATCAATGTCATCTGACTTGTCACTGTAGAAAGAAAGTGTGCTTGAGGAAACACTTGTAGGAGGAGAATCATCATCAGAGTGTGGAGGAGAGAAATCCACTGAAATTGTTTGCAAAACATTTGTAGAAAGAATTGGGAAGGAAGGAATAAGTCCGAATGAAGTAAGCACTTCTTTTATGCATCCTTTCCCTATGTCATTCTATCCTCTTCCCTCTCTAATTGGTCCCATACATAGTAGCTCTTTCATACCTATAATGATATCTCTATTTCTATATGGTATTATCAAAAGATCATGAGATCCCATACCATGCTAAAGCATAACTAGTATTGCATACATAATAGTAGCAATGTTGAAGAATTTACCTTTTCATAAAGGCCAACCATTATATAAGGGATTTGATCAAGACCAATTACTACTTGGGATTTGGGTTTACCAATGGAAAGATGATTCAGTACTCTGGCACCTGCAGTGACCTTAGTGCCTATCCAAACTTCCTTTCTTGACTGTTTTTCCAGGAGAATTTCACTTTCTTTTATAGTTTGAGTGGAATAAGAAACCTTGCTAGAAGCCCCCTAGAATGTGACTAGGGTTTCTGGAGGCAGGATAGAATTTCTCCTTCCTAAACCAAATCCTGTGACCCTAGTCTCATTCCAATGAACAAGTAGCTCATCCCTTGAACTGAATACAAAGTTCATAATTTCTTCCTCCCCCTCCTATAAGTAGTCCGCTACTTCTTCCTTCTCTATCATCATATTATTGATCTACTGTCCATCAAATAAATACCATATTCTACACAATATTTTTGTGCATGGTATAAAACCCATTTATGCTGCAGATTTGCACGTAGCGTAAGCTGAATCATGGGAATGTTTGGTTCAATTTGTTTAAAAGCTATCTCTTTTTAAAGCAAATGCTTATTGTCTATTGCTTTTGCAGTCCAGAGAAAGAAAATAGCTAATGGGTTGATAATTAGATTACTGATTAATGCATGATGGATGAATTAATTGTCTTATAGTTGAAATTAATTCTTGCCACTCTGCTGTTGAAGTTGAGAGCCTTTGGTTAAATGCTAACTCTCTCTTTCAATTAGCTTGCTCATTTTGAAGCAAATACTCATTGAATGTGGCTTTTGCAGGTTAGAGCAGGAATAGATTATGAGTCATCATATGGGAAGGTCCGTCCAAATGATACAATATTGAAGCTTCAAAGAAAAACACCATATTACCGAAGAAATCGTGCTCATGTATGTAGTTTCTATGTTCGTGGTGAATGTACACGTGGTGCTGAATGTCCATACCGACATGAGAGGCCCATAACAAGGGAGCTTTCTCAACAGAATATAAAAGATCGATTTTATGGGTAAGTATTATGATATAAATATTCTTGATTCAGATGATCCTTTTGCAAGTTGAAGTTATCTTATGATATTTTTGAGGTGCAATCCATACTCATTTTTCCAAGTCCCCCTTAACTGCCGATAACTTCCTGCTTGTATATAATAGTTTTTTATGTTTCATCTTTGCGAGCAGAGTAAATGATCCAGTTGCAGCAAAGCTCTTGAATAAAGCTGATGAGATGCCATCCCTTGTTCCTCCTGAAGATGAGGGTATAAAAAATCTATATGTGGGTGGGATTGATTCAAGGGTTATTGAAGCTGATCTCAAGGACAAATTCCATGCATATGGTGAAATTGAGTCCATAAGACTTGTCTTTCAAAGAGCATGTGCATTTGTTACATATACAACCAGAGAAGGGGCTGAGAAAGCAACAGAGAATTTGTCCAACAAGCTAGTTATAAAAGGTTTGAGATTAAAGCTGTTGTGGGGAAAGCCACAGGCTCCTAAACCAGAAGTTGAGCATCAAGGAGATGAAGCTACAAAAATTATTAGTGGTATGCTTCCAAGAGCTGTTATTTCTCAGCATCAAAGCCAACAATAACCACAGAATAGTCAGGATCAACCTTCTCTAAATTATTTCAATATTCCTCCTCCACCCTTACCGTTAGAAAGGACCTACTACCCATCCATGGATCCTCAGAGAATGGGTGCTGTTTCCCCAGTGCAAGAGCCTGGCAGCAGTAAATAGGGCACAAAAAATGAAGGCCAGGAAGGTCAACATTTCCAACAGGCTCCATATGGGCCCTCAGATGGTTTCTATTATGGAACACAACAGTCTCAAGAAGGTCAATATCATCACTATTATGGGCCTCCTTATGGACCCCCAACACCATATCAACAATATCCACCATATCAATCAGCTCCACCACCCCCACTTCCTCCTCCACCATATTATCAGCCACAATATTAAACTGCACTAATATTTGTTTCCTTACTTTAATGTATATGGTTTATTAAATAGAGCTGCAGACCTGATCCATGCAGGCGTTGACTGATAGGTGTATTCAACAGAGAGGATTGAGACAACCATTTGTACTTAGCTCAAGTTTTACCTAGCTCCTTGGTATCTGCATCTGACTTCAATGAAAACAAGTTATTGTTTTATGCCTCTGTGTACACTTTCCTAACATGTCAAGATCATTTGTACTGACAGTTATATTCAACTTGTATTGTTGTGGACTAAAATCTGGGACCTTCTTTTGTTCATAGTCTGGGTTTGATGAAAATTGATGTTTTAGACAAACATATCAACAAATTTGTTCTACCTTTTTGGCCACATTGTTTTGAGTCCCATTCTTAAACACAATTATGAAGTTGAATTGCTATAGGTACATGACCCATTTCAGGTTTTGACTATATTGCAACTTAAACTGTGCTTGAAGATATTATAATGGTTTGTGGCTTGGTGTGCCCTGCAGTATCCCCTTAGTACCTTACCCAGCATATATTGTGGCCATTCCTTCACTTCTTACATAATGTGTATAATTTCTTATATAGGTTAGATACTTGACCATTGCATTAGAGAATATCTTGAAAAAGAAATGCAACTGATCTGTCCTATTGAGTGAGCATAACCTCCATGGAATATCTTGATGTCTTTGTCTATAGATCGAAGATTAGTATAAGATTTGGCTGCAGTGGCATTAGAGCAACTCTCGATTAGTATAAGATTTGGCTGCAGTGGCATTAGAGCATTAGAATAAACTCCAAGTTGCCATTCTTGCTCCGCCAAAATGCATATAAAATGTCCTGCATTAGAAGTGGGAATTCAAAATTTATAGTTAGTGAAGAACACCACAAGGAAGAGGAACTCCAGTTATCAGAGGGCTCTACTTTGAATATGGTCTTTGTTATAAAGGTGTTGAAAGATGCAAACTCCTGTATTCCACAGGTAGTTGCGACAACTGTACTATTGGCTCTTTTAATCCCACCATCTTTTACTTGGTTCACGAACACCTGGTCCTTTTTTAATCTGTGAAGAAATTGATTTGTGTTTGCTGCATGTGGATATAAGTATTCTTTAGCTATTTTAACTACATATTCTCTCAAGTATTTTATGGTTTCCATGTGAGCCAGGTAATTGGGATGAAGTTCCAACTTGATTTTAGCCCATACAATAAATTATTTTTCTTGTTCATCTGTCTTTAGATACGTTTTTATCAATGTAGTTTGGAGTTCACATCTTGCTTCCATGGCTACTTCTTGAAGTAAATAAAATGAGCAAGATATTAATTGCACTGATAGTAGCGAGGTTCTCTACAGCCCAGTATGGGGGAGATGTTGTAAGGTGTAATGTTGTGTACCGTTATGTAACATGCCCTTCCAATAAAAAAAAATGCAAAAGATGCTGGCTTAAACAAAAAAATTAAATTATAATGATTTCATATTAAATCTAGATATATCAAGCACCTCAAATATCTTGATGTGTAAATCTTTTCTTAATGTGTACAAGAATTAAGCGAAAAATTTTTACATGTCAAGAAATGGGATCCTTCTTGGTGCTTGATAGATCCAGGTTTAAGATGGATCTATGTTGGTGCTTAATGCAGCTTCTTGTTTGCTAATCAAACTAGTATTGCTAGTTATTACTTAACTACTGGACTGCCAATGTGTTCTCTCAAAATGCTACATATGCAATACCAAAATGTAACACCCATCCATACATCGACTATAGTACGGTCACAACCCTGACCCCAGACTAAATTGGTAAACAATTGTGAACACTATGATAGGAAATTCCATTGTTATAAGGCTATAAATAAGTACGGACCAATACTACCACATGTAATAGGAAATGAATGCTTGCATAAATGACATGCCATAATTTGTGTTGTCTCGTTCTTAGCAGCAGATTTGATTGTACATTGGTAGTTTTGCCTCCATTGAGAGTAGGTTGTATTGTCTGGCTTGGGGCACAGTTGTACATGTTATAGTTGTAATGGAAGTTGTATCTCTCCACAAGTGTAAAATTGTCTTATGTTCCAAATGAGTTATCATGACTGTTGAAAGTATTGAAGCTTATCTATTGTTGATTGTTATTTATATCAGTAAAGGATGTCTTACTCTCAAAACTATGAGTCATTTTTTTGCAAATAACTAGCCTTAAAGCCTAACAAGGTTGCTGCAAATAATTAATCTTAAACCTTAATAAGGTTGTTTACCTTATGTAAAGAGCATAATGCGAGTTTGAGAATACTGCAAGAAAATTTTGTCATGTACAAGAGAAACACCTAGTAAGGAATTTGTCATGTACAAGGGAAGCTACCTAGGGAGGCTTTTTAATTATTTTTGATAGTATCCCATATTTAGTTTGACGTCAGACACAAAGAAGACTACTCCTCCAATATCTAAAAGAATTATAGGGTTGCCACACTTAAAGCTCTTTATTAGAATAGACCCTGCCATAGGATGACTCTTGGCAAAGCTCAGTAGGTAGTCTGACGCAAATTTTTTGGTCACTGGTTAAATAGATTGTATGGTTTAAAACTCAAGCTTTAACATATTTTTATACCAAATTTAGCAATGCAATACTAGAACAAACTTGAACTAAAAACTAGAAAGTTAAATTGCTAACCCAAGGGCAATTCCAATGTAAATAGTAAAAGGTCCATTGACAGAGGTTCGAATAGCTATTAGAGCTTGTATGGAGTTGCTCTAGTGTAGGGATAATTGTTGAAGATTCAAAATTCCCTCTTGAAGCTTGAAACCCACCTGGACAGGCTAGAAATGGAGTTGATAATGAGAGTTGTGTCCTCATCTTCCAGTAGATTGAATAGTATGTTGTCTAGTTTGGAGGACCTATTTGCAATTGCCCATTATATCGTCTCTTTTGGAATGTGGCTAACAAAGACTCATGTTTACTCTTTGATGTGGTGCTTAGTACTAAAGAAGCTCTTCAAGGTTCCATGATGGCTTGAATCTGTTCAATGCAGCCTCTAGAAATATGATTTCAACTGTGGGTCATATATGAACTGCTGCCACAAGACCAAATGTGAACAACCCCCAATGAGAACACAGAGACTATGTTTCATTGAGCTATGTTATTTCACTATTCTGACAGAAGTATTTATAACTTGTTTGTAGATCTTTAAAAGATCATGTTGTTCATTATAATTGATTTTGATATTGTCTTGTGATGTGTCTTCTCTACAATATCTTCTTTTTTTGCAGTTTGAGGATGCCTAAAATGCAGAAGATGCAATTCATGGTTGTGATGGATATAATTCTGATAGGCATCGTCTAAGGGTGAGAATAAAAAAGAGCAAAATTGATTAAGAAACCACCATTTGTTTGTAAGTTTTCTCAAGAGTGAAGAAACTACCACTTGTTTTTCCTTATTATTATGTATATTTTTATATGCAGGGGATGAGCTAGCCATTTTTATTGTGTATGTATGGGGGTGAGGGTTCAATTGTGACAATAACCACATTATCTCATGTTATTTATGGTTGTAAGCTAGTCATGTATTGCCTTCATATAACACCATTATTTTTGTTGATTTTTTAGTTTTTACTTGGTTGTGCTTCTTCCATTACTTATTATAGTACGATGTTATAAATGTCTAAACTCATTCACCAAAAGGTGTAACAACAATCAATTGATAAACATTATATGCAATATTATGATTTTCAAGAGCTTAACAATTCCAACATTGACTATGGATCTATAGTAACTTGGTAATCATTATTTTGTATGCTTGAATGATGCAAAATTTGTTTGAATATCATCATTGTCAAGCAATAACAACTTCTTAAAGGGTGCTAGCTCAATGGTAGAGCACCTGCCTAATTATAGGCAGGAGATTGGTGGTTCGATTCCTCCGTACCCTATCATAAATTAGTGACTAAGAAAACGACTAAATTCACATATATATGACTATTAGTAGCTAATTTCCAGTATCTTATAGAACGACTAACATTTAGTTGTATTTAGCTTAATCATTAATATGTTATCATCTAGTAGTTTATTTAGTCGTATATTTGGTCATTAATTGTGACAATCAATAACTAAATCAGTGACTAAATTAGTGAGTATCAATGACTAAATCAGTGACTAAATTAGTGAGTATCAATGACTAAATCAATGACTTAATCAGTGACTATCAATGACTAAATCAATGACTAATAAGTCAACCAATTAATGACTAGTGAAATACGACTAGAGATAAGATAGTGGAAATTAGATACTATTAGTCACCGACTAAAAAATAGTCGTTTATAGTCGAATTTTAGTCATTAATTTCTCATTTTGTACTAGTGATGCAAGCCGCATGGAAACAGGAAAAACAAAATAATGAAGTAGTTGAATTCTATAGACAAGCAACCCAAATCTATGGAGATTAAAAGGGTGTACAAGCAATGCCAATTGAATCTATGAGTCCATAGAATCAAAACGAATGTATGCACAATTAAACAAAAAAAGAATATGAGTAGACCATGTACTGCATATGCTTACAAGCAAGCCGAGTCCATGTATACACAAAATTTATGCATATCTATACAAGTAACGTATGAAACTAGCTCTATGTTGATCGAATAGGTTACAAGTAGATCGAATCTCTATGGTTCGAGCCAACTTCAAGTAAAACATATGGAACTGAACCTTTGCATAACAAGAATGTTGTCTTATTAGTGAATAATCGTTGCATTCAATCATAGGGGATTCAAATTATTGACCAATATTTTATCATGTTCATTCATAAAGGGGGGTTTTTAAGTTGTGAAAAATAAGGTCAATATATTGTAGGTATTGGGGGGAAAGTGATTAGGGTATCAGAGGGTATAAAAAGGGGTATCTAGTAAAAATAATGTTTTTTTAAATTGGAAATGTGTATTGGGAATGGGGCTCGATAAAAGGATTTTGGTAGGTATTTATCAATATCTAGTGAAATTAGGGGTATTCTTTAATATCCCATGAACGAAGGTTCTATGGAATAGTTTCATTGAATGAAGACCCCGTGTAGTCAAGGAACTCAACGACCAATGAAATGGAGGACGTGACAGTGGTGGGGTGTGGCAAGGGTGGAGAGGGGTACCCTTTTCCTTCCCATACCTTCATTGTGATGGTCTCGTCACAACCTCCCACTAAGGGTTATGCCACATGGTATTCACCATGTTGACCAATGTCTTATCATGTTCATTCATAAAGGGGTGTTCTTAAATTATGAAAAGAAAGGTCAATATATTTTAGGTATTGGGGGGTGGGGAGTAGGGTATGGGGGTTTATAGGTATTGGGTATATAAAAAGAGGTATCTAGTAAAACTAGGGAATATCTCGTAAAAATATGTTTTTTTGAATTTGAAATATGTATTGGGAGGGGGGATCAACAAAAGGATTTTGGTAGGTATTTATCAATATCCAGTGAAATTAAAAGTATTCTTTAATATACCATGAACGAAGGCACAATGGCATAGTTTCACTGAGTGAAGACCCTGTGGGTCATGCACTCCACAAGAAAATAGTGAGAGGAGTTGTGGCTTGGGACACCACAATTTGCAAACAAACGGTTACATAGTTAAAACCTAATAGATCACGGCATCGATAAACGTTACTTAAGTGCATAATAATAGAAATTGACTCAAGCATACTATGGGGAAAATGTTGGGTATTCCCATGGGGAGAGACGACCTCCATCTTGGCTAGAGTAAAAATTAAACTTCGAAGCAATATAGGATGAGCTCCCTTGGCCAAGCATCTCCCATCTCATTTGCATAAGAGAATGAATTCGAAAGGGGAAACCTTAACCCTATCTTGTGGCCTTGGGAGTACGGGGGGAAAAGAAAAGCATGGTGTGATGCTTCCCTTTGACACATATCTCAGTCAACTAACTATGCAGAGGAGAGGGAATCCATGCCAAGCTAATCATTCCATTGGCATGTGCCCTTATCCTCCATTAAAAAGCATTGATTGTTGTGTCATGTCCTGGTAGAAAATACCACTAACATTGTAGAAGCGTTGGCAGTTTCCAATTGTCAACAAGAGTGGGGTTTGATTCATCCCATAGCCTTGATTATGGACATGAATGCAATTGTGGCCCAGTTATGTGCAAGGTAAGTTTTGTTGGTTAATTGTTTATGTATTTGTTAATTAAATGCAATGAATTATCCAATGTTTGAATGAATGCAAACCAATCTAGTAAGTATATACTTATAATATGAACTACAATGAAGTAGTGTAATATATATATATAAGGACTAAGTGTGGAGGGTAAAAGACAACCTCCCTAGATTAAATAGTGACTTGGTTAATAGATATGATTGGTTGTGTTGTAGGACTTAAAGTTTTAGATAGCTAATTAAATGTGTATTTCTATATGTATACAGTTGTGACTAACCTGTTATGGCTAGTAAAATAAACATAATAGCATTGACAAAGTTGCATGCTTAGTCTAAGTAGCTTAAAGACTCCATCGAGCAAAGGTAACTACTCGACTAGTTAGTTATTGCAAGGGAGACATTATGCATGTGCCTAGTCGAATTAGTTTAAGCCCTCCAATGGGAGAAGGTAAGCACTTGACTAGAGAAATCTCGAAAGGAATTCCGATCTTATTTTCAATTGAAAACAATAATTTTTTTTTCTAGGTGTTATAGGTACATTACAAAGTGGTATTAGGGCCCAGGTAACAACACTCAACCTTATGGACTCAACTAAAAATCCATAAAATATAAGAATATAAAAATCTAATATTGTACAACAAGAAGATAAAACAATTCCATGAACTTATGAGTATGGACAATCTGATTAACAAATTTATGGAATCGTTACATTATGTTCCATACATTAAGGAAGGAAAGCTTGACATTCAAATATTCTTGATTTGTCTACCTTAGCATTTCTGGGAAAGACTGGAATTTGTTTGTCCAAAGGACTTGGAAAAAACTTTCACAAGGCAAGACTCTGTTATGAACATAAGAAACACATAGTCAAGAAACTACAGAGCCTGCAAGATAATAAGAAGCGGAGAGCTGAATAATGGAAGAAATGGTATAATCCATCTACATTTAGAAATCAAGCTAAGCCTTTACACAATAGTAACTCTTACAAAAGAAGTAAGTTTCAAGAGAATGTTCATGCTCAAAGCATAAATCAACGTATTAGGACTATGGGAAAGAAGCCACAAGGGGATAACACATGGCCTCTTCGATATTGGGGATATGGTGAGAACCACATTCAAGTGGACTTCTGTCATAAAGGTAAAACTAATAGAACAATTCACAATATTCAGGAAGCTACTGCAATTAAAAATATGGCTAGAGTTCCAAGGATCCGTGCAACCTTGGACAATCCATGAGATGAGCATCAATCATTGATCATGGAAGTAGAAGGTAAAATTTCTAGAAAACCTATTTCAATCATCATCGATCTAGGATATTGTAAAAGTTATATTTCCCTTAGGATTTATGACCAATGTATGTTGATAAAAGTAAATATAAGCAGACCTGGTTGGTACAGCGGGCCAAAGGAACAAAAAATAAAGTATTTGAGTTTATTAAAGATTGTTCCATAGAATTAGATGGAATGTCGACAATAGGAGATATGGACATTCTACCTTTGGGATCCTATGATCTTGTCATAGGCATGGATTGGTTGAAAAGGAATAAATTTATCTTGAATTGTTACACAAATAATTTCACTTGTGAAGACAACAAAGTGATTGTGAAATCATAAACGACATAACTCACAAAGTATCGATAAGGTATATTTCCACCTTGCAACTAAAACGTAATGCTAGGAAAAGATGCAAGTTATATGTAGTCCAAGCAATAGATTTTGAAAAGAAAATTGAATCTAAGCTGGAAAATTTCCCTGTTTTAATGAAATTAAATCTAAGATGGAAGATTTCCCTATTTTAATTGAATAAATAATTGGTTTACCTCCAAAGAGGGACTTGGAATTGACCATTTACCTAGTTCCTAGAGCAATGCTTGTTTCAAGGTCAACATATTGAATTAGTACACTGGAATTAGTAGAACTTAGCTTGGAATTACAAGAACTGTTGGAAAAGGAATACATCAGGCCTAGTGTTTCACGTTTGGGAGCTCCAATTTTGTTTGTTAGATATAAAGACAAGACATTGAGATTATGCATCAACCACCAAAATTTGAATAAGGTAACCATAAAGAATAAATATCCTTTTCCTAGGATTGATGATCTTTTTGACCAAGTCAGAGGGGCAAAAGTGTTTTCTAAGATTGATTTGAGATCTAGCTGTCATTATAATGTTTTTTAGCATAAAATTTGAATGAAAATAGACAAAGGGCACAAGATTTACCTGTGGGGGATAAGAAACTCATTGAATATGCTTCTATATTCCATAATCGTGCCCGCATTTTTCCTTGGTCATCCGCCAAAATAAAAATCAGCAGAATGTGAAGAACGGGGTCATAGACCAATTTCAGGGGATAAATATAGTATTAAGGAAGCACACACATGTTTTTGTTGTACAAAAGGTGTATGCGATTTGGAGAACAAAAACATGTGCATGTTTTCCTCCCATATGTATTTCAAACCCAACATAGTATGGCACATAGTACGGGGAAAGTACCATGGGTGGAAGGAAGGAAGGAGTGTTAGTAAATCAAAGGGAGAAAACACAGGCAGGTTATAAAAACAGACTTAGTTGGGTGGAAGCTGCTAGAGATATATAGGTGATATAAAGAGATTGGATTTCCCACATATTAAGAGTGGGGTGGGAAAAGAAATAAAAAGGGTGCAGTGATTACACAACCCTACCAGCCATTACGTATTCCCACTGACCGAACAGGGACAAATAGAGACACTGCCCTTGATACTTAAATTCTTACTTGGGACCCTCATCAACCCACTCCTTAGAAACCTCCTCACACTCTTCCTTCCTTGGTACACTAATACCTACAACTTTTGGACCATCCTTGGGAATGTTAGACCTAGAACCTATAGCCTATGCACTCATCCTTGGGTAATTAACCTCAGCCTTGGTTGGAATATCCCCGATAAACTCATTACTTTACTAGACCCTTGATATCTTCCCTTGAGACCTCTATCCTACCCCTACCCTAGGACCTACCATCTCAATACTCATACCTCAAATTCCCTTCCTACCCTTGACTTACCTTAATATCCTACCTCCTCGACATACACTTTTGCTTCGCGATAATAAGTTTGTTCACCATTATATGCTTGTAGACTCGTTGATTTAAAAGACCTCACAAAGGGTAAGGGATCTATTCTTTACAATAGAACTATTTGACCCTCATATCATGCCAAGATTTCTTTTCAATTGTATTCCATCTATTTAATCTGCTACTATAGAAATAAGCAGCTCCAGTCCTCCCCAAATAGAAAATATTTTATGTAAATTGCTCGCCCCCTATTTATCTATTAGGAAAAAGTCTGTTTCGTACTAAACATTGTAACTTTTTTGGAAGCTATTTTTAGTTAGCTTCAGATTCAAGTCCCGCTATGTATAGAAAGATACAAGTGTCGTTCCGGTGTAGGAAGTTATAATCTCCTCTTTCCAGTTGTTGAAGTAAATCCTATTAGGTCATATTGTATAGTAAGAAAAAGTGCAAGTGACTTCTAGTATTTATAGTTCCATGCTCCAAATAGAAACAACCCAATTATCTGTCTAACTCATCCACGGTTCATATCCTTACAGGTCTTCCCAATATGCAACGCAATTGGTTAAATGTTCATTACCTCAATAATCCGCTACTCCTCCTGTTAGCATCAAGCTTCAGGACCATCTAAGTAAGTCGAAAATGGATTACCAGTATGACCACATTCCTTCCCACCCCAATTATGGCCTCTTTTCGATGGTACGAAAGACAATTCTCCTAGGTCAACCTTTGCTCTACTGTTTAATCCATGTGCTTCGTCACTTAAGTTTTAACCCAACATTTGGGAAACTTCGTTTGATAACTGAAGTTGACTTCCCTCCACTAGTACAATATGAGAAATAAGTGACCAAAAAATGACCAAAATCTGCATATAAATGACCACTTTTGATTTGGCGATCATTAGTGGCTAATTTCCGGTCTCTTATCACGTGGCCAAAAATGTGGTCATATTTAGTTTGGTAATTTATAGGTTCTCTTTGTGGTCATTAATTTGGTCATATATTTAGTCATTAATTTGGCCATATATTTGGTCCTTAATTTGGTCATAATTTTGGTCATTAATTGTCACAATTAATGACCAAATATACGACCAAATTAGTGACCAAAAATATGGCCATATTAATGACCACAAACAGGCTATAACTGACCAAACTAAAAGCGAACACATTTTTTGTCACGTGATAAGAGACCGGAAATTAGCCACCAAAATTGTCATGTGGTCGTTTATATGTGAATTGTGGTCATTGTTTTGGTCGCTTATATCTCATTTTTGGTCACTAATTTAGTCGTTTTTAGCCATTCTATATGCAAATATTTACTGATTTCTGTAGATAGGGTATGGAGGAATCAAACCACCAATCTCCTTCCTGTAAGGAAGGTGCTCTTCCATTGATCTAGTACCATTCAAGTCCTATAATGTATTAAACTGTGGGGAATGCATGAACTATAAACCTTGGAGTTCCTAGCAACTCAAATGATTCCAAGAAGAGTTTATTTCTTACAAAGAAGTGTTAAACTATCACAATTGATTGTAACCCTGATTATGAACCTGTTATAACTTAGTATTCCAATAGATAAGTAAAACATGATCAAAATAATTTTTACTCATAAAAAGCATACAAAATTGAGGCATTGTTGGATGAACTAGTTTACAGGCAGATCCTTTGTAGAATAATATCACTTTAAGATAAAAGTTACAACAAAGTCAGAGATTTTCTCTATAACTAAGATAACAAATGGTATGCCTTTATTAATCATGTAGTTTCAATGAAGTGCTTGTGGATTTTATTCCTTTACTTACCATAGTTAGAGCATTGACTTTCTCATTTTGTTTTTTAAAGAGCATTTTGTATTGAAAATAGCTTTCAATATAGAACTTCACCAAAACTACACCAAAACTACAAGGTTGTTTTACAATTATCAAGAAAAGCCCTTGTTACCCCCTCAAATTGCATGGGTATCCACTTGTGATCATCACAATTTCAATGGGGTAACATCTGGATGATGGATTTGGATGCTCATGTTTATGCTTCTGCAAATGGATTCTCATGACACATGTAATGTCTTAGCTATGGGGTTTGATTTCTTCTTGTGACATAATATCATAGCATGCTTGGATTGAGATCCTGTGAGGGTTTAGGATTTTGTTTTAAGGGAAAAAATGAGGCTAGGACATTCATCTAACCTTTTCATGGAAAATATGGTCTAAATCTAGGTAGACCTATAACACTTATCCATCATACGGTCACCCTAGAAGTTGAGGATATGAATAACATTTTAGATTTATTGTACATGGGGTCATCATACCACTGAAAATTGTAACATACAACCCTGCTCCTGACCTTCTTACAGCTGTAAACATCATTGTTTACAAATATGGGCATATTCTAAGAAACAAATATGATGGTTTATTGTAGCAACAACCTTAAAACTAAGTTTTCTAAGTGTTAAATACTTCAAAGATTAGTATACTCCAGTTTGTAGCAGCACTACCAGGTCTATATGTCACAACCTTTTCTTGGGATCCCATTCATCACATCACAACATACTTTTGTGGAATGACCTTGATATGTAGCCCTCCATCTTTGGGTGATGATTACAATGGACAAAGAATTGTGTGGATAAAAGGACCTAGTCACTAGAGGTGTCCTTGCATTCCTTTTAGGTAACTTTTGCATGTCATGTTGTGTCTTTGACAACTCTCTTAGAATTTTGGTGCAATCTTCAACCCCTTGGATCCTTTATGGCCAATTTGGAGAGGTTTTATTCCATTGGGATGGGTCGTCCTCCTTGGGATTTGATTTGAAATGATTTAGAGCATGCCATCACTCTCTTGAGGCCCTTTCTACATGGTTATTACACGTTTTAAGGAGGTTGTCACCTACAGAGTAATCAATACCGAGCAACCTTTTTCCTGTGGCACACTAATACCTCCATGACTATTGATCAACTTGTTCCAATCTGTCTAGTCATCCACAAATTATTTCCACTCAAATCCAAAAGGATTAAATAGGAAAGGTGCAAATAGTCACGCCCCAACCTAGAAAAAGTGATTAAGAGATAGGAAACAATGTTATGATATGGCTAGCCATAAACATTGTATACAATCAAGAGCAACATCAACTTGAGTCCTTTGATAAAGTGACTGTGTGACTAGAGGTGGTAGTTATATGCAAACTTAGCATGAAAGAAAACTAAACCATGCCTAGTATCTCTATCTTTTTCTCCACCATGAAGTAATGTCCAACCATAATAATGTGTCTTTGTCCCAAAATATAAAGTAAAGAAAAATGAGGCCAGTTGCAACTGCAAGACCCACAAAATCACTTAAGGCTACGTGGGATCCTCATTCTACGTCAATATACATCACCATAGGTAAGGACATTAATAGACCAATATGGACAAATGATTGTGAAGCAAGGGCTACTTTGAAAGATTTCCATGCCAATTATTTTGACACATAAAGTTTCTTTCTGTTTAACATTCCTACATTTTTTATCATGGTGTTACACGTAAATCTTGCTACCCTGAGACTCAGTGTAAACATCCCTGAAGTTCCTATGACTAAGTCATTCATTTGGAAGAGATGCAAACCATTTTATACTAGGTTTTGAGAGGTCGTCGCAGGTTGTCCTAATGCAACGTGCGACGTCGCAGGTTGTCCTCTTGCAGCCTGCGACGATGTCAGTTAGTTGACTAAAATAGCTTCTTCAAGCCCATTCTTGAAGGTAGCTGACATGGATCCCTATCCCTAGCCTTTAGGGCAGCTGGAATTCGGTTCCTAACCTCTTGGAAAGATCCCCTATCTCTCTCGTACCATGTCTCAACCTACCCTATCTACTTAGTCCTATATAAGTGAAGCTCATTCCCATCCCAAAGGGAGGAAGTCTGTAGTATCTACATGCTGGTGAAATTACCTTAGGAGAGATCTCTACTCATCTATTGGGAGACTCATACTTCCTTGGGAGGCTTTGGCATTGGCTTGATTGGAGAAGGATTGCTACGTTAAGTCATCGGTTGTAATCTCTTCATCCTATGTATTTCCCTTTCAATACAGTAATATAAGTGCGTTCCACCAAATCTCATTGTGTTGATGATATTTTGTGTAGTTTGCCTGCTTAACTACTTACTTAGATCTATTATTGTGTAGGTGCATTTTACCACCTACTTCGTTGTTGTGTTGTCTTGATAGGTTTTGCAACTTGGATCTGAACACCATCAAGCTTGGAGTAGCATTCAAGGGAAAAGGATCAACGATCTAAAAGGTAAAGCATCTAGTTCCTTGATCTCTAATTAGATCTAGGAAAGCGATTTATATTCTGTCTCTATTTGTTCTAGACTCACATTGAGTTAGGGAGATCAGGCCTCAAGTCCGCTCTTGGTAGATTGTCCGTCAAACAAATCTGGCGACCATAATGGGGATCCGTTGTTTGTAGTTTTCAATTTGAATGCCATTTTCAGTTGATTTCTTTTGCAAGCCATATTTTTGCCTTCTAAGCCTTGTTTCACCATCATATCTTCGCTTTGAAGACTCTGTAGTTCTCCTATGAGTTTGTACTCACCATTTTCAAACCATTGTATTGGTCATTTTTTTAAGATTTGTTGATCCTTGAACTTTGATCTCGCCCATCGAACCTGTGCAGTGCAACCAGAGCGCTGATTTGATCTTTGTTCTCTGTATTTTGGCCTATCGTCGCAACCCATCTGTTAGTGTTTTGCGACATCGTTGCATTTCCCGCACTAGTGACTTGCGACGGTCGCTCTGTGTACAAACACAGACTGCGTCGATCTGTCAAAATTCACATAAGGGAATCCCCTCTACATTTTTTTATTTGAGTTTTTTTTTGGTGTGCAAACCCTCTTTGTGCTGCAAGATCCAGTCAGAGACCCTATTTTTGATTTGTGTGTTGAAGTGTTTGGTTTCATTTGGAGTTTCTTTGGGTTCTGTCTTGGACAAATCTGAGATTTGGTAGTGGTGGACACTTCATCTCCCTCGCCTGCATCCACTCACCCTTGCTTTCCCTCTTCTCCTTGCTGGATCTGGTCATTGTATTTGATCGGTTTCCAGACCTCATTTGCATACTTTTTTTTGAGATTTACTCGCTTTAGTGTTGCTTGCTACTGATTGATTTTGAGTGTTTGTGTGTATTTTCAGTCCATATGAGTGCTTGTCATTTTCTTGGGATTTTCTGAGATATTGGAGTGCTACAAGTGATCTTTTCGTTTCAGTATTTGTGTTTAAAAGCATCATTGTTATTAAATAGTTACTTCGGTACATCCACTGAAAAATCAAAAGTGCTTTATTTCCATCATTTTTCAAGCTCATTTGAAGAATTGTTCATGCATTGGAATGTTTCATTTATAGATCTTTTGGAAAAGTTGAAAGAAATTTAAGTTATTTGTGTTTTTCATGAATTATGAGTTGCTCATTTTCTTGAAAAATTCAAGTAGACATCAAGTTTTGCAAAAGTAGTTCCATGCTTGGAAAGTTACATGCATTTGTTGGTTTTTATGCTTTTAGGCCATCATAGTGAAAGTGAAAAGTTTGCATACTCTACTTAGGAATTCTCTCTTTTCATCACTTAGCATCATTTTCATTTTGAAAAGATAAAAGAGAAAGAAAAGCATGTTTTGATTTGGCTTAGTAGTGTTGTCATTTTTATGTTTCGCTTGAAAAAGGAAAAGAATACTTCATAGTCATTTTTGGTAGATTCGGGATTGTGTTGCATTTTGTTGTTTTGGCAATAGTCACTTGGAAAGAAATTTCTCCCTCCCATACATAGATTTCATCAAAAGAAAAGTGTATTTTTGCATGTAGTTAGGACTTGCATTATTTTTACATTTATGTACTCACCTCATGCATTCACCTAACAGTCCAGATAAAATTAATGGTAGAACTAGGGTAAAATGTTTAGTAACTTGTGTGTAAGTTAGAGACGTGATCCGGCGTCATTAAGCGTGGAAGCTGTCGTTACTTGCCACCACTGTATCCCGGGGGTATTGCAGTCTTCCAAGTACTTATCAGTATATCGAAGCTCTTTCATGTACCAACCAGGTATATCGAAGCTCTTTCACATACCCACCAAGTACTTCAAGTACTTGGTGTATATCGAAAGGTGTTTCACGCACTTGGTGTATATAGAAAGGTGTTTCACATACTCGGTAGTATATAGGAAGGTATCATGCCATACAGTTGTGCATTAGACAACACCACTACGGATTTGAGCTCCCACGTACCTTGCGTATATCGGGAGACACCATTAGGATTCTTGAGACAAACTGAGTTAGCATTTTGGTCGTCTTGGTAGAGAAATGCACCGAGAACAGCACTCGGGGAGATTACTATGCACGTACTGTCCAGGTAGTTGGGTATTCAGGAAAGGGTACAGTCCCAATCCTCTTTGTCACGTTTTACTGTTGGACCCTGCGGTATATAGCGATTTGCGAAGCCTTGACAATCCTGTGAGGTTCCATACTTTTGAATCCACTCTTATCACATAAGTTTGCTTGTGGCCTTAGTTTGTGTAGTTTATCTGGTATTATTTTCTTTTGTTTAGATTACCCTAGGAGAAGTTTCTGGTTCAACCACTCTGGCTGATTTTCCTCAGAGAAGATCCCACAGGATTCTGAACTTACCACCCGAATATCTGTTCGGATATCCATCATCTATTTCGGGATACATATCTATTTCAGGATCATCTATTTCGGGATACATATCTACTTCAGGATCTTGCATGATCTATTTCAGGATATGCAGTCCAGTCACCAGTTTGATGCCTCCAGCACCTTATCCACCTTCTTCTAGCACCCGGGAGCCACTTTCCACAGAGTTTTAGCCCTCCTAAGCTGAAAGGCGCCCTCTTCTCACCTACTGACTGAGAAGGGCGCACTTGTTCACCTACCACTGCAGATTCACTCCAGTTACATTCAGTTAGCTCCGATTCTGATTGATTTCACTCCGATTTCACTCCTGACTGACTGTTTCACCTCCGATTGACCTCCAGTTCGATTAGGTGACTTGCTCTGACTCCAGTTAGCCTCCCATGCGCCCCCACTGAGCCTCCAGATCCTATATCAGTGCTACACACTTCAGTTACATTTATTATGATCAGTTAGACTCAGCTTGACACCTGGATGACTGTTTGTTGTGATTGATGAGCAACACCGATGATTGATGAGGACTCCTAGATTGAGTCAAGCTACTCCATTTCAGTGATTCGAATGGCCTACTTAGTCAATTCGAATTGCCATTGACAGACATTGGATTGTATTGTAATCTATTGTAATTCATTCACCCTTTCTGGGATAGAGAGCACTGCTGCATGTTTTTGCACAGTTTTGCACCATATCTTCTTATTCATCTGTTGTGACTGATTTATTTGTTCATTAGATCTGATGTGACTAACTTTACATGGTATCAGAGCCATGACAGGGACAAGATTTCTTTTCTACAGGTGTTCTACATGAAGAGAGAGCAATCTTTGCTCACCAATATATTTTAGCAGCGGCATGCAAAATCTCATGTGCATTCGCTCATGTGCATGCAAGGCTGAAAACATAGTGTTTGTTTGTGTGTGATTTGCAGGTTTCTTACTTCCTCCATGTGCATTTGCTAATGCAAATATGGAGACTTCTTCTTCACAAAATATTCTTACTCCATTCAACTATGATGAATGGAAACCAAAGATGATTGCATTCTTGAAGAGACAATGTCTTTTTGATATGTGCATTGGTAATGCAAGAGTTTTTGATTCCGATGAAGAGGAGAATGATTGGCTCAATGATTGTGACAGAGCTTTTGGAGCAATATGTCTTGCTATGTCTCCTTGTATGCGCTACCTCAATAAGACTGCTGAAAATCCAAGTGATCTATGGGTCCAACTTGACAGAGAATTTGGAAAGCAGGAAGAAGAGGATCATGCTAGCCTTTTGGAGAACAAGCCCAGTGAGATCTCCTTATGTGTTCCTTCCGATCATGTGTTGGCCTCAACAATTGTTCAAGATGAAGAAGAAACTGTAGATTCAACACTCATTCTCTCAAAGTCTTCTATTTCGAATTCTGAGCAAGATAAACAAGCTCATACTCTAGATTCCGAAGAGGTTCTTGAATCCTCTCTTTCACATGAGTTTGTCGGCATGCGGAATAATGATCTACTTGATGTTTTGGAGGTAAAATCTGATTTTGGAGGTGAAGCATTCGCCCTCCTTGATTGCATGCCTTCTATAAACTTATGTTCTATCATTTGCAAAGTTTCTCAGAGTTTTAATGAAGATGAAGAGCACTACCATTCGCTTGAGTTCAATTCTCATGCACTTTTTGCTGATTTTGGTTTTGATCTCACCCTTGTTGGTTCAAAGGAGATCTCAAGAAACCATTCATCTATTTTTGGAGCTGATTTAACTTCTATTGATAAGAAGTTCAAGTTTCAAGATCTATTTGATCCGATTGGAGCTATTCCTACCTCACTTGTTTCGAATCACAGGTTCCAGGATCATCCTCATATTTTCAGATTTGTTCTCACCTTTTTCGGTATGAAGAGCAAGTTCTTAAAGTCTCCACATTCGCTTGCATCCACTGATGGAAAATTCAAGCACATGTTTTTGGAGCATGATCCATTTACTCCCAAGAGTAAGATACCTCCAGACATATCTACTTGATTTTGGAGCAGTTAAATCTTTTGGTGTACTACAGTCTATTTTGAGGGGGGGTATTTTTCCCATGAGGTTTTCCCCATTTCCTCGGTTTATTGACTGTTATTAGTTTTTGGATTATTGTATTGGGGTGACCTTTGGTCTTAGTTACCAGGGCCCCACATTATTTTAGTTGGCACATCATAGTCTAGCTTGAGGGGGGGTGTTCGGATATCCATCATCTATTTCGGGATACATATCTATTTCAGGATCATCTATTTCGGGATACATATCTACTTCAGGATCTTGCATGATCTATTTCAGGATATGCAGTCCAGTCACCAGTTTGATGCCTCCAGCACCTTATCCACCTTCTTCTAGCACCCGGGAGCCACTTTCCACAGAGTTTTAGCCCTCCTAAGCTGAAAGGCGCCCTCTTCTCACCTACTGACTGAGAAGGGCGCACTTGTTCACCTACCACTGCAGATTCACTCCAGTTACATTCAGTTAGCTCCGATTCTGATTGATTTCACTCCGATTTTACTCCTGACTGACTGTTTCACCTCCGATTGACCTCCAGTTCGATTAGGTGACTTGCTCTGACTCCAGTTAGCCTCCCATGCGCCCCCACTGAGCCTCCAGATCCTATATCAGTGCTACACACTTCAGTTACATTTATTATGATCAGTTAGACTCAGCTTGACACCTGGATGACTGTTTGTTGTGATTGATGAGAAACATCGATGATTGATGAGGACTCCTAGATTGAGTCAAGCTACTCCATTTCAGTGATTCGAATGGCCTACTTAGTCAATTCGAATTGCCATTGACAGACATTGGATTGTATTGTAATCTATTGTAATTCATTCACCCTTTCTGGGATAGAGAGCACTGCTGCATGTTTTTGCACAGTTTTGCACCATATCTTCTTATTCATCTGTTGTGACTGATTTATTTGTTCATTAGATCTGCTGTTACAATATCCCCTTAACCCGGAGGTTATTTCGAGGGTAAGAATGGACCCACGTAACACGATCAAGACAACTAAAGTAGAAAACCCTACTCTGAATGTGGGAGGACTCCTGTTCCCTCCAACACCCCCATATTCACCTGCCTCCAAGCCCCCACAAGGTGAAGAGGCAGGCACTTCCACTTCACAAAGCTTACCTCTCGTGTTACCGGGAGAGCCTGGATCGATGGAATGGTTAAATCCACCCCAGGATGACCCTGCAACAGCTGTTGGTCCCACAACAGCTTATTGGACATCATCTCTAGGCCACCCAGTGGCTCATTTTGCCATTGCATCCCCACCTACATGGACTACTCCAAAAAATTCTCCACCACTTAGTTGGCCCACTCCCGCCGAGCTTTTCAAACCCATTCATGATCACTTAGATCGATTATGTTCCATGGGTGATGAAGTTCGAAGACAAAGTCTCGCACGAGCGACTAGGTTTAGAGAAATCCCGATTCACACTGTATCTTTTGATTCAACAGAACCATCTATAGACGACCTGACCATCCATGAGACTAGTCAACCCTCACAGGAGCCCATTCCTACCACCCAACTTGTTGAAAAACAATAGTACAACACACATGTTACTACTACGGTTACATTACCCATTCCTTTCCCACCCCAAAATTCGAGGGGAGGATACTCTCTACCCCCTACCTTTCGTACGGGTAATGTTCCTACCATGCCAGGTAATCAACAACCTCCGTTGGGTCAACCATCACATCTTGGTCACTACATTGTCACTGGGGGGAAACCCCCATCTCCTAACTCGAATCCAGGAGTAGGAGTCCCCATCTTCCGTTGGCACTACACTCCCTGCCGACCCATCCACCACGAGATTATCCCACGTTGGGGAACCATCCAATGTAATTCAACAACCATGGTGATCCAGGTGGATATCGGTGGCAGCCCACCTCTTCCAACTGGCTCAAAACAGTCTTCTAGCAATTTTGGTAAATTACTATTTTTAGCAGTTTTTCGGGGTCCTGAACTTCCGGAGCCATTTTGAGGCCCTAAACGACATTTTTTGGCGATTTGGGGGACCAAATGGTTGCCAACGTCATGCATTTGGGCCCAGTCGAAAGTTGTAAATCTCGGTTAGACCTTTCCAACGAGCTATCGAGCGCCCTAAACGGAGATCGTATGCAAAAATTATGACCCCGGGAAGTTGACTGTTCAACTAACCACCTTGGGGCCGCAAACTTTATGACGGTTCATCTTCTAGGGCTAGGTTTTTGGATGTTTGGGATTCTTTCCCTCATGCTTATGATAAATAGGCCCTTTCGGCCTCTCTTTGTATTCATCTTGGCACGAATGAGCATAGCGGCCACATCTCTTCTCAGAGATAGCTACCCCCATTCCAACTATTGTATTTTACAGTTTGTTCTATTTTCGCTATTTAATAGAATATGTGTTTACTGTATCACTGTGTTATTTGCAATATATCTCTGTATATGATTCTGTATATGCTATCTTTTGTTTCATTCCCACATAAATCCGGATCACATGGAGTCAAGCATATCCAGGTTATGTTTACCCTGTGACGGGTGAATTCAATCCTGGAAACGCACCCTACGGGATACCTTATCCCGGAAACCTACACACTTCATGGGGGAATCAAAATGTTTTACAACATGAACCCCTACCAACTATCCCTCAAGTACCACCACCCCTAACTGGTCCACCCCCACCTACTGCTGGAGGCGGCGGGCCCACTCAGAATCAGGGAGGAGGAAGACCTTTGCCTTTGGGCAGAGGCCCACCTCATTCCACTAACAACGGCCCCCACCCTTCTGGAGGTGGAGGGAATGGTCCACCACCCCCCCTGATGGAGGTAGTGGAGGCCCACCCCATTATGGTGGTGGTGGAGGAGGACCACATCTTTCAGGTGGTGGAGGTGGTCCACCACCCCCTCTCGGTGGAGGCGGTGGTGGATAGTATTATTACGGTGGTGGTGGCAGTGGTGGAGGTAGCCCCCATACTTTCGACAGTGGAAGTGGCCCACCACACCCTCCAGGTGGAGGACCACCTTATTATGGCAAAAGCGGTGGTGGTGGACCTTACCCTTATGGTGGCAGTGGCGGAGGTGGCCCAACCCCCCCTCTAGTTGGAGGCGGCGGGGGACCACCTTATTACAACGGACCTCCCCCTCCTCCCAACGATGGAGGTGGCCCTCCACCCCCTCCCGGTGGTGGCCGTGGACCTCCACCTCCTCTCGGCGGTGGTGGTGGACCCCCACCTTATGGTAATGGACCACCTTACTATGGCAGCGGACCTACATTTGGTTCAGGTGGCCCATACCCCTATGGCTAGTTTCCCTCTGGAACACCCTATAATCAGTCGATACAAGGTCCTACTGGTCCCTACATGCCTTATCAGTACTATCAGTACCCGCATCCTAATCAACAATTGCCCTTTTTGGCTACTTTGGACCTGCCTGACCTGTCTTGCCTGATCAACGACCCCATCTACCACGAAACTAATTGGCCACCCATTCCGATGAAAATTCCATTAGATATCCCAAAATTTGATGGAAAGCCGGGTGAGGATCCTAAAAACCATGTGATGACATACCACTTGTGGTGTTCATCCAACTACTTGATGGATAACTCGATCCATCTTAGGCTATTTCAACGGACTCTCACTAGTTCGGCTGCTAAGTGGTATATTGAACTACCACCCCATTCTTTTCCCAATTTCAGTTCTCTTGCTATGAATTTTTTGACTCACTTCCAGTTACCCATACGTTATGAGACTGGTATAGACCTTTTGACCTCGCTCCGTCAAACCACCGCGACTCACATTTCTGATCATATACATGAGTGGAGGAGGAGACAACATCTGATTAAGGCTCCTATTCTAAACCAACTCTTAGTAGACTGGTTTACAAAGTCTCTCTTACCCACCATAGCTCAATATGTTACCATGGGAGGGGCAGTCATTGAGGAACAAGCTATCGCTCGTTCCCATTACTTAGACTTAGTCTACGCTCAATATGGCACGTTATTTGATATTATTCCTGACGCACCCCGTAACACACACGACCCTGTGAAACCCACCATAGGGAACCCAAGCTGATGGCATCATTGGTTCCCTTAATGCCCAGCCTCCTTCTCAAATTGTTGGATCGTTGAACCCCCAAGGTTCTTCCCCTTCACAACCACAGGCTGGTAAGAACACCACCAAATCATCCACTCCTGCTGTCACCAAAGAAGTGAATTCTGCTCAATCAACTTCACCTCAAAAGTTCGGTGGTAAGAAGAAAAACAAGGGGAAACCTAATAACTCTTCCACCCAGTTGGAACAAAAGAGCACCCCTGATGACACCAAACAAAATAGGAAGTTGAAGTATCCTTGTTTATTGTTTGGTGATGACCACTTTTCTAAAGAGTGTCCCCATAGAGATGAAGTTCAAAAGTTTCTTAAGGGAAAACCCATACCCGCAGTTCTAAATGATCCCTTCCCTACTCAAAATCAGCAGTTGATTGCTCAAACCTCTCCTTCGCAAGGAGAGGCATCCTCTACCATGCATGTTCTCATGATGCGTAGTGAGACGGTCAGTTTGAATACTCGATCGCGTTCATATGAATCAATCCCTTCGAAGGATCCTGTTGGAAGGAATACTGAAAAAGCTTCCACTTCTCTACCTGATGTGACTGTACCATCGGCCTCTCTCACCAATGAGAATCCCTTGTTCGAGTCAGTATTGCGTCCGCCCAAGAGCACGATTCAGAAAGTTGTTTTCAATCCCAATGCTCAGGAAGCTCAGAATTACAATATCGTAGAGGACTTGGCACAAGTTCCTTGTGCCATGTCAACATTGGAAGTCTTGCAGAACTATCCCAATCAACGCAAGACTATCCTTGCTTCCATTGGTGCAGTCGATCCGGATTCTTCGAATACCATCATGTTTAGACTCGATTATTTTAAGCTGAGGCTTTCCCATCAGCTTGCATTTCAAGTTGTTACCAATGTTGCTGGGAAGATAGTCCATCATACTGTCTTAGACGAAGGGGATTCTACCTCAGCCATGTCAATCGCTTGTTGGAGAGCCATTGGCTCTCCCAAACTAAACCGCTCTCCCACCACCTTGAAGGAATTCGACAGACATGGCTTTCAACCTCATGGGTTACTGCAAGATTTGCCAGTTGAGTTGGGGGGTAAGATCGCAACCATTAACATGGAAGTTGTCACATCCCTGTTAGATTATAATCTCTTGCTTGGTCGCAATTGGTTTTATGCCATGACCGCGGTCGCATCATTTGTCTTCCGCATAGTGCAATTCCCTCACCAATGCCAAATTGTCATTGTCGACCAACTAGACTTCTGCACACTAGACACAACTTCTCATCCTGGTGATAATGTCCCAATGCTTGGGAAATCTTCGCAATAGTATGACAGTGTGGGGGTTGGTCTCATAAGAGATTCATCTCTTATGGGGATGTTTCCAACACCGGATCCCCCTCATCATGTTGCCTCGGTGAACATGATCTCCTTAGAGATTTCATCTCTTCCCAACCCTATCGATACATGGCTTGTACCAGATGAATCCACCACACACCTGATTGGAGACATCATGTCTCTTTCGCTTGCTGAATGTACTTATGAGGCTATCCAGTTAGCACCAAAGGACCACCTAGCCATGGCCTCCACATCCCGTTCTCTACGGTGGACATCATCCGATCCTTTGCTCTAGAATTTTCTTTCTGACGAGTCCATTATGGAAATAATGAGTGCCGATGATCCTCCATGGGAAGACCTCCACCACAGGTCTTCTTTTCTTCCTCCATCGGATTATGTGAAGAATAGCATTAGCACAAATTTTTCACCAATTGTCTACCCTTGCTCTCAATCCCCGATACTCACATGTCATCCGGACACTGAGGGAAACCTCGAGAACATTGAAACTACAACTTTGATTGACATTTTGGTTACTAATGGTGTAGTGGAATACATTCAGTTAGGCTAGAAGTGTTCCCCTGAAGAAGTCACTGCTTATACGGCCTTGTTCAGGCGATTCCGAGACGTGTTCACTTGGACCTACGAGGAGATGCCTAGGATAGACTCCACCATTGTTTTACACAAAATCAAAATCTATCCCGACGTCAGACCAGTCCACCAAAAGTTGCGACCAGTGCACCCTCGGAAGACTACGACGATCAAGGCAGATATTGAGAAACTCTTGAAGGCCAGCTTCATCTACCCTGTCCCATTGACAGAATGGGTCTCAAACATCGTCCTTGTCACTAAAAAGCAGGGTACCATTCATGTCTGTGTCGATTATCGGGACCTCAACAAGGCTTGTCCTAAGGACAACTACCCGACTCCCTTTATTGACCAGATTATCGACAATTGTGCTGGAAGTGTCATTTTCTCATGTATGGATGGATTTTTCTGTTAGAACCAAATTGAGATCCACCCCATCGACCAACACAAGACTGCATTCATCTATCCTTGGGGAACATTTGCTTATCGTAAACTTCCTTTTGGTCTTAAAAATGCTCGTGCCACATTCCAGAGGGCCATGTCGTACGCCTTCCATGATGTGAAGGACTTTGTGGAACCCTACTTGGATGACCTCCATGCCCACTCAAAGCAGTGCGAGTTCCACATAGATCATTTGATGGGCGTTTTCCTCAAATGCAGATGGTACAGTATCCATCTGAACCCTCATAAGTGTATTTTAGGTGTCGAGTCTGGACTCCTCTTAGGGTTTATCGTCTCGAAAGATGGGATCTGCATTGATCCCTTGAAGGTGGAATCCATCATCGCTCTTCCACCTCCAACTAATGTTACAAAAATTTAAAGTCTACGAGGAAGAGCGACTTATTTATGATGTTTCATCTGTAATTTCGCGCAGAAGACTCAGGGCTACATGCGACTACTCAAGAAGGATGTCCCATTCATTTGGGACGCTCAAGCTCAAAAATCCTTCAACAGTCTCAAACATGCCATTACCCATGCCCCTGTGCTCCAACCGCCAAATTACTATCGAGATTACATTCTATACCTTGCTACTTTCAACACCACTATCGCCATTGTTTTGGTGCAGGAAGACCAGAACGTCCAAGAACATGTGATATATTACTTAAGTAAGGGTCTCATTGACACTGAAACTCATTACTCACATGTTGAGAAGCTTGCTCTCGCGGTGGTGATCACCGTCCAGAAGTTCCGACATTACATTTTGCTTCGCACCACCACCATCATCGCCGATTCAAACCCCATGTACCACGTTTTGACACGCTAGGTACTTGGGGGCAAGTATTCATGCTGGATCGTGATACTATAGGAATTCGATCTCCTTTTCGAGAAGGCTAAGTCTAAAAAGTCTTTGGTGTTTCCGAGCTCATCTGCAACCTTCCCCATACTGATGTAGGACCTGATCCCAATGATTCTTTTCCAGATGAGTCATTGTTTCTTATTAGTACGTCTAATCCGTGGTATGGAGATATCACCTTATATCTTCAAACCCAACATTTTAGTCCCCAATTGTCTCATGATGACCGTCGTCGAATACACCACCATGCAAAGTATTACCTGATTATTAGTGATACCTTGTACCATCGTGGTATCGATTCTATTCTTCGACGTTGTCTGACTCATGACGAGGATGAACACATCCTAAAAGACTATCATGCTGGGGCTTGTGGAGGTCATCTCTCTAGGATGGCTATAGCCCAGAAGATACTTCGCGTGGGATATTAGTGGTCATCTATCTTTAAATATTGTATTGAGACCGTAAAAAAATGTCCTCCATGCCAACATTTTCATATGAAAAAGTGCACCCACCCCGCCCCGTTACACCCGGTTATTGCTGTTGGCCCCTTCGCTAAATGGGGCATTGACTTCATGCACTGTAAGCCTACCTCAGCCAGGGGGGAATAGTTACGTCATCGTAGTTGTGGATTACTTTACAAAGTGGGCCGAGGATATGCCTACATACATGAACGACGACAAAACCACTGCACTCTTCGTGTTCAATCATGTTATAGCACGGTTTGGAGTTCCTCAAGATATAGTTACTGACCATGGTTCTCACTTTCAGAACCACATGGTCGACGAATTGAGCGACAGATTGGGTTTTCGCGATGAAAACTCAACACCTTACTACCCACAGTACAACGGACAATTCGAGGCCATTAATAAGGTCTTGAAAACCATGGTCCAACGCATGGTGGGTACGCACAAGTCCAACTGGCACACCATGCTCTTTTCTGCATTATGGGCTTATCGAACTTCCGTCAAAACCACCACTGGATTTACTCCCTTCCAACTAGTGTATGGATTGGAGGTTGTCCTACTGATTGAGTGCGAGATTCCATCCCTCAAACTTGCCATCGAATTTCTTCCCAACACTATTTCCAAGGAAGAATGCTTCCTTTACCTAGCAAAGCTTGACGAGACTCGCCGCGATGCCGCTCTTTCCAACAAGGCACATAATAAATGCATCAAAGCGCAGTATGACAAGTCAGTAGAAACTCATATCTTTAATGAGGGTGATTTGGTCCTTACATACGACCAAAAACACGACAAGCTGGGGGCAGGAAAGTTCGAGTCCATGTGGCACATACCCTACATAGTTAAACGTGTTTTGGAGAAGGGATCCTACGAGTTAGAAGACAATGACGGGATATCTTTGGGTGAGCCACGCAACAGGCTCTACCTGAAGAGGTACTATGCCTAAGTCTATCATGCATAAGTACTTTGTATATACTATACATGGCGTGTGTGTTTTCTTTGTGGTGTGACGCTTTATTTTAGTGTGTCTAGATCTTGTTTTTACTTCTTATACCATGTTCTTTCTGCATGTGCAGATGGAAACTTGAGACGGATTCGTGGATGGCGCCAACCGGCATACCCGCAACCTTGCCTCGGTAGTCTGGGTGCTCTATTCTACAACAGGCGATCTCATCAGCTCAAGAGGAATGTGTTTGGGTTTTGCAACCAACAATGCTGCGGAATATCAGGCAGTCATTGGAACCCTTACCGACGCTCTTTCCTTGGGTATGGACCACGTTGTTATCCATTTGGATTCGCAACTAGTAGTATCTCATCTTAACTGGGTGTATGCCATCCGCGACCCTCCTACTCTGTATCTACAGACGAGTCCGTATTCTAGAAAGGTCCTTCGAATCCATTCAGTACTTGCACATTCCACGAGACGTGAAGACAGTTGCTGACTCCATGGACAACTTCATCTTAGATTGGTACATTGCACACACATAAGCATATTTATGAACTGTAAAAGCATTCATAACATGTAAATCATCCATTGTATATAAGCAAGCACATAAACAAGATCACATCATTCACCCATTAAAACACATAATGTATAAAACCGCCAAAATGTCTATATATATATAATCAAGATAATGTAGTGCTGGTACAAAAATTTGAAGCACAACGACTTTCAGTGAATCTCTACAAAAGTCTGAAGCCTAACAGCTTTCAGTAGTACAAAATCTGAGGCTCACATAGCTCTCAGTACATACACAATAACATCACTGTGCCTGACGTCTAGCCTGTGCACCCCTAGGTCTAGCAGCCCTCGCTTGCTGGCCATGGAAGCAGTCTACCGCTCTCACTACCTTGCGAAGTAGATCACTGAAGCACAAGGTCACACCAACTGTATACCTTTGCATGGGCCTCAGCAACTCATGTAGTGTTGCATCTGGAACGTCCAATGTCAAACTCGTAAGGTTCTCATAGACATCATCCATCTCCACGATGGCATCGTGCATGGTTGGGGCTACTCGTAGTGCCTCTCCTCTCCTCGTGATAAGTGAGACTCCCACTAGCCGTGAAGGGCCCACATCTGCACACAAATGTTATTAATACATCAGCACTATCCAAAAAAATTTATAAATACACATAATTAAAAAGTACAAGGGTCATTGTTCTTACCAATGTCTCCCCACTCTGCTCCCTCGGGCAGCACTAGATCTGGGTCTTCCCTAAAATCTGTACCACTATACAGGTAGTCCTCTATCATGAGTAGCTGGCCTTCCAGCCCGGTGAAGAACCCAGGACCGTACCCGATGATAGGACCCCCACCGCTATGGTGGGCCATCACCTCTGTCCATCAGACCATGTGAGGATCCCTGTCATCCAAAGGCACCTGTGGGCGTAGAAGGGGAACCCACTCCAACAAGAATGAAATCACTATCAATAAATACCCGAACTGCTTGAGCTCTCTGCGTCGACACTTGGTCAGCAGAGCTCGTAGGTTGGCGAGGAGTCCCTCACACCAGTTCAATATCTTCGGAGATATATAGTCCTCTACGTACAACATCTGGGACCTGGTAGCTAGATGGTCCGCTTGGCTCCCTGCTACCCTTAATATGGTGAAAAGTATAGCACGCAACGGATGATATCGCACCTCTTTGATGGGAATCTTCCCACTAGAGGCACGAGCATGTGGAGTACAGTGTTGAACGATCAAGTCGTCCACCGTCCGGTCACTTCCCCGTGATCCAATAAGAGCCACATTGTCCCCCCTCCGGGATAATCCAGTCAAGAAGTAGATGTCCTCAACATCTATAGTCAGTATGTGCTCCCCGATCAGGAAGTACTGTTGTGTGGCATCCCAACATCGAAGCATATGCTCCAGCATTGGGATTTGGTCCCTCATGCCTTGGACCTCGAAGAATTTCAGTAACCCATAGTTCCTCAATGTCTCTATACATTGCGGATCATTTGCTGCTTGCACGTCATCAACCTCATGTTCTCGCTCACGCCACTCTAGAACCATGTTGGCGGCCACAAACTTGCCAAAAGGAGCATTTAAACATCATTAGAGCTCACTCAAGCCATTAAAACATTTTCTCTTGGGCTAGGTTTTGAGTTGTATTTGGACGTTTCCATCGTCGAATCCCATCTTTGCAGACAGGGCGACATCGTCGCAGGATGCCTTTGCGGGTTTTGTGATGACCTGGGTTCATCGCAGTTCCTGTAAGGGAGACCTGTGACGACCTGAGGGCGCACAAACTCCCCACAAATCAACTTAAAAACCCTAAAAAATGGACAAAATTTGAAATTCTAAACCACTAGAAATATGCTGGATGAGATTTAGGGTTACCTGATCCGAACGGCTCGTGAAATGGTTGCTTGTAGCTCCGGCAATCGGCGAATGAAATTCTGCTCCAAATGGCACTTTCTTTTCCCCAATTTGGCAAATGAACAATGGTAACTATATTTGGTCATTTTTTATATTTATAAACAAAAAGAGAATATTCTTTTTCAAATTTAGATGTTCTTTGGTTTATTTACTATAGTTTGGATCATTTTTACTACATTTGAATACCCGGTTGGCTATTTGACCTAGTTTTCAAGCATGTGGGAGATATTAAGTGTTCCATTTGTGCCGTTTTCACATTGCAACGATCATCTCAGGTATGAACATCTCCTTGTATATTTTGTCGTTATTTTTTCATCTGTTAGATTTTAATTATTTAATGATGATGAGCTTAGTCTTTGTTCTTTCTCGTGCTCTTAAAACCATGAGAATAAGTTACCGAGTTACAATTTATCACTTTTCCTGGCTTGTTAAACTCCTACGGAAAAGGACCCCCCCCGGATTCTATCTTTACGCTCTTTTTAGGCTCTCAAAATACGAAAAGATTTCCAAGTGAACTTGTTGCGTTCACGCTTGTTAAAGTATTTTAATGGTCATCTCCCTGGCAATAGTTTACCCCTTTTTTGGACCAGGGGGTACTATTTACGAAAAAGGAATACTCCAGCCAATAATGACTAGAAGAGTCCTCTCCTGTGTTGTTTTACTCTTTTTCGAGCGATGAGGCTAACTTTACGAAAAAGGACTGTTGGAGTCTTCTTTAGTTCTTTTCAGACTCTCTAGACATGAAATGACGACCGAGTTTCCCTTCTATGGACTCATTAAACTTTCACATTGAAGGGCCCGTCATGGGACGAACCTCTCCTCTCCTAGGTTCGAAAAACATTTGGGATTGGAATCATCTATGAGATGAGCTATACCGAGCATCTGGTTACCCTCATCAAGCTTGTAAAAAACACATGAGGCACTCATCATTCATGATGGGAAAAAAGGAAAGCTTTTGTATTACACCTTTATTAGTGGCAGTACCTAGTCATTTCTTGAACATGGCGCTCATTTGCATCTGCATACAGTACTTGGGTCATCCGTTTGTCCTCAAGTCTTACCTACTTCATGAGTCTAGTTACTCCTTTGAGTCATTCAAATATCACTTCCATAATCAGTTGCATTAAGAAGTTGGTGTCGTACTTGTCATGTCCATACTGCCAAGTCATGCCATGCCCATGTTCAAGAATGCATTCATCATTCATTGTCTGTAGTCAGTACAACTTCCACCATGTCGGTCTACTCTGAGTTAGTCTGGCATGTTACTGTACCATCCGATCTACTCCAAACATTTGTTATTGAGTTTCATGTCGATGATGGGGGATTCATCATGGCCCTCCTTCGACTGATTCATCCTTGTCGACTTCAAATCATTATCCGAAGATTGAATCTAGAAACCAATCGAGTAACTTGGGCCTACATGCCTCAATGACAGGTTACCTCGCTTTTGACATGAGTTTACATCATTGACTCTTGATCGAAAGATTCCATTGGGCGTTTGACTTCAACTCATTAATTCACGCTCAGTGGTATGTACTGTGATACCTTGGGAATCATTGACATCAATGGTGATTTCCCTCGCGCTTGTTAACGGTATACATAAATGATCGGTAATCAAGTGGTTTCTACCATGTCCGACGTCAAGACATTTTGTAATCACATGGATAGATTCGTATCATTGCGGGTTCGACTTGAAGACCCAAGGGATTCATTTTTTACCCAGGTTGTGATGGAGATTGCTTTGAGTCATATTACATAGATCCACATTTGTATTGGTCGTGGCTGTGTTATCATCTCATCATGGATCTATGCTTGTGTCTAGGAGCCATGATTGTGTTCAGTTGATTCTTTACTACCATGGATCTGCATTGTATTGGTCGGAAGCCATGTTGTGAGTCGTATGAGACCGTGTACTCAGAGTCATTTGTACTGCAGTAGCATCCTTCGTCTGACAAGTCTAATGTCGTTCCTTCTATCAAAGCATTAAACCTGTCCAGTTTCAACAGCTTCATGCTTTGGGGGGCATTCTGTTACACCTAAATCTTGCTACCCTGAGACTCAGTGTAAACATCCTTGAAGTTCCTCTGACTAAGTCATTCATTTGGAAGATATGCAAACCCTTTTATACTAGTTTTTGAGAGGTCGATGCAGGTTGTCCTAATGCAACGTGCGACATTGCAGGTTGTCCTCTTGCAGCCTACGATGATGTCAGTTAGTTGACTAAAATAGCTTCTTCGAGCCCATTCTCGAAGGTAGCTGACATGGATCCCTATCCCTATCCTTTAGGGGAGCTGGCATTCAGTTCCTAACCTCTTGGAAGGATCCCCTATCTCTCTCCTACCATATCTCAACCTACCCTATCCACTTAGTCCTATATAAGTGAATCTCATTCCCATCCCAAAGGGAGGAAGTCTATAGTATCTACATGTTGGTGAAATTACCTTAGGAGAGATCTCTACTCATCTATTGGGAGACTCATACTTCCTTGGGAGGCTTTGGCATTGGCGTGATCGGAGAAGGATTGCTACGTTAAGTCATCGGTTGTAATCTCTTCATCCTATGTATTTCCCTTTCAATACAGTAATATAAGTGCTTTCCACCAAATCTCATTGTGTTGATGATATTTTGTGTATTTTTCCTTCTTAACTGCTTACTTAGATCTATTATTGTGTAGGTGCATTTTACCACCTGCTTCGTTGTTGTGTTGTCTTGACAGGTTTTGCAGCTTGGATCTGAAGACCATCAAGCTTAGAGTAGCATTCAAGGGAAAAGGACCAGCAATCTAAAAGGTAAAGCATCTAGTTCCTTGATCTCTAATTAGATCTAGGAAAGTGATTTATATTCTGTCTCTATTTGTTCTAGACTCACGTTGAGTTAGGGAGATCAGGCCTCAAGTCTGCTCTTGGTAGATTGTCTGTCAAACACATGGATATGTTTTTTATTCCTATATATCTGAAAGAAAGCACCATGTACATTTTACATTAAACCATCATAACATATCTATTACCTTAGTATCTATACTCAAAAAAGGAAGAAGGAAACATTAAACTGCATATCTTTTGTATTGGGTGCTCCTCTAAGCAGATTGACTTGAGCTTTACAAGATTCTATACTTTTTCAGGTGTGGCAGGTGACAAGATATATTCTTAGTGAGGATGGGGTTAATCTCTGAATGAAGCACACACCTTGGAGATCTGGAGATCAATATTGACCATCTTACAGAAACTGGTTTTGCTCCTCTAATTGAAGTCTTTTATTTGATAAATTGCTCAAAAGTAGATGTAATTGATGCAACTGGGTTACTCAAGCCATGGGGTCCATAGATGCAATTGATGTATTTGCAAAAATCCATAGGAATTGCAAATAAAATATGAGTAAAATTTAGCTATTTAAATATTACTAGTTAGCTAAGAACACACATTAATGAACATATAAGCCATGTAAAATATCCTAAAGTAGATCTAGCACTAAGACACCAAATGTAATATTTGACAAGTAAATACATAAGCTAAAGAATTCTTAAAAAGAAAACCTAAGTATCTCTAAATAATTATGAAACCAAACCATATTCACAAATATAAACATACCGTGACATGACAAGGAGACACGGTTGAAGAGAGTTTCCAATCTAAATTTTCTCCAATAGGAGAGTGTACAAATGTAGCCGCAAGTGCATATTCCTTCTCTTCACTGCCGACACTGTGGGGAAAAATCATGCATACTGAGAATCAATAAATATTTGATGTTTTCAACCTGAAGTATTTAGGGATGAAGATAAGCTAAATGTTGAGATCAACTCAAAGGGAAGGAAAATATGACATGTATAAGGGATCCTTTAGGAGCATAAACACCATATAAATTCAGTTTTGTATCACAGTGAGTGCTCTTGGGATAACTTCTAAGAACAACATGAAGACTCTCAAGTTTCCCATAGATGATTTCCAATTTTTGGTTGTTTACAATTTGAGCTGCACTTTTCCCAACAGTAGCATCCAAGGAGTACTGTAGCATGTCTGGAGGCTCCTTATCAAAAAGCACAAAGAAGTTCTTTGCAGAATTGCAGCTTAAAAGTTCATTAATATTCTTCCACTCCTCTTTTGTCAACTGTCCTAGATGTGGCATGTTAGTGACCCCTTCTGAATATTCAGAAGCATTATATGGGTTTGAGTCTGATGTTGTTGACCACCTTTAAAATAGGGTATTTTTTTTATAAACATAACAGTTCTATTAGAAGAAATATTATTAGGAAAGAATATCACAAATAACTAAGATCAAATCTCTTGCATATTAATTTGAAACTAGGTGCACCAATCAAACATTAACAAACCATCCAAAATACCACCACTAGATTTCCTTGCACATGCCCTCTCTAAGGCCATTTCCTTTGATCTTGCACTCTCAACTCTGGCATGAGAAAGTAGCCTACATATAACAACCAGGGAACCAACAAATGTTAGTCACCATGAGAATCTTTATCTGCAAATTAACAATACGTTTCCACAACCATTTCACTCCAGTGCACAAAAGGCTACAAAAAATGTGTAAAAAACATAAACATTTATACAAGTAAAAACAATATGCCCACCTCCATAGAAGGATACAATTTTCATCTAGCTCCTCTTCAATTTCTCTGATTTATTTGTTCTCCAGTTTGGGTATTTGTTGCAAATACACTGCATAAAGATGAACATACTTCCAACGAAGTTGACACATAATAGAAACATGTTCCCATGACAGATGGTGCCTGAGCAACTCAAGTACAATAAAAGACGTTGAGTGTTTCCACAAAACAACCTTCAAACTACAACTTGAAAAGAAAATTGAGCCCTAACTAGACATGAAATCCATAATATGAAAGACATCTCCAAAATTCAGCAAAGTTTGCCTCAGATTCTCCTTATGTTTCAATTATTTTATGAATGACCAATTATTTTATTGACTTCAAAAAATGGGAATAGCTTTACCTTCTCATTAAACCATCACAACTCAACCCCGATGCTATCTATGCACATAAATAACAAAGCAAAGCATAAACTAAAACTTAAACTGAAGCATGAACAATATAGCAGAATAAAACATAAGCTACTAATCACAAAAACAAAATATTTTTCCAACAAAGCCTTCCTTCCGTTGTATGCTCAGATCAAGCTTCAAGATCAGATATCAACCCTCATGGAAGATCAATCATGGGACAGCATCACATATGAGAGAGAGTGACTACAGAGAAGGACATATGACTAATGCAGAAGGGACGAGTATAGGAGAGGAGGATGGCTGGAGAAATATCAATCCATAGCCATCAACAAACCCCATCAAGAGAATCGGCAAGTCCATAGGACTTTCCGAGTCTCTTGATGGGGTTTGTTGATGGCTAGGAATTGATAGACCCCTTCAAACACAAATAGACCTATAGCATAAAATTGAAGACTGGATCACACGTGAGAAGGAAAAGACTCATCCCATGGTCAGATAACCCCCAAACAATAACACTAAGGTATGGATAAACTCGCTGGAAGGAGGAGAAGCCAAAACAAGTGAACACTCAAGCTGGAATGACTTGCAAACCCAAAACATTCACCCCACACAAGTACATAGTAAAATCCTAGATCAGTGCGTCAAGTGCATAGTAGAATATCTCATAAAAAATCTATCAAGTGAAGGTTAGGGTGCTCTTTTATAACTTGAAAATGGATTTCTAGAAGGTTCCCCTCATAATTTCTCATTGACCCCTTAGGACCCTTTCCCTTTACTAGACGCTACAACTTAAGGATAGGATGAAAAAACAACAAGACAAATCGTTAGGGGATTTTCGGGGGAGTTGTCTAGAACCCCGACGATTTGGACTAGACGACCATTTTTCAATGGAATTCGGCATTTTGTATTTTGAAGAATCTGTATTTAGAAATGTTTCCATCATCATTTTGATGGTAAAAATGGACTCATCACCCTAAAAAATCCTTGGGCACCCAAAAAATGCATAAATTGACAACTGTAACATGGATTTTGAAAAATTATGATCATATTTTTCCAAAATCCTGCTGAGTAAACATGTATATCCGGCCCAAATCGTTGAATTTTTAGACTACTTCCTTCTAGGGAGGGCATTGCACAAATAACACATCGTTTGGATTTCTTGCAGGTTAGGGAGGCTACACAAGTCACCACAAGTCATCACAAGGAGGGGCACACAAGTTCTCTGACTCTCTCTATAGGTATGTTGTCCATACCAGCCTAGATCCAAATCCTAGGCTCTATCAAGTGCCGAGAGGGATCAAATATCCCGAGGTGCAAACCTCTCCTCGAAAAGCTCTTTGAGTGCAATAATTGAGAAGAGGTTTGCACCTCGGGAGATTTGATCCCTCTCAACGCTTGATAGAACCTAGGATTTGGAACTAGGTTGGTTTTAGTCGTCAGCGGGGACACAAAATTGGAGTTTGATCAACATTGTAAGGAACATGTTAAGTTGAAAACAAAGATATATTTATGAGGATTATCATAATGTAAGTAATAAGGATTAAGGATTGAGTAAATTGTTAAACTGAAAAATAGAGACAATAATTTTGTAAGGATTAAATAAATGAAAATATGGTTCACATCGTGATCATTCTCAATCTATCTTCTTCATATTTTATTATCTTCACACCTAGTAGTTTTGACATCTCTTCATATCGATCATATGAGAATGGAGGCTGAAATCGTAGACCTGCCAAATCTTTTCATTCAATTGTCGGTTTTTAGATAAGAACTATCGTGCACGATTGAAAGTTTCCATATCAACAAAAGTAGAGTTCCAATTTTCCTTGTTATCACATTCCATGTATCCAAGTATGTCATATTCATTGGTAGTTATATACTGATTCCTATATAACCCTGAAATTATCTCCCATTCATGCTTTTGAGAATCCCTTTGCACAAATAACACTTCTTCATGATCTCTTTAGTTCATGGTCGTGTTTTCTAGGTTCTTCTATATGTTGTGATTATTTTTTTTCTCTTTCTCTTCTATACATTTGTCGTACTTTTCTTTTTTGATCATCAATATCTTCATTATTTGCAATATTATCATGATGATCCAAAATATACCCTAAAATAGATACAAAAAACTTTAATATGTTGAAATCATTGCAAATAGTTTTTCTATTAAATAGATAAATTCAATGTATAAATGTAAATAACAAAAAACAGTGCATTATTGAAATCAATGCAAATTTTTTACTTTTTATTAAATTGATAAATTGAATACATACATTTAAAAAACAAAACAAAATATGCATTGCTAAAATCAATGCAACGAATCAAATAAATATGCATCTTGTGTTATTTAATAGCATTTGTGTGTGGTCTATTGGTAAGTAGTAAGGTTATTGGGCTTGTGTTAACCTAGAGACCAAGGTTCACAACCCTTTTTGCTTAGAGTTATATTTAGTTATCAAATCTAACTATGAATCAAATCAATATGCATCTTGTGTAAAAAACAAAAACAATACATTGTTGAAATCAATGCAACTAATCAAATCAACATACATCTTGCGTTTCTTAAGAACATTTGTTTGTTGTCTATTAGTAAGTAGTGAGATGATTGGACTTAAGCTTCAAATCCCTTGTATTTTTTCTATTTCTTATGTCGGTTATAATAATTTTTTTTACTTCTTTTGTTTCTACTTCTTATGTCTACTATAATATATTTTTTACTTATTTATTTTATTTCTTATATTTCTACTTTTTATGTCAACTATACTATTTTTTACTTCTTTATCTTTTAAGCATTGTTGAAATCAATGCAACCATGTTTTTTTTATTAAGGTTCAAATCCCTTCTATTTTTTCTATTTCTTATGTCAGCTATAGTATTTATTTTACTTCTTTTATTTCTTATGTTTCTACTTTTTATGTCAAGCTATTCTTTATCTTTTTTACTTCTTATATTTCTAATATTTGTTTTACGCATTGTTGAAATCAATGCAACCATGTTTTCTTATTAAGGTTCAAATCCTTTCTATTTTTTCTATTTCTTATGTTGGCTATAGTATTTTTTTTTTAAATCAATGCAAACATGTTTCTACTTCTTATATTTTTAATATTTGTTTTACGAATTGTTTCTACTTTTTATGTCAGCTATTCTTTATCTTTTTTACTCTTTATATTTCTAATATTTGTTTTAGGCATTGTTGAAATCAATGCAACCATGTTTTTTTATTAAGGTTTAAATCCCTTCTATTTTTTCTATTTCTTATGTCGACTATAGTATTTATTTTACTTCTTTTGTTTCTACTTCTTATATTTCTAATATTTGTTTTATGCATTGTTGAAATCAATGCAACCATGTTTCTCATTCTCATGTAAGCTATTCTTTATCTTTTTTACTTATTATATTTCTAATATTTGTTTTACACATTGTTGAAATCAATGCAACCATGTTTTTTTATTAAGGTTCGAATCTCTTCTATTTTATCTATTTTTTATGTCGGCTATAGTAATTTTTTTTGAAATCAATGCAACTATGTTTCTACTTCTGTTGAATCTAACAGCCACAGAACACAATATGCAATGGAAGCAAATAAAACAAGAAAGAAAATAAATACACACAAATGAGATATACGCGGAGATTTACGTGGTAAAACCCTCTCTTAGGGAAACATCCATGGAGCAATGGTATCGGTTTCTTATTATTCAGAATCTGAAGATTTACAACAACTCACAACTCTCCAATATCTTCTGTTACGAGAATACAACAAACATATACATTTCTTACACGGTTACTAATAACTGCATATTTGGTTAGTCAGTTACATAGTTACCGTCATAACCGGTTGTCACCCGTTTATAACAATCTCCACCTTGACAACAATTTACCTGATACCATTGCTCATTGCTCTATTGATCACTTTTCCTGCAATCCTAGAGAAGCTAAGCACCACCGTAGCTTCTCTGAAGTAACTGGCTTCGTGAACATGTCTGCACTATTCTTTTGAGTGTGGACCTTTTCAAGAACCACTCCACCTTCATCAATAACATGTCTTACAAAATGATATTTTACAGGAATATGTTTTGTCTTACTGTGATAAGCTGGATTTTTAGCCAAATGAATAGCACTTTGACTATCACAGAAAATCTTTATAGAGTTCTGAACCTTTCCTAACTCACCCAGCAAACCTTTTAACCAAACTGCCTCTTTGCAAGCATGTGAAGCAGCTATATATTCTGCCTCTGTAGTAGATAAAGCAACAATATTCTGAAGCTTTGACATCCAACTAATAGCTCCACCTGCAAGAGTAAAAATATAACCTGAAGTGGACCTCCTCTTGTCCAAATCACCTGCAAAATCAGAATCAACATAACCACAGACTTTATCACTGCAACCATCAAAAGTGATACAATAGTCACTTGTGCCTCTAAGATACCGAAGCACCCATTTCACTGCTGCCCAATGCTCTTTTCTTGGATTTGCCATGTATCTACTGAAAACACCAACTGCATGTGAAATATCGGGTCTTGTACTTATCATCGCATACATCAAACTTCCTACTGCATTAGCATATGGTACACGAGACATATACTGCTTTTCTTCATCATTTTTAGGACTTAAACCCGAAGAAAGCTTGAAATGAGAAGCCAAAGGGATATTAAAAGGTTTCACCTTATCCATACCGAATTTCTGAAGTATTTTCTCCACATACTTCTTTTGTGATAACCACAGCTTGCCATTTTTCTTGTCTCTATGTATCTGCATGCCCAAGATCTGATTTGCTACTCCTAGATCCTTCATATCAAACGTCCTAGCCAACTGAGCCTTTAACCTGCTGATTTCAAACATGCTCTTGCTTGCGACAAGCATATCATCAACATATAATACCAAAATAATGAACATGTCATTTTCCAACTTTTTAAAGTACACACAATGATCATACTCACTCCTGGTAAAATTCTGACTCAACATGAAAGAATCAAACTTCTTGTACCATTGCCTGGGAGACTGCCTCAGGCCATACAATGATTTTTTGAGCTTGCAAACAAACCTCTTGTTGCGATTTTGAACGAACCCTTCTGGTTGGTCCATGAAAATTTCCTCATCTCAATCTCCATGTAAGAAAGTTGTTTTGACATCTAACTGCTCTAACTCCAAATCATATAAAGCAACTAGTGCTAACAAAATTCTGATAGAAACAAGTTTTACAACTGGTGAAAAAATCTCATGATAGTCAATACCTACTTTCTGAGAAAATCCTTTTGCAACCAGTCTTGCTTTGTACTTCGGAACAGTTTCATCAACTCCTTTCTTTAGTTTGTACACCCATTTGCAGCCAACCACTTTTCTACTCTCTGGAAGTTCCACAATATCCCACGTTTTTTTCTTTGCCAAAGAATCCATTTCTTCTTTCATTGCATGTTTCCATTTGTCACTGTCAGACACTTCTAATGCTTCCTTATAACTATCAGGTTCTCCTTCATTAGAAATGAAAACAAAATCATCATACCTCTTTGGAAAAGTTCTGTTCTGCGTAGATCTCCGTAGAGTTTGCTGTGGTATTTCCCCTATTTCTGTCTGCTCATCCTCTTACTGAGGAGTGTCCTCATGAATATCCTCTTCCTGGACATCCTCATGAATCCCCCTCGCAGATGACTGAGTATCAAACTTAATTTGCTGAAACTATGGTACATTAGTCTGTTTCAAATCATTACTTACATCTAAATTTGTCAGAGAAAGTTCATCAAATTTTACATCTCTGTTTATGATGATTTTGTGGACAGTAGGATTCCACAACCTATATCCCTTAACACCATCACCATATCCAACAAAGATCAATTTTCTTGACTCAGGATCTAGTTTGGAACACTGATTTTTCAGAATAAGTGCATAGGCTTCACAACCAAATGCTCTAAGATTAGAATAATCACATGATTGACTTGTCCATACCTCTTCTGGAATTTTGCAGTCAATTGCTGTTGATGGTGATCGATTGACCAGGTAACAAGCTATAAGCAATGACTCTCCCCACAATTCTTGCTGCAACTTCGCATTAATGAGCATACTCCTTGCTCTTTCAAGAAGAATCTTGTTCATGCGTTCAGCAACGCCATTCTGCTATGGAGTGTAAACAGTGGTCTTATGCCTCTCAATCCCATCCTGCTTGCAATAATTATCAAACTCCTTCGAAGTAAATTCGGTTCCATTATTTGTTCTAAGACATTTAGTGAACCTGCCAGTGCTCTTTTCAACCAAAGCTCTAAACTGCTTAAATATATCAAAAACATCATCTTTTCTCTTTAATAAATAGATCCAAACTTTCCTCGAGTAATCATCTATAAAACTGATGAAATATGACGATCCCCCATAAGAAATTTTTGGAGATGGACCCCAAAGATCAGAATGTATGTAGTCTAGGATACCTTTACTAGTGTGTTTTCCAGATTTAAATTTTTATCTAGCCTGTTTACCATAAATACAGTGCTCACAAAACTTCAAATCTACAGATTTTAAACTAGGAAGCAACTTTTGATCAGCAAGTACCTTCATACCTCTTTCGCTGATATGACCTAACCGTTGATGCCATAGACGAGTGATGTCTGTTGCTGCATCAACTGATGCTACTGTTGCGTGATCAACTTCCGTCCTCCCTTCAAGTCTATACAGGTTCCCAACTCTGTTTGCCTTCATAACAACCAAGATACCTTTCGATACCTTCATAACTCCACCTTGAACTGTAAACTTGTAACCAACATCATCAAGAACTCCCATTGATATCAAGTTCTTCCTTAGTTCAGGTACATGTCTCACATCTGTTAGAGTCCTAACAGTCCCATCATACATTTTAATTCTGATACTCCCTACCCCAACAGTTTTACATGTAACATTATTTCCCATATAAACTACCCCGTCATCTATAGATTGGTATGAGGAATACCAATTTCTATGAAGACACATGTGGTGAGATGCTCTAGAATCAATTAACCAGTCATAATGGTATTGCGAGACAGTAGATGTAGATAATACCTCATTAATCATACCTGAATCATTCTCGGCTATGTTCGCCTCCTTTGTATAATCCTCCTCCTTAGAAGCTCGCTTGCGTTTCCAACAATCTTTCTTAAGATGTCCTGCTTTATTGCAGTACCAGCACTTCAATTTACTCTTTTTTCCCTTCGACTTTGACCTTGATGTACCCTTTGAATGTTGTCCTCTTTCACTGGTTCTTCCTCTGGCCACCATTACTTCTGATGTTGAGGTTTCAAGACTAGATTTCTTTCGAGTTTCCTCAGAAAGTAAGGCTCCCACAACTTCCTCAAAGGTAATAGACTAAGTAGAACTAAAACTGATAGAGGTTACAAAATGTGCCCACGACTCAGGCAGAGAGCACAACAGTAAAATAGCCTTGTCTTCAGATTTAATAATATCTTCCATACTAGTCAACTGACAAATAAGAGTATTGAACGCATTCAAGTGTTCAGAAATCTTTGTACCTTCTTTCATACGCAAGGTAAACAACTGCCGCTTCAGGAGGATTTTATTCGTCAAGGATTTAGTCATGTACAAACTTTTCAACTTTTTCCAGAGACCTGCTGCTGTAGTTTCAGACACGATGTTAAATAAAACATCGTCGGCCAAGCACAGACGAATAGCACTGAGAGCTCTTTCATCCATCTCGCTCCAGTCTTCATTTGAAATATCTGCGGGTTTCTTTGTTTTCCCTGCCAGTGCCTTCGCCACTCCTTGCTGCACGAGCATATCTCGCATCTTGACCTTCCACAACTCGAAATTATTGCTCCCATTGAACTTCTCAATTTCAAACTTAACACTCTGCATTTTTGCCATTTTCTCAAAAAAACACCAGGTCAAAAAACTTTATAAAAGACCAAATTTTTAAATAAAATAAACCACCGAACCATTTGTTTTCAAAAATAGTGGATAAACTAAGACAATAGTTTAAATTCCAATAAAGAAATGGAAAAAATTTTCATATAAAAATAATTCACCTTATATCTCCCACCTTAATCCAAAAATATATATACCTTTTAAACTAAAAAACAAGAAACTTATCCACCATATCCTTTATAACTCAAAAGGTTTTTTTTTTTTAAATATCTTATTTGAAAACACAAGATTCAACCCATACTTCAGTCGTATCATACTTTGACCATTAGTTTTCACTTTCGTACAAGTAAAACAAGAATGATGGTCGCTGAAATTTCCTAGTTTTAATTTCAGGAATTACCGCTCCTCCTGTTACATGATGGTCGCGGTAGTTTTGAATTTCATAAGTGTGGTCCAATACTACCGTGCCCCACCAAGCCTAGGACCCGCGGTAATTTAATACTACCGCTCCTTTTTTGCACAGGTTTCCAACTTCAGGCTTCTCTCCTTCGGTAACTCTTGACCCGTAAAACGAATTGAAATTTATCGAAACAATGATCACTTAGCTTTCTCGTTCTCTGTGGCTTCCTACCAAGCTCTGATACCACTTGTTGAATCTAACAGCCACATAACACAATATGCAGCGGAAGCAAATAAAACAAGAAAGAAAATAAATACACACACATGAGATATACGCAAAGATTTACGTGGTAAAACCCTCTCTTAGGGAAACATCCACGGAGCAATGGTATCGGTTTATTATTATTCAGAATTTGAAGATTTACAACAACTCACAACTCTCCAATATCTTCTCTTACGAGAATACAAGAAACATATACATTTCTTACACTGTTATTAATAATTGCATATTTGGTTAGTTAGTTACATAGTTACCGTCATAGCCGCTTGTCACCCGTTTATAACAACTTCTTATATTTCTAATATTTGTTTTACTCATTGTTGAAATCAATGCAACCATGTTCTACTTTTTATGTAAGTTATTTTTTATCTTTTTTACTTCTTATATTTCTAATATTTGTTTTAAGCATTGTTGAAATCAATACAACCATGTTTTTTTATTAAGGTTTAAATCCCTTCTATTTTTTCTATTTCTTATGTGGCTATAGTTATTTTTTTATTTCTTTTGTTTCTACTTCTTATGTCTACTATAATATATTTTTCGCTTATTTCTTTTATTTCTTATGTTTCTACTTTTTATGTTACCTATTCTTTATCTTTTTTACTTCTTCTATTTCTAATATTTGTTTTACTTCTTTATCATTTTTACTTCTTATATTATAGTTTTTATGGCCGACATGTTAGGAACAAACGTTACAACATCTCCCTCATACTCAACAAACATTACTCAACAAACGTTTATTAATGGATAAAAAAATATTTATTACTTTTTTCTTTTTATTACATTTTATTAATGATCGAAAATAATATCGACAATGTTACACGTAACGTTACAAGATCTCCCTCATATTATTACTTTTTACTTTTTATTAATAACTGACAATAATATCGACAAACGTTACATGTTACATGCGTTACAAGATCTCCATCACATTATTACTCTTTACTTTTTATTATTACATTTTATTAATGGCAGACAATAATATCGAAAAACGTTACATGTTACATAGCGCCTCTCGACACAATGAATAATCAAGGAGCATGTCATCAGTGTATACATATTGGAAGGATTTGTCATAAGTGCTTCGGACTTTTTCCATAGCACTATACCACTTGGTCCCAGACCACGAACCCTAGGAGTGAGCTAGGGGCCCTAGATCACTGCTAGGGACCAAATCATAAACAATCATAAATATTGAAACAAGAAGGATTCAATAGCATCTATTAATTAAGCAACCATGCAATAACATGACACAAAACATTTTAGGAAAAAATATGATTGTCAAGCCACATCCAACACTGACTACATTCAATTAATTATTTTCGTGACTTGTATGATTTTCAAAGCAACATAGGCTAGTTCAATATTTCCACAGCTAACAATTCAAATGAATTTAATTTCAATAACATTCCTGAATGAAAATCATACACTTTATCTTCACAGAGAATTATCTTACTATGCTAGTTGGGTATTTGGATTCTAAATCTGTGCATGTAGTACCTTAGACCATGTTTGTTATCGATTTCCTAGAAATCTACATTGGAACAGGCTTCATTGCAGTGTAAGTGTTCAGAACATGAGATTTTCAATTCTACACCCATTTCTTTTCACAAAACGCTAATCTAGTCCAACTCTGAAGGGCACACAAAAAGAACTAAACTATCTCACTTAAGGACAAAAACTGGTTTTGCTCCTCTAATTGAAGTCTTTTATTTGATAAATTGATCAAAAGTAGATGCAATTGATGCAACTCGGTTACTCAAGCCATGGGGTCCATAGATGCAATTGATGTATTTGCAAAAATCCATAGGAATTGCAATTAAAATATGTGTGAAATTGAATACACTAAATTTAGCTATTTAAATATTACTATTTAGCCAAGAACACACATTAATCAACATATAAGCCATGTAAAATATCCTGAAGCACATCTAGAACTAAGACAACAAATGTAATATTTGACAAGTAAATACATGAGCTAAAGACTTCTTAAAAAGAAAACCTAGGTATCTCTAAATAATTCAGAAACCAAACCATATCCACAAATATAAACATACCGTGACATGACAATGAGACACAGTTGCAGAGAGTTTCCAATCTAAGTTTTCTCCAATAGGAGAGTGTACAAATGTAGCCGCAAGTGCATATTCCTTCTCTTCACTACCGACATTGTGGGGCAAAATCATGCATACTGAGAATCAATAAATATTTGATGTTTTCAACATGAAGTATTCAGGGATGAAGGTAAGCGAAATGTTAAAATCAACTCAAAGGGAAGGAAAACATGACATGTATAAGGGATCCTTCAGGAACAGAAACACCATATAACTTCAGTTTTGTATCAAAGTGAGTGCTCTTGGGATAACTTCCCAGACCAACATGAAGACTCTCAAGCTTCCCACAGATGATTTCCAATTTTTGGTTGTTTACAATTCGAGCTGCACTTTTCCCAACAGTAGCATCCAAGGAGTACCGTAGCATGTCTGGAGGCTCCTTATCAGAAAGCACAAATAATTTCTTTACAGAATTGTTGCTTTAAATATCATTAAGCTTAAAGAGGGTTAGACATTGCTTATTAAAAACCATAGAGTGGAAGGACAAATTACTGCTTATCATGGCTGCGTTGAACCTTGACGCTGTCATTGTTTTTCCTTAGACAAATTACTACCTGCATTCGAAGGCCGAAGATTGACGATGTTGGTTGAAACAGACACCAATGGGAGTTACACCCATAGCCAAATTCTATGGCATGGCCCGCTGCTAAGCTAAGTATATCATGCAGTAATAGAGGCATACATCTCTCGAGAGGGAAGGTCAATCTCAATATGCATTACAATAACCTAGTGAGAAATTCGTTCGTCGAAAGCGGTTGTTTCAAGTGAATCATTGGATCCTTAACATATTAAGAGAGTGATTTTCAGGACGAGCCTTTGGATTTGGAGAAATTTAGGTACTTTCAAGAACTGTAAAAAGAGGCGTCATTGAGTCCATCGCCAGGCTTCTCTACCCCAAACGGTGATGTTGCGCCGATGAGTTTCTTGTTGTGTTCTCGCCTGGAACGCAAGCTCAGATTGTTGTGCTAAGCTGGAGGAAAGGGATAGCTTAATGAAATGGAGAATATAACGATTAAGACCTAGTTTAATAAAGCCATGGTAGATAGATTAGTTAAGAGATAGGTTAGGGTGATATATTGTTTTGTTTAATTTAATTGTTTATTTTATTTTGTTTAAAGTATCTTATTTTAATTAGGTTTATTTTTGTTATTTTTTTCTTTTTATATGATTTCAAGAGTTAGGATTATGTTACAATTAAGTTAGTTTTACTTTATAATATTAAATATTATGTATATATTTGTTTCATTTTGATTTTTTTATTATACTTTAATGTTTAAAATAATATTAATAAGTTTACTAATGGATTACTTTTATTCAAGGAAGCTTTAAGTTTGGAAAGTGAAGCATGAGAATTACCAGGATGACCACAAGGATGATCGAGGACACCCTCAACGACACTAACGAATAAGAAGAAGAAGGTTGAGGAAAGAACTGAGTCATGTTGGAAAAGGCCCTTTTCCAAAAATGGATAAGTATGAGGTAGTTGCGGTGAGGTTGTGAAAGTCTGCCGACGTTGCAGTGAAAATTTAAAAAGTTGTCGTTCTTGCATCAAGTTTGGAAAAGATCGCCAATGTTAAGACGAGATTTTGAAAATACACCAACATTGTGGCAAAGACAGAGAAATCCGCTGCTATTGCAGTGAGATTGAAGAACCCCACCAATGTTGCGACAGAGATGGGAGAAGGACGTTGACATTGCGGTGAAGATAGGGAACGTGATTGCTATTGCGGCGAGAAGATAAAAGGGTGTACGTTTCAGTGAGAAACTCAAATCTCATTGTTGTTACGTTGGGAAACAAAAATCTCGTTTCCATTGTGACAAAGAAAATCAAGACTCACTGACATTGTGGTCGTAAACTTGAGAAAAAAAACGTTGATGACAAATTAAGGTGCTCACAATGAAGATGTAGGCAGATTGACCAAAATCACTATCCGAAAGCAAGCATCATATTCATGGACAAGTGGAGCTCATGTTCGATTAAGTAATGTCAAGCTATCAAGTTATTAAGGATCTAACAAAGGGTTCTCTATAGTAAGAAGACAAAAGTCACAATGTCACATGAGGACAAACTCCAGTAGGTGACAAAAAATAATTTTAAAGTACTAATTAAATTGTTAAAAGAACTCCAAAAGTATCAAGGTTATATGGAAGGCCAAGGGTCATCTAGCCTTGGCCTATATATCATAATCTCATCTAATGAGAAAAAAGACTTTTGGCTCTACAACTTTTCGATGTACTATTGCTGAAAATGTGAATGAGCAGAAGCCTTGGATAAGCTTTTGCACATAAATGTGGATGGATGTATTGAACTATTTTATGCTCTTTTACGCACGCATATGGAGTGAGATTGTTTCAAATTTTTATATGGATTATTGCTACAACTCTTTGTTGCTTATCTCATATGTTATTCATGTTCTTTTGCTTCACGTGAGTAGTTAAATCAAAATTACATAACTTGTAAGATTGTTCTTATGTTTATGTTTTCATTCTGCTAGTTGTTTCTTTGCCTCTTAAAACAATTAACTCAATTATGAATGTGGGTGTCCAATCATTGTTTCAGTGCTCACCCCTGTTACTTTCTCTCCCGATCAAGATAGGTTAGGTTAGTTAAAGATTGCATTTAGGTTAGTTTAGCTTATTTTTTTTATCCCTTTAATTATAAAACCCTAAACAATGTACTGGGCTGCAACCAGTGAAAATCAATAAGGAATGGTTGAAGGGCCAAAATGCACCCGAGCTCCCTAATCCAAATGGTTTGAGGTCTAATTGGGACTTATTACCGGGAAGAACCCATACCGTTGTCCCTGGTTCATTTCGATCCGTCAACAAAACTCTAGAAAATTCACCATTCACCATTCATCACAAGCCAAATAGAGAGGTCTCCATCACTCAAAATATCTAATAGACCAAGATAAAAAGGAAAAGTACACGTTTGAACCCTTTTCCATGTTTACAAATGAAAGTTAGAAGCCTTATTTATATGAGGCTTGCTTAATTTTTTGAAGTATTAGAGACTACCTTACTAAAAAGTAAAAATAACTTAAAACTAGGACTTGTCACCCACACGCCAAGGACAAAGACACAAAAGACTAAAAATAATGATAAAATAGTGCAACTAGCTTCATCCAAATGAAGTGATGAACCTTAGGAGGACACCATGACTTAACTAACCTTAACAATGTAGAAGTTCCGTCAACACCATCCCTTTTAGCAAGGTATTCTCTCATGAAGAAGAAGACATCATGATGATGTGAGGGGTCATAAAATATAAAATAAGGCCCAAGAGGAGGGGTCATAAAATAGAAAATAAGGCCCAAGTAGGCATAAAGGAGGTGTTCTAAACCAAGTATGACAACCCTTACATGTGCAATCACCTCACACATAGAAAACCATAAGTGTTGTAGGATCCCACAAGCCATGTGTCCTAATGGACCCATCCCAAGAAGCAATGGACACTAACTTAGGGACAAAATGGCCCAACAAGATTGGGGACTTCTGCCCATTAAGAGGTTGTCAACAATTACACTAAGCCAACACTTCCTTGAATGAAAACCAAGAGGACCTACCATGACTAGATCATGGGTCTTGATCCCCTTTATACCACCACTTTTACATAAACAGGCCTAGACTTGGACTTAGACAATACATAAACAAATTTCCTAAGAAATCTCTTGGTGAAGATCAATGCCTTATGGAGTCAAGATAATGAAGCATAATAATCACTAAAAGAGAGGGAGGAGTTAAAGAGCTTTATCATGGATCCCAAGAAATGTAACGTCAAATTTATATTGTTGTTATAAGACTACAATAGTGAATATATCTCAAAAAACTTGATAAAAATCAATCATAACAATGTAACCCTTACCATATGAAGAATTCCTTGTATATTAGTGTAGGGAGATGAACATTAGGGTGAAGGAGAGGCCTCAAATCAATTATTAAAATAGGATACTAGATTTGATATAATATTTACAACAACCTGCAAATAGAGTGTGGTTTCACGCAACACATTTCCCATTGAACTCCCAATCCCCCAGGAGTCGAAATAGGCATAGAAAAAACATTTTTGGTCTTCAAAATCCGCGAAAGAACTTGATATACTTGCTACACCTATAATAAAATATCTCCAATATAGAACCCCAACTAACACAAATATCAAAATAACACATCAATCAACCAGAATATTAAAACGCCCTTCAATATCCACCATTAATTTAACTAGGGCGAATCTTTTTGTAGGAACATAATTTCGAATTTCCAAGTATTTTTTGAGATATATATTTTCTAATTTTTAGGGATTTTTTTATATTTTTTTGGGATTTTGTAATAACATATACAAAATAGTTTTGATAAAAAAGAATGATGGGAAAGGGTTATGACCTTAGTCTTTTCAACCCTAAGGCGATTAGATATCGATGTCAACACCCCTACTCAATTTGTATATTTAAGATTTACCAACTAGGGCTAGAGGCTAGTAACCTAATACTAGGTCGAAGTAGCCAAAAACCCTAATCGACAAGTTTTCGATAAAAAACTGTAATTTACCTTGCTTAAGGTGCAAAAAAACATCAAACAAGAAAATGGAGAGATCTTACTTGTAATATGGCTCTATTTACCAACTTAAAAAAATTGTGTAGTACTTTCCAATAACAAATATGAATTTAACGTCACTAACATTTGCTCATAAATTATTAGCTTGGACTTTAATTACACACATGGATAAATTTTTTATGCTTTCTTTTCTTACTATATTCAAGTTATAGATACCATGGCTCCATTAGTCTAAAATGGTTTGGCTACTACATACTTAGCTTTGATTGACTTTCTCAATTATTAAAATTCCTAGGTTTTCCTACTACATACTTAGCCTTGACTAACTTTCTCAATTATTAAAATTCCCAAAACCCTTGGGACCTTATAAACCTGAAGTGTATATTCGAAAGAGTATGCTAGCTTATCATGTTTGTAGTGTTATTCACCTTGACTAACTTTCTCAATTATTAAAATTCTCAAAACCCTTGGGACCTTATAAACCTAAAATGTATATTCCAAAGAGTATGCTAGCTTATCATGTTTGTAGTATTATTCACCTTTGGTATTTAAATGTTCTTATGCTCATGCTTATGATAAGATCTTACTAAGACATTAACACACTTATTTAACTATGCTATTGGATTAACAATACCCCAAGGGGGGTCACGACCCACTAGGCGGTGTGCATGCTCCCTATGCTAGAAATTACTAACACTACCACTTATCCTCATTTACTCAACCCACTTCGGATGCATCGTGAAGGGCCTTACTAGTTGCGTCACCACTTAATTGACTTTGTATTGATCACCTTATCTTGTTGGTGATCAATCCTATCCTAGTGGTTGATCTATCTACCACATAGCGGTTGAGTTTTGTCCACTTGGTTGTAATAATATTGAGATTAATCCCCAAGACATCTATGGCTCGTCCCGTGTTTACGCTTTGGGTATTAATACAAAATCTTTTATTTACACTTCTCTTTGGCTTTGTGGATAATGTCCAAATTATTGTTAAACATATAGATATTTTCTTTGTGCAATGCTTCGAACAATATTTTGCTTAAATACATATATGTGTTTTCTCTGCTTATTAGATGGTTCTTGTATTTTTCTTTTGGTTACTTGGCATTAAGTGATTATGAAAGGGATATATATAGATATAATTGAAGCCCCCTCATTTCTCTCATTTCTCTATGACGAGAGGCATAGAAAGAAGTGTTGATGTAACTAAGAGAGATTCAGGTACATGGTGCTAGAGTGGTTTTATGAATCTAACATTATTTACAAAATTGATGTTTTGAGTGATATGATGGTGTTTTTGAAGATTATCACTAGGGCTAAGAACATAAAAAAATATTATTGTTCTTATTATCAGTATAGATTCATCTTAACTCTACCAGAAGGATCAAATTCCTTCACGTACAAATCTTTCCTTAAATTTAGGACTTATTAAATAGTGCCAACTATTTCATGTTGTAAAGTATAACACATAAATAATACAAATACTCAAAAGTTGCATTCATTATCTAATTATGAAGTAAACACATCATTGACACATCTTTTCCACTTTGAGCCATAGAAAGCGCCTCTGGGTGCAACTAGGTGTTCCCTATACTGTTTTCAATAATTTGGAACAAGGAAGAATATATCGATTGTGGAGCTTGAAATTTAGAAGGGTAGAGGATATGGAGAAGTATTATAGGTTGATAAATATGATATTTTATTGTGTGCAAAGAAATTTAGGATTGAAGCATTCAATGGAAATGTGGTGTAAATTTTGGGAGCAGATTTACATATATCTTTCTTTGGTGGCCATTCTTCCTATCAACCCATACATGAATAATAAGTATATTCTTATAGCTTCTAGAAGGTAAGAGATATTTATCAAATAACACCAAAGAACAACCCTCTAGGGGGATGTGTAACTCCTCCCATGCTCATCCTAGATGTGACACCTATCCTTTTAAAAAATAATAAATTATAAAAAATAACATGTTGGCTAAAATTAGATTTAAAACATTTATAAGAGCACATATATAAAACTACACAAATTAGATAGATAAATTAAAACACTTACTGTGGACACTTCATAGATCCCTTTTAAGATAGATCCAAATACCAACACTACTCCTTGTCTTAAAATAAGCCAATGGTACAATTTAAATTTAGTTTTTAATAGTAATAACATTAAAATACTTGACGGCATACAATACTAAATCTGCTCTGAACTTTTATTTGTGCTAAGCATTGATTTTTTTATTATTGTTTTAAATGTTATCTGGTCAATTCCAAATTAAACATTGAATGAATTATAAAGCTTCCATGCCTTCATGGGAGTAGACATGACATTAAACATTAAACTTATGTACAGGCTGACAGTTTATAGCAGTATATAATACCTATCCACAGAAGATTGACAATATAACAGATGGGATACAAAAGATGAATAGATGTAAAGGTTCAAGCCGATGAACAATATAGTTCTGATTTTAATACAATCGAACTGTGATCTCTTTTCGGGTCGGGGGAGGGGAATCTCCCTTGTAAAAACAAAAAAAAATAATACCACTAATTACTACGGCAGATGGGACAAGTGTTATTCGATCTGATCCACTGCGAGATGCAATGTTGGTGGTATATGTGTCCGCAATGGAGCTGACCTGCCTCCTCTCCCATTTTAAAATCGTCGTGGCAAATTGGACAGGTTGAAGTATTGCTATTGCTATCTCTGATATGGTCGCTTGAAATAGAAATGGATGTGATCTCGCGAGGCATTTCTGCTTGCGTTCGTGCTTCTTCTGTTGCTCTTTCTGGTGTCCATTGTGCTCCCATTTCTACTGCCAATTGTGCTTCCATTTCTGCTTCTCGTGCTGCTATTGTTACTGCCAATCGTGCATCAATGAATAACAGTTGTCGTTGCTCAAGTTGGTCTAATCTCTGTAATAACGCGACATTAATTTGACTCGACATTAGTCGTTCTCGTACCTCAGGCTCTTCTAATTCGTTTAACTCGACATTAATTTGTCTCGACATAAATTGGCGTGTCCTGAGATCTATGTCATAACTTCGGAATGCTGTGCGTTGGAGTTCAGGAGAAAGTATGATGTCTTCCCATCGTTCATGTTCCCCAAAATCTGTTATAACCTCCTCCAATTCAGCTAATAATTGTTGTCCTTCTGCTTCCATTTCTACACTAAGAGAATAGCTGCTCCGACTGAATCTGGAATGACCGTTAAAACCAAAATTGTTAGCCACAAAGGAATGCATTAGCCTTTATATAGCCAATCCAGAGTTCAATCGGTGTGGTGTGTCGGTATGGGTGTGGTTTCAATAGGCATTAAAAAAATAATAGATATTCCGGATTATTCTAAATTTAATAGACTTTCATTTTTTTATTATTTACGAAAGGTTTTTATACATTTCTTTTTTTAATTAACTAGCGCAACTACTTAACTTGTGGTTGGTGAACACCGATAGGTCATAAGTTAAGTGACACAAACAAGTTACTTGTTCTCCATGCTCTCCATGCATAGTTGCATGAATTGACCCTTATCCATGCATCAACTACGAGTTATTCATGCATGAGCTACCTTGTCTCATCTTCATGCAATCTAGGAAGAGCATAGACTCTAGTCCACTCACAATTCTAAAATATAAACACCTATCAACGTAATTACGAAAGGGTTCTTATACATATACACACATTTACTAGGGGAGAGACGACATAAGTGGAACACCCAACCAAGTGGGGCTCACAACTCCATGTAGTGGAGTCTAGGTGGCGTATGTTACCTTACCCCCTAAACCCACCATGTCTTTCCCCCATGCAATGCTTTATAAACTCCATTTTTGGCCTTTTTTCAGGCCCTTTTTTGTGACTGTTTCGGAACCCTCTCCATGCTCTATGTTATTTTCACTGGGGCCAATGGGTGAGCGCCCACCCCCTCAGGTTGTGGATCACCATCGGCTTTGTGTCTGTACACTCCTATTGTGCAATGACGTCCATGCCAACATTGTATTATGTTCCTATGAGCTCTGGTGATTGCGACGACGATTTTCTTGTGGAAACCTTGAGTTATGGTGGTTGTTTTGTCGGGTTTAGTTAGGCGACCTTGTTGCAGTGGTTATGGTGGTTGTTCTCGCCCATGTTGCAAGCTCTATTGTTAGTCTGTGCGTGCCCTTGTGGTGATGTGGTGCCTCTCATTGGTTTCAACCCTCCTCCGATGGGCAACTGATGCTGGTGCCAAGCGGGATAGGAGACCTATGGTAAGAATCTGGCCCCACCTCTACATCTAAATATGTGTTTCATTTTTTCCCTTGGTTCTTTCCTCCATCTCATTGGGATAGTGGGTTCTTGTGTAGGTTGCAAGGTGGCGGCTCGAGTGAAGGTGCTTTTCACTCAGACGACCGTCGATTGCACTCCCACCCTTGGTAGGGTTCCGTTCCTACCAGCTTCACTTGCTTGTGTTTGTCAACACATTCATTTGGATGTCTTCATGGGATGCATTGCAAATTTCATGCTTTAATATGTTAAATTCATGGCTAATAAATAAATTGAAATGACATGCTCTAGGGTTTTGGATGAGTTGTTGTTGTTCTTTTTTTTGTATGGCTTAGGGATTGAAATTCCATATTTGTATCAATTTGGCATTCAATTTTAAGGTTCGAATGTTATGCTAGGGTTTTATAACTAGGTCTTCCAGATGCTGCTCCTTTGCAATTTTTTATGGCATCCTACGAGCTATGAAAATGTATCAATTTTTTAGGACAATTGGAAGCATGGGACTTTTCCACCCACGGCAATGAGTTTATTCCCCATCATATCCCTCAAATAGTGAAAAAATTGGACCAGTATTTTGTTAGGGGTTTTACTAAGTATTTGTGACCTGCAACTATTTTTTTACACTACCTTCAACGTGGTAATGACTATGTCATAGAGACAATCAACTTGAAGGTTCTGTAGCTGTGTTTGGATATTGCTTTGAAGTGTTTTTTTGGGTTGACATCATAACTATTTATCCATTTTTACATTAATGATGTGAATTTGATGGTAATAATTGTGAATGCCATTGTTCATGGTTAATGTAATGAGTCCTTGCTTTGATTAAATTGTATTATACACTAATATACTGGTAGTTTTAATAACTAGAAGAGGTTTATGAGGCTACCATGCCATAATAAGATAGGGTTGTTTTTATGGTTTTCATTGTAGATATTTGAATTGTTTGAGAGAGATTTATTTGGTTGTTGAGAGGATGAATGATAAATTGGGTTTGCGATGAACAATGTTGTGACTCCTACATAGTGCTATTGGCATTGGTTCTTTGTAGAATGGGTTGCTATGCCATTTTGGTTAAATACCAATATCCATAGGTGCTAGGTCTTTAGTGTTGGTCTCGAGGTATTTGACCCCCATGTCTCTTTTAAAATAGAAGTGTCGGATGGACTTTGTAGGGGTCATCTTAGTTCTTTTTTTTTTAACACAGACGGTTTAAGAGATTTTGATTAAAAATATGGCCGAAAATTACAAAGTGCAGAAGTAGACTTCTCCTTTAGCAAGGTAGCATCCATAATGTCCAGATCTTTCTTTACATTCTTATAGTCATGGAGAGGCATTCCAAGTCCATGTGAGCTATAACATTTCACAAACTGTCCTAGAAGTTTTAAGCAGAAGAAAAACATGGCTGAGAAAGTATCTAAGTGTTAGACTACAAAGTACCGGGGCTGCCCCAAAACACAGTATTTCCATAGTTCTTCCATTCCAAAATTCTTGAGCCAAAAAACTTTGAGATAGCAACAAAAAGCATGAACAAACAAGTAGAGACTAGGGGTTGTTGGTGTTCTGGACTGCACCACTGGAGCCTGCAGTCCCATTCTTGTCATGGTTGAGGTCGATGTAATTCCCAGCTTGTCCCATGATTTTCTTCAACTTCTCCAGCTTCTTGTGCAGGCTGTCCGAATCATTGTTGTCCATACCAGCAGTGTGTTTTTTGTGGGGATATCCAAGGACAAGTGTTTCCTCCAGATGCTCCACTTTTCCTACCATCATGCTGTTTTGGTGCTTCACCTCAATATGTGTGGTTTCAGTCAGGGAGTAGAATCGAATGAGTATTTTCTTGAGATCCAAGTTTTCATTCCTTATCAGCCTAACCTGTCCTTCCAGTTCTAGCAGTCGGCTCTTCATTTCTAGCTCGAAACTTGTGAGGCCACCTCTCTCGTCCGCATTCGGCGTGCTTCTCTCCCTGTCAGGCCGATGACACGGGACATGCACAGAGCTCCTATGCACCTCCATGTCGTCGTTATCTTCTTCAACCATCGGATTGGACCTGATGCAAGCAACGTTTGGGCCTCTGATAGTCTTGTTGCACCTAAAACACCGTAGGTAGAGATTGCCCCCAGTCTGAGAGCGCCTATGTTCCATTTTGCAATTTACAGGGTAAATTACAGTGTAGTTCTCAGAGCGCAGGGTCGAAGAAGTTCTCAGAACAAACCTTAATGAGGGAATGTCAGTGAGAGTGTAGAGGATTTCACTGCTGCCTTGTCTAAATACAATCCACTGTCCTCGCATGCTAACCAACTGGTTGGCCGTCCAGACCTCATAAAATTTGGCATGCTTCAGGCAACCGCGGGGAATGTGCTGACCGTCAGGGAAGGTGGTGAAGTGATCGAGAGTCAAGAGATTTGAATTTCTAAAGTTTGGGTTCATGGGTTTAGGCGGTTGAATAAAGAGGATGGGGACCAACAATCCACTTACTAAGGAGGGTTTAAGGGATCCAAACATTGCTAGTGATAACATTATCACAATCCAGATGACCATAAGGGAGTCTGACTCCAGAGTTGGCCAAAATGTCAACTTGTTCATTGAGGTTTCTCAGAACATGAAAAAAGGAGACCTCTTTAAATTCTTTGCTAATGCTGGAGAGGAGTTGATGGAACTTGGAGGTGGGGGATTTCTTCTCTTTCACTATTTTCGTAGCATCTCTAATGACAATGAGTGAGTCTCTGACAAGGTTCAGGCTCTCAATGCCCAGGACTCTAGCATTCTCTAGTCCTTTTATGAGTGCAAGCCACTCTGCGCCATTGTTCGTCTTTCTCCCAATGCCCCAAGCATAAGTTTTCATTTGTTTCCTCGTGGAGTCAAGGATCACTCCCCCCGAACCTACCAACCCTGGATTTCCTTTCAAGGCTCCATCAAAGAGAAGCAAGCTTTCTTTCCGGTTTTTCTTCCAGCCATGGAATTGATCTTTGCTTATGCGCAGCTGCCAGATCTTAGGTCTCGGATTTTTTGGAGGTTTTCTCCAGGAAAATGAGCAGTTTGAGTCAAAAAGGTCGGCAGTCTAGTTCTTTTCTTCAACTGTCAAGGGTTCCTGCTGAATGTGATGCATCCCATGAGTGGTCAGAGATTCTATCCAGAGTGCTTTAGCAGAGGAGAAGACCCAGCTAGGATTTGTGGAGACACCTTCAAAGATTTCTTTATTCCTGGCTGTCCATATTTTCCAACGAATGAATCTAGGAAGAGCTTCCCAAGATTTGGAAAAGTCTAGTTTTCTATGTAGGGATCCCTGGTAGTAATCCTTCCAGTATTTGAATAGGTTGTTCAAGTTTGTAGGAATGATTACAGTAAAATTCAAATTGCTGAAGGCGTGGTTCTAAACCGCATGAGAGAAGCTACAATCAAGAAAGATGTGATCCATGGTTTCCTTTGAGTTTTTGCAGAGGATGCACCAATGGGGTCCTTCTATACCTCACTTTCTTAGGTTCTCCACTGTTAAGATTTTCCTATGTGCAAGAATCCAAAAAAAAGCATTTACTTTAGGTAGCCCATCTTTGTTCCAAGCTTTATCCCATTTGACATATATGATGCTTTCAACCCTGTTGTTATAGACATAATGAAATCCTTCTTTGACTGTGTAGATGCCGGTCCTCTCCCAACCCCTGCGATCCTTAAGATGCTTGTGAGTGGGGCTTTTTTCCTGTAGGATGCCGAGAAAGGCTTCATAGTCCATTCATAGATGGTCAGGGATATCCAGCTCTTTCCAACCGCACCACCTTCCCCTGCTAGTCAAGATTGAAATGTTGAAAAGGGTGTGAATATTATTATGCTCAATCCAGGTTCGAAGCTCTCTCAACTCATGTTGAAAATTGATTGGGGAGTTCCTCTCAAGTTTATCTTTCCACAACTTGACATCTTTTCCATTTCCAACAATCCAATGTATGTTCTCCTGGATGATGAAAGAAGACTTTTTTCAGAGTTCCCATATTGGAGTCCCTTTCTTCCCCATATCCAAGTTCTCTATGCAGCGTTTTCTTGAGCCCGTCATGTGTTTTTTCTTGAGGGTTTGCCTCCACCAGGCATCCTGCTCAGCTGCGATTCTCCAAAGGATTTTGGCACCGAGCGTTAGGTTCATGAAGAGAGGATTTTTGACACCTGCCCCGCTGCAATTCTTTGGACTACAAATTGTGTCCTAGCTTATTAAGTGATATTTCCTGGTGTTATTTGTCTTGCCACCTTGCCAAAGGAACTTGCGTAATCCCCTGTTTATTTCCTAGATAATTTGACTAGGAGCTAGCGATAAGGAGAAAACATAGATTGGATACGCCGTCAGAATGGATTTGATGAGGTTTAGCTTGCCTACAGGGTTTAGCTAGCTGAATCCCTAGGAGTTGATTTTTGATTTAATTTTTTCCACCAGCCCTTGCCAATCTGCTTTATTTTTGTTCCCCTTGAAAATAGGAATTCCCAGGTAGTTGAAAGAGTTCCAAGTTGAAGTACCTTCAAATCCAAGAACTCTAGCAGTCCTTGCCATGACGCCTGGTGGACAGTTCCAACCATAAATCATTGAATTTCCCTCATTGACTTTACCATCAAACGCATCCAAGAAGGTATTGAGGGAATTTTTAAATCTCCCAATTATGATGGTTAAGGCACTCCCAAGTAGAATTGTATCATCTGCAAACTGAGCGTTATTAGCGGCACACACTCCTCGAGATATTTTTAAACCTTTCAATTCCCCACTATCCTGAAGACGTTTCAGTCTTCTACTGAGGGAATCAACAACCATGGTGTAGAGGAAAGGGGATAAAGGACATCCCTTCCTAATTCCCCGAGAAGCTTTGAAGAAATTGGTTGGCCTGCCGTTAACCAGCGGTGCAATCCAGGGACTGCTTATGCATGCCTTGATCCACCTAATGAATCTTGTGGAGAAGCCAAACCTTGCCATAATTTCAAATAGGAAAAAATGATTAACTTTGTCAAAAGCACTAGCCATATCGAGTTTGATTTCCATACCTTGATGATTGTGCTCCATGCTAGAGTGAATGGCCTCCTTTACAATGATAATATTGTCCAGAATTTGTCGTCCCGTGATGAAGCCACCTTAGGTTTCCGATATGATGTTTCCCATAACCTTCTTCATTCTTGTGGCTAATATTTTAGCAAGAATTTTGTAAGACGTGTTGCAAAGCGAGATAAGCCTGAATCGGTTGACTGAAAGTGGATGCTTGTCTTTAGGGATCAGGGTGAGGAAAGAGGAGTTTGTGGCTCCTCCAACTTTATCCTTTTTCTGCGTCCAATTTAGTATTTTCTTCATATCTTCTTTGATTATATCCCATGCAGCACGATAAAAATTTATAGTAAATCCATCAGGGCCAGGTGCTTTGTGAGTCTGAAGCGAGCAAATGGCATTTTTTATTTCATACTCCATTATCGGTTTTGAGAGGTCTCGATTTTCATCATCCGAGATGAGAGCAGGGATATCAGACAGGAGGTCTGCTTGTGCTTCAGGATCGGCCTCATGCTTGTCTAAGAAGAGCTCCTGGAAATGCTGGAAGATGTGCTCCTTGATTTTTTCTTGAGATTGGATTTTGGTGCCATATCTGTCTTTGAGTTCCTTTATTATATTGTGACTAAGCCTGGCTTTGGTTTTCCTATGAAAGTAAACTGTGTTGCTATCTCCCCCTTTGATCCAGAGTTGCCTAGACTTAATGCGCCATTCCTCCTCTTCCTTCAGGACAACACTGAGGATTTTCTTATTAAGATCTTGTCCGTTGAAGATGAGTGTAGGGGTAGCTTCTACCTTTTCCATCTCAGATTGCAAGATGGCAAGTTCACTTTGAAACTGCTTCTTTAGATGACCAGGGTCTTTGTGTTCTCTTTTAGCCCAGTTCTTAAAGGTGTAGCGAACGTTTCTAAGCTTGCTTTCCCATATAAAGCTTGGAGAGCCAGAGCACGGGAGGTTCCATACCGAAACTATTGTTGATGTATATGTAACTTCGGAATGTATTTCACATATATGTATATTGTATTCCTATAGAGATGGTATTATTCCTCTATAAGGAAGTGTCGTCATTTAGATTGTAAGTGTCGTAACTTATACTTGATGGGTTATTAGACCACCTTGTTTGGGGTCGGCCCTGTATAAGTCATGTGGGTCAAAGGGTTATTAGACCACCCTATTGGGGGTCGGCCATGTGGGTCAAAGGGTTATTAGACCACCCTATTGGGGGTCGGCCCACTCAGCATTATGTTATGTGGTTAAGTTAGAGCCGACATGAGTTAGGTAAAAAGGCAAGTCAAGTCAAGTATAAATAGAGTGTGGGAGGCACTCTATTTGCTCACTCACTTCTCACACATGCACTCAAGGAGGAGTGGCGCACTTATGGAGGAGGAGGATCTGCTGCTAGGTTATGGCTATCTCTCTTGGTTGGTTGTATCATTGCTCTATCTATCTCTGAGGAAGTTATTGGGGTTTTTCACCTTTATGGTTTTCCCCAAGTAAATCTTTGTGTCTCTTGTGTGCTTGCATTATTGTGATTGATATGCTGTAGATATGCTGTACATGTTGTTCTCTCAGTTAAGATCCTAGATCATATTGAAGTAAATTCAGAAAAATTAACATGGTATCAGAGCTAGCCTGAAAGAAGGCATGATATGGCATGTATGACACTTGTTGCACTTACGATGCTAGGGCTTGATATAGTAAAAACCAGTCGTCGTATCACTTTCGCTATAAATCCGTTTTGGCAAAGGTTTCGGATCTAAAATTGTTACAGGTCGAAGATAAAATCTCCAGGTACCTTGTGTCCAAAGGACAACCTCTAATTCGTTGTACTTTGTGATTTATGATCTGTACAATATAGGGTTTCTGCCTCTTCCAGATCTGAGTCAAAATCAGGTGACCTTGGGAAAAAGGTCATAACTTGGGCTAGGAAGCTAGAAATGAAATTTCGTGAAAAGTGACAGGTATTACACAGGCCGAGCTATCTCAGAAAACTTTTTCAGAGGCCGAAGGTCAAACAGTGACACGTGGAACTCCGTACAAGTTCGCTCTCCTGTATTATCCCATAAACAGGTCACGTTGCGACACTTGGAATATCTCTCTCTCAGAGAATCCAATTGAGGTCAGACCTGTCAGGATGGAAATATAACAGGCCGAGCTATCTCAGAAAACTTTTTCAGAGGCCAAAGGTCAAACAGTGACACGTGGCACGCCGTACAAGTTCGCTCTCCTGTATTTTCCCAAAACAGGTCACGTTGCGACATTTGGCATAACTCTCTCTCAGAACATCCAATTGAGGTCAGACCTGTCAGGATGGAAAGCTAACAGGTCAGGCTATCTCAGAAAACTTTTTCAGACCCTGTGGATCAAAAATTTCGGAGTTACACTAGAAACAATCAGGTACATATTTCTGTCAAAACAGAATTATTTTTTGGTACCTTCATTCATGGCTTCCGGAATTTAGGGCTTTGAAGAAAGTTGGAATTTTTGTAATCGGAGACCACGGCTGGATGCTACTCATTAAAATATAAATTTAGAGACCAAGATCAGAATTTTTGGCTGGGTAGAAGGCCGGGTTTGATCAGACCCTAGTTCGGGACTTTGATCAGAAAAATGGAAAATTAGGGCTTCTGTAAAAATGGGAATTTTTGAAATCTGTGACCACGGCTGGAAGCTCCTCAGAAAAATAGAAGCTTAGAGCTTTGGATCAAACATTTTGATTGGGTAGAAGAGTGGGCTTCATCAAACCCCAGTTCAGGGTCACGTCCAGTGAATCTGGAAGTTTCAAAGGCAAAATTGAGGAGTGAAACTTTGCAGTCTTCAAATTCTGAATATACCAGTTTGATCAGTTCATCAAGGCGCATATTCCTATCCTTTCGGAAGTTTGAAATTCAAAGTTTGAATTTTTTGGGTCTCTCTGACAAACCCATATCCAGCTCCAGGTCCAGTTCTTGCAAATCAAGTGGATTGGGTTGATCCTAGAAGAAGATGGATTGGTCACTTGCATAAGTGAAGAAGTTCCTGTTTCAGAGGGAGATGAGGCTAAGGCCTTACATAAGAAGATTACAAGTGATCTTGACAGGTATGACTCATCGAGGTATGTTTTGAGATTTGTTCATAATTAAGTTTATGGTATGTTTGTCTTCATGTTATCACGGTTAGTACAATCTTGATTTTAGACTTATCATATCACCTTAATAAAATTATGAATGCATGATAGAAGTCATTCATTTATTAGGAGTATGAAACTTATGTTTGTACTAACACATTGTGATGTTGTATGAGTTTTATGTTGTCTACTAACATGAAAGGTACACCAAGAAGACAAATCATGTTCTGGTTCAAGAACATATGATCATGATGACATGAGGACAAAGATTCATCCATTGCCATGGATCTCATAAGAGATCCATTCTCGAGGTATGTATAACTTGGTTTTATAATGGTTAACTTATGAGACATGCAGGTTACTAGCACAAGTCACTAAAGAGAACCAGAAGACATTATGCGGGTATGTTAGACATAAATAGCTAGCATGCTAATCCAGGTATGTTTTTCCTATATCAAGATAGAATCCTACCTTGGGATAGAATCTTATACTATTGTTGATAATGATTATTCATGAAGTCATAGGTTTGAATAATCATGATTGTATGCATATTATGTTTCTTACCATAATTGATGATATGACTAACCAAAAGAATCATGATGGTATAGGTTTGAATAATCACAGGTTTTATGCATTTTATATATCTTATCTTTATTGATGATTCAACTAATCTGAAGAGTCATATGTTTGAGTAATTACAGGTTTAGACATGTTATGTTTCTTATGATTTGAATAACCATAAGAATCCTACATAAACCTTGAATGCTAATGCTTATTATTTCTGTTTGAAATGATCATGACTATACATGCTTGAGATTATTGTGTTTTAATAGTATACTAATGAATGTATGATTTTATATGAAATCACAAGGATAACACAATCATGATACTAATAAGCATGCATAGGGACCAAGGACGAATATGAGTTCAAGAACAGGTAATTCAAGAAGCAAAGATCAAGAGGGAGCACACTCCAGTTGCTCCTGCAAGAAAGCAAAGGAGCACACTCCAGTTGTTCCTGCAAGAAAGCAAAGGAGCACACTCCAGTTATTCCTGCAAGAAAGAAAAGGAGCACACTTCAGTAGTTTCTGCAAGGATGCAGATATTCAGAGGGAGTTGACCATCTTTCCACAACAGAAAGGTGTAGAAGAAGCTACTTCAGATTAGGACTCCAGCAGCTCCTGTAAGGAAGCAAAGACTCAGAGGGAGTCCACCCAACGAACAAACAAAGATAAGTATTTTAATTTCTTGCATATTTGTCTGTTTAAATAAAATTGTTCAATGATGTATATGCTCATGTTCTTAGACTTAGGATATGTATTGTGCATATTAGAATAATTACATTAATGAACAGTACACTACTAATATGCATGGGTAAGTAGCCTATGGCACTGTACAACATTCCATTGCTACTTATCTAGAATGAAACCTCTTTGCTGACATGTTGGGAGTTGTGCACACTCTTAACAATGTTCTGGTAGAGATTGGAAGGCATCTAGAAAGTTACGGGATATGGATAAATGTTGTATTGTAGCATTGGCTAAGATAATTGCATGACTGTATGGCATATTTATTTATGTGTAAGAATTTCTTCTGAAAACTATGAGATGTTTTCTAATCATGCAATTTAACTTGTTGTGTAGGAAAGATCGTATGCCATCTCCTACAAAAGAAGAACTACAACATTTGTTCAGCAACAAATTATCTATTGAAGATATTGAAGTTCCCAGGATATGGGAAGAATGCCATGATCCGTCGATCATGAAGAACGATGTTTGGGATGCGGTCCCAAGATGTGAAAGGAAGTTTGTTATGACTTCCAAATGGAACTATCAGATCAAGCATGTTGCAGATGGCAGCATTAAGAAATATAAAAGTGATGAAATAGAAGATGCACCAGATGGATTTCAAGACAGCATGGTGCAGTCTTATATGTGTGCAGAACTTGGTGAAGATAGATTGATTTCCAACATGCAGCAGAATCTTGCTGCCAAGTTCGAGATGAAAGATTTGGGAATGATGCACTATTTCCTAGGTATGGAGGTGTGGCAGAATGCAGGTGGGATCTTCCTTGGTCAAGGGAAGTACACAGTAGATATCCTGAAGAGATTTGGGATGATGGATTGCAAAGCCATGGCCACACCTATGGCATCGAATCTGAAGCTTCTTTGTGATGCTTCATCTGAGCCAGTTGATGTTTCTATGTATCGTCAGATTATTGGGTCCTTGATGTACCTGACGAACACGAGACCAGATATTTGCTTTGCTGTGAACACATTGAGCCAGTTCCTGACGGATCCGAGGAGTGTTCACCTGGTTGCTGTAAAGCATGTTCTGAGGTACCTGAAGGGTACAGTGGATTATGGGCTCAGATATGAGGCGAATCAAAAGTTTAACCTGCAGGGTTATGTTGATTCAAATTGGGCTGGCAATGCTGCAGATAGGAAGAGCACATATGGGTGTTGCTTCAGTATGGGATCAGGTGTGATCTCTTGGTTTAGCAGGAAGCAATCCTGCGTAGCACTGAGTACAGCTGAGGCAGAGTATGTTGCAGCCTGTTCAGCTAGTTGTGAGGCAGTATGGCTACGGAAGCTACTGTCTGAGTTATTTGATCTCCCGTTGGAAGCTACTGGTATCTTCTGTGATAACCAGAGTTGTGTGAAGCTGTCCGAGAACCCAGTGTTTCATGACAGGTCGAAACACATAGAGATCAAATACCACTATATCAGGGAGATGGTGCAGAGAGGAGCAGTGAAGCTCCTGTATGTTGCGACGGATGAGCAGATTGCAGATGTGCTGACGAAGCCACTAGCCAGGGTGAAGTTCGAGTACTTCAGAGAGAGGCCTGGCGTTCTTCAGATCGAGGACACTTCGAGGAAGAAGTGATGGACACATTTGCTGAAGCCATTCCAAGCATGTTGGAAGGAGGATCCTTCACATGGCTGTGGATGTAAGCGCTGGATGATGAACATCAGGATGATGTTCTGGTTTCTGCTTGGATATGATCAGTTGGATCATTTTTATGTATGTATGTACGCATCATGTTGGATGCTTGGATATGATCAGTTGGATCATTTTTTTGTATGTATGTACGCATCATGTTGGATGCTTGGACCATGTATCTGTATATGTATCAGGTGGATACATTGTATGATCAGGTGGATCATGTATTGTGATATGTATCATGTATTTGTATTTGTATCAGGTGGATACATTGATGATCAGGAGGATCATGTATGATGATATGTATCAGGTAGATACTTGGTATGCATCAGGTAGATGCATTGATGATCAAGAGGATCATGTATGATGATATGTATCATGTATTTGTATCAGGTGGATACATTGTATGATCAGGAGGATCATGTATGATGATATGTATCAGGTAGATACTTGGTATGCATCAGGTAGATGCATTGATGATCAGGATGATCATAGATGACGAGCTTCAGGATGTTGCTCCAGATGACATGCAGCAGGATGTTGCATTGATGATCAGGATGATCATAGATGACGAGCTTCAGTATGTTGCTCCAGATGACATGCAGCAGGACGTTGCAGTGATGATGATCAGGATGATCATGGATACATTAGGATGATGTATGGTGAGTATCAGGTTGATACTCTGTGGCCGTGGATCAGGTTGTGCAGATGAGCATGTAATTCGGTGCCCTGGGAGATTTGCAGATGGTCTTTTGAGGTTTTGCCTATGGCATGTAATTCGGTGCCCTGGGACATCTGGCAAATGCTCTTTCGAGGTTTTGCTCTGGGAGGACATGTAATTCGGTGCCCTGGGAGATCTGCAGATAGTCTTTCGAGGTTTTGCCTATGGCATGTAATTCGGTTCCCTGGGATATCTGGCAGATGCTCTTTCGAGGTTTTGTCCTATGGCATGTAATTCGGTGCCCTGGGAGATCTGCAGATAGTCTTTCGAGGTTTTGCCTATGGCATGTAATTCGGTTCCCTGGGATATCTGGCAGATGCTCTTGCGAGGTTTTGCCATGACCACATGTAATTCGGTGCCCTGGGAGATCTGCAGATAGTCTTTCGAGGTTTTGCCTATGGCATGTAATTCGGTTCCCTGGGATATCTGGCAGATGCTCTTGCGAGGTTTTGTGGTGAGGTCACATGTAATTCAGTGCCCTGGGAGATCCTATAGGTAGAGCTGTGTGCTCATAACAGCCTGGGATGCTCTTTCGAGGTTTTGTGACGCACGTAAAAGTCCTGAGGATTCCACAGTATGGTCAGTGATGACGAAGACCTGCAGGTGGTGGGCCTACATCCAGTATGAAAAAGGACTGGCTCTGTAGAACTTCCTATGACGAGTAGATTCAGAGATTGATTGAGATAGCAGCAGCAGTGACGATGATGATGACTCGATGATGATTATCCGGTGACGATGATCTAGAGAAGATGACTTGTGCTAGAAGAACTGTGCTGAGAAATACCTTCCTAGTTAAGAGGGAGTGTTGATGTATATGTAACTTCGGAATGTATTTCACATATATGTATATTGTATTCCTATAGAGATGGTATTATTCCTCTATAAGGAAGTGTCGTCATTTAGATTGTAAGTGTCGTAACTTATACTTGATGGGTTATTAGACCACCTTGTTTGGGGTCGGCCCTGTATAAGTCATGTGGGTCAAAGGGTTATTAGACCACCCTATTGGGGGTCGGCCATGTGGGTCAAAGGGTTATTAGACCACCCTATTGGGGGTCGGCCCACTCAGCATTATGTTATGTGGTTAAGTTAGAGCCGACATGAGTTAGGTAAAAAGGCAAGTCAAGTCAAGTATAAATAGAGTGCGGGAGGCACTCTATTTGCTCACTCACTTCTCACACATGCACTCAAGGAGGAGTGGCGCACTTATGGAGGAGGAGGATCTGCTGCTAGGTTATGGCTATCTCTCTTGGTTGGTTGTATCATTGCTCTATCTATCTCTGAGGAAGTTATTGGGGTTTTTCACCTTTATGGTTTTCCCCAAGTAAATCTTTGTGTCTCTTGTGTGCTTGCATTATTGTGATTGATATGCTGTAGATATGCTGTACATGTTGTTCTCTCAGTTAAGATCCTAGATCATATTGAAGTAAATTCAGAAAAATTAACAACTATGAGGTTCATGGAATCCCCATCCAGAAGCTAAGCAGGGTTAAAACGAAACGGAATAGGACCGAGGTCAGCAGGGGAAGAGATGGATAGCGAAATTGGTTTATGGTCCGAGATTGTTGATGGGACGACAAAAGAGACAGGAATAAGATTTTTCTGTAGAAGAGATGAGCTGATCAAGAACCGGTCCAACCTAGCTGCAATATGTCCAACTCCATTCCTTCTATTATTCCATGTGAAGTTGCCATTGTTTGAGAGGTGGATCCATCAAATCTAAGTCAGAGACTAAGTCCTCAAGGTTTTCCCCAAAGGGGTCGTGAACCCTGGATCCTCCACACTTCAATCTGAGACTTTGTGACATTAAAATCCCCTGCTATGATGAGATCTCTTTTATTTACAACGTCTTTAAGAGAGGCTAAACTGTTCCATAAAGACTGCTTGTCTTTGTAATGGGAAGGACCATAAACATTACAAACGTAGAAAACATTGGGATCATCCTTAATGCCAAATTTACTAAGTATCCAGTGCTGACATTCCTTAATAGTATTACTGTAATAATTACTTGAAAAAAGAGTCACGATTCCTCCGGATACTCCTATGGATCTCACCGCACTTCCATGGTTGTCCTTCCAAAAGAGATGTGAGAGCGCCATGACCTCCACATCACTCATTTTAGTCTCTTGGATAAATAGGATATATGGTGTTTTGGTTTTGATTATTTCTCTCATTGCTTTCACTTTGATCGAACCCCCTAGACCCCTACAGTTTCAAGAGACTAGCTTCATTACTTCTTTGCCTGTTGAGAGCCTGCTCGGGCTCTTCCTTCTGATTTGCTAGTGCCTGTAGAAGATTGTAGAAACTTTGTCTCCTCTATGATTTTTTTCCTTCCTAGCTCCATTTCCCTTTCCGCTTCTTGTTCGCGATGGAATCTTAGAGAATTTCTGCCTTAGGTGTTGGAGGGAGGGCCAAAATCTAAGTGCTCATGACACCCATTTGAGGACTCTAGGGAGACCGAGAAAGGAGTGACTTTGCTCTGTTTGACCACCACAGCCCACGAGCTACCAGGAGGTGGGGAGTCTTCCAGTGTAGGATCCATTCTGCCAGGTATCACTGATTGGTCAACCATGCTGGGGTTTGAAGGGTCATTTTGTTTTGCTACAACTTCAATTGTTTGAATTTCTGCTTCAGGGATCTCACCCTCTTCAACACTCAGCATAGCGAACTGATTGCTAGAGGGAGGATTTCCACCAGCTTGGGAAGGCTCAGGAGTTGGCACCGATGGGGGGATCTTTGGGTCGGGATTTTGGGCCATTGATTTTTTCCCTTTTTTAACCTAATGCCAGTCTTCTTCCTGCGGTTTTTCCAGTGCTTCCTTTGCCGCTTTAGGGCAATTTTTTACAAAATGTCCATATTCATGAAATTTGTTACATTTGAAGGGGAGCTGCTCGTAATTGACCTTCTGTTCATATTCCCATCTGTCCATACAAAGGAAAACTATCTCTGGAAGACCCTTTTCCAGATCCACCTACACACAGATTCTTGCACAGGAGAAAAAGGGTCCTTTTGGTTCCGCTTTGTCAATGTACTTGCCGAGGGAGTTCCCAATCACCTGAAGAGATTCATCATTCCAGTAGTGCAGAGGAAGGTGAGGGAGGCGAACCCATACCGGGATGACTGATGGAACGTCCTTGTCAGGGTCAAAAGATAAGCTCCATCGATTTAGGTATAGACCCCTAGGCCCCATGAAATATGGGCCGCTTCTGAAAATCAGATCGCGGTCTTTTTTTGCTTCAAAGAGAAATGTGAAGAATCCTTTGCCACAAAAACAGTGATGAATTTCCCCAGAAATCATTGGCATCCAATATTTTTTAATCCAAGTATCCATGGATTTGGGATACGGCCAGATCCCAGTGAATTGCCCGATTAGCCCACGTTCATTCAAAGCTAAAGCTTTCATTCTTGAAGCAGTCGACATGATCTGTATTTTAGGAGCCACCGAACGCTTGACAAACTTGCCACCATAGGAGGTAGCAGGGGCCGAAGGAGGGGGGTTTGAGGAAACCAACTCCCGGAAGGCAGCGTCGGTCGTTTGGATTAGGATCCAAAGGGGGGTCCATCCCTAGGTCATAGGGAGAGCCCAGGAAGGAGTAGGGCAACACGAGGCCAGCAGCGGCGCTAGGGCAGTAGCAGCAGCGACGCTAGGTTTAACAACTTGAGAATCATTAACGTGATAACCAACTACACCACCCAGACAGTTACATCTTAGTTCTGATTTGTTAGTTTCTATACATTTAATATGATAATTGTGAAGGTGCCATTGTTCATGGTGAATGTAATGAGTCATTGATTTGATTAAAGTGTATTATACACTAATATAATGGTAGTTTTAATAACTGGAAGAGGTTTTTTAGGCTACAAGACCATAATAGAATATGGTTGTTTTTATGGTTTTCATTGTAGATATTTGACTTGTTTGAGAGAGATTTATTGGGTTGTTGAGTGGATGAAGGATAAATTGGGGTTTTGATGACCAATTTTATGTCTACTCCATAGTGTTATTGTCATTGGTTCTTTGTAGATTGGGTTTCTATGGAATTTTGGTTAAATACCGATATCCATAGGTGATATGTCATTAATGTTGGTCTTCAGGTCTTCTATCTCCATGTCTCTTTTGAAATAGAAGTGTGGGATGGACTTTGTAGTGCTCATCCTAGTTCTGATCTGTTAGTTTCTATACATTTAATATGATAGCCCGTACAATTAGTAATTGTGAAGGTGTCATTACTCATGGTGAATGTAATGAGTGCTTGCTTTGATTAAAGTGTATTATACACTAATATACTAGTAGTTTTAATAAACGGAAGAGGTTTTTTAGGCTACAAGGCCATAATAGGATAGGGTTGTTTTTATGGTTTTCATTGTAGATATTTGACTTGTTCGAGAGATATTTATTGGGTTGTTGAGAGGAAGAGGGATAAATTGGATTTTTGATGAACAATTTTATGACTGCTCCATAGTGTTATTGTCATTGGTGCTTGGTAGATTGGGTTTCTATGGCATTTTAGTTAAGGAGCGATAACCACAGGTGATATCTCTTTAGTGTTGGTCTTTAGGTCTTCAACCTCCATGTCTATTTTGAAATAGGTGTGTGGGATGAACTTTGTAGGGCTCATCCTAGTTCTAATCTGTCTGTTAGTGTTCATTAGATTCTATATCTTTATGTCACCCATCGGCCCCAGTCAAAACAACACACAACATTGAGAGGGTTCCGAAACATGCATGAAAAGGGCCTGAAGAAGGCCAATAATGGACCTTATAAAGTGTTGCATGGGGGAAGACTTGGTGTCTTTCATGAGGGTTTAGTCATATCCATCATAACAAATTGTTTTAAGGTAGCAATGATTTTGTTACGAATGTGTTAAGGTATCAGCTTATAATGTGTGAAGGATTCCAAACTTTCCTTTGCATTTAGGGGATTTGAACCTTTCACTTCCTTCAGAACTATTTTAAGGTAGCACTATTTTTGTGCCCTAGATAAATTAACAAATTTATAGATCAAAAGATGAGTGAGAAAAGTCGTGACATAGGATGATGATTTAGGTGTTCATTTTATTCCATTACAGAAATGGTCCCAATTTTGGTAGTGCTTAAGTCCTGAACTTACAACTCTATCATGAAGAAAATGAAGAAAATAGCTCTATAATGCACTTCAAAGTATAAGCTTATCAAGATATTTCCAATGAGGCATCACATAAGCATTAAGTTTAACTTATAAATTTGCTATTAAGAAACATGGCTTATATTCTTTGCTATAAAGCAAGAAACTACATGATATGTCCATGCTCACTAAAAATGCAAATAACAATTTGAAAAACCATAAATTTATGCAAATTTTAGAATCATTTAAGACTAATACCCTTTAGAGTTTGAAGAAGATCCTCTATTCTCTATTCTCTGTTCAGATCATCCTAACCATATTCTCTATCATCTCAAGTGAACCAAGCAACACTTCTTCAATTACATTTCTTGCATCTCCTGCATCTCCTTTTTCTTTAGTTCAGAGTTTGCCAAAAGTGTGATGTAGTCATCTGATATAAGTAGTTGTGAACTTCTGCTTAATCAAATAAAATATGTTGTACCTTCCCTTTCCTTTTTTCTCACTTTCTCCACTGGTATCCTTAGGAATTGTCCAAGAAGTGGGGAGCCACTTGGCTGGTTTTCAGTAACAATTTGGATTTCTGTCTCGTTTGCACCACCTACACCCTGTTCTTCATTCCATGCAATGTCTTCTTCTACACCATCTACATCCATGTAATAGTGGACAAATTCATTGTTCATGTATGTTGGTAGCCGAAGGCACGCCAAGGATTTCTTCATTGGTTCTACTAAAAATATGTCTATTCATATTCATCATTGCATCTGCTAACCACTCGGGCTGCAGTACATAACTTGGCAATGTCAATTGCTCTTCTATGCTTTGTTGTGCGTCACAACCTTCAACCATAACCGGTTTAGTAGAGTCAATATGTAGATACCCTAGATGTTTTTTTTGTGTGTTTGGTGTATTCCAAATCCTATGCTTGATTTAGCTGCTTCATCAACAACATCAGTAGCATTGACGTGACCATCATATTGAGTTTCATTGAATTGTTCATCGTCATCACCCAATGGTTGGCCCTGCCCTTGTGAGAGGGATAAGATGTTTTCCACAATAGTTGCATATTATGCATCATCTACACCTTCGAATGCTTGGCTACAAGCCATGTCATTGATGAGAGAATCATAAATTAGTGGCCATATTCCAGTTCGCTTAAATCCAACCTTGATATTTGAGGGTGTCGACACCCTTTTATAAGCATTACTTGCAAGTTATTCCAATTTATCCCTTTTGACCTCTATCCTAGGGTTCTTATCCATCCATGATGCTCTCTTAGTCCTGAAGTAACACTTAAATAGATCTAACATACTCACGTCAAGTGGATGCAACGTATGCGTAGCATGTGCCGGTAGAGTCAACAAGTCAATTCCCATCCTGCTTGCCTCTTGAATGGTTTATAGAGCTATGTGGCTTCCATGGCCATAAAAAATTAGTAGGTGTCTATTTTTAGGAGATACACCACTCGACGCGGATGCAGAAACATATAAAATCCAATTCATGAACAATTCTTTAGTCATCCATGCATTGGGATGAGAATCCATGCATGCTCCTGGCTCATTTCTTGATGTAGTTATTCAGATGGGTCTTTCCCTTGAACAAGTAGAATATAGGGATCGATGATATGATTGCATCTATGCAACATATAATAGTAATCCACTCCCCTCTCTTAGGAAAAATTTTCGGCAAATTATTGTTGCCTCTCTTGGAAACTACCCGCATGCCACAATTCTCGCCCGCTTGCAATCCCATTTCATCACAGTCCCATATACAGGCTGGACGATATGGTTGATTGTCATATGCACTTGACATAGTGTCATAGAACTTGGCGACAAATGTAGGACAAAAATTCAAATTAATGTCTCTATCTAGGCCCTATGTTGTTTGCAAGACAAGATCTGGGTGTCTAGCCTTGAAACCTGCCCACCATGATTTCTCAAGAAACCCATCTCTTAATGGATTTGGCCTTGACTAACATATTTGAGCCACATTCGATTTAAGTTGTATCAAATCCATCCCATGGCTCACGTTGGCCATCTCCTTACACCAAACAACCACTTCCTCTTCCTCCTTTTCAATGAAGACTATAAAAGGCCCTCTTCTATTTGTATTAGTCAGACCATTCATCTAATAATGCAAATACGTAAGTCCAATCCCAATTTTTCTTGAAGTTTCTCTCACTGAATAACCATTGAATTCTACGTCATTAATTACTTTCAACGTGTCCTCTTTTGTCCAGCCCCTGATAGCATTGATATTCTTGCTTGAACCAACTCCATGCACATTGGTTGGTGGTGTAGCGACATCGAATGAATTTTCCTGGGGATGATTTTGAATGTTTGTATTGGCATTTTCTTTCCTTATGTTTGATGGTTGATCGGAAGCAAATGCATTTGTATTGTCATTGTGCTCTATTTCTTCATTTGATTCAGTACACCGTATTTATGCACCCCTAGTCGATCGTCTTTGTTCCCTCGCTTGCTCAACATGTTTCCCTCTTTCCATAACTATATAAATATGTATTACAGTGACATCCATTACTGTTTGTCTATTGGATGGACACATAATAAATCTATCGGATGCATGTACAGTTGTATAAATTTGAGTCTATCCTTCAACAATAGAGATAGTAGGGTTGCTTGTTAGTTTTCCTTGGTATCCAATTTGTACTTGATATTAGTTTATGAATAAATTCAAAGCCATATAAATATGATTGTTTACAGTGTCACTTGTTCTTCTCTTCCCTAAAATACCTGGCAGCTGATTGTTCTCTTTGAGGATTAAGAAGTAGTGTTACACTCACATGTTATCTTTCTTGTTTCTATGCTATGTTCTGTTCTTGTTTTAGGGGTGTGCACAACAGTCAGTTTCTTTTGGTAGCCATTAGCACAAATAGTTTTTTATCTAACAACTAAATCTCCACTAAAGCACTAGAGTGGATAAATGCCTAGGGCTCATATCTCCTCAAGCAGCAATTGAGATAAGAATAGAAATTCGAAACAGCATGGGGTCCTAAGAACTTAAATTTTTTTTTTCCATTTCTATAAGGCATTTTTAACAAAGAGTGTCTAAAGGATTGTACATGGGAAAGGGTTTTGGTGCTTTGTTGTGAAGGAAAAATACATACATTCAGACTCAATGGAATCCTATATTAGAAGCACCATTAAAATTTTTCATAACATCTATGTAAAGTGGGATAAATTCTTGTTTTTTATTTGATAGAGAATAGGGTTGCTTGGTTCACTTGAAACCATATGGTTAGGATGATCTATTACATTTTTTTGCCAGGATTGCAATTTTGCATTGTAATACCTATAGTATGGGGGACTTAGAAGTGTTATCTAGCATGGCATATCTCATTCACGAGCTCATTTCTAGAGTACTATGAGGATTATGTCGACATTCTTGACCTAATATGTAGCGTTCTTATATATATGGGCATATTGAACAAACATATTCCTGGTCATTACAACTACAAGTATGACATTGAAGATCTTGCATTATAGATCTCGAGTGATTCTTATCTATATCTAAAGAGAGAAGAGGGAAATATTTTCAGGTAAGAACATGCAATATGCTTCATCTTAGAGTTGAATCCTTAGACTTTATATAGTTCAGTTGTAATCAAACATATGCTTATGCTTTATGTTGTGTTTTTTATTAATAGTAATGGACATAGTGTATTAATAGGCTTGTGCACAACTATGATGTATATAGTTTGTGTTGGCACTTTGATTCAGTTGTCATTGATGGTTGGAAAGCAACGACTGAGTTTTTAAATACAAGAAAATAATGTTGTTAGACAAGCTATGACTCAGATAGCTGCAACTCAGACAACTGCGACTCAGAAAAGCTATAACTCAGACAACTGTGACTCGGATGGCTGCGACTCAGACGGCTGTGACTCAGACGGCTGAGACTCAGACGACCATGACTCAGATAAGAACACAGTGATTTGTGTCTCGATTTGCGGGCAGCTGGAGATGAATCTCAAAACTCTGGGACATGGGTTTTGTGCAAAACGGCCTCATTTACTTGACTCACAAGGAAATCACCAAAAAAAGCTACGGTTTGAGCTATACAAGTGGTTCTCTGAACATGTAATTCTCATATTTACTATTACGGCTGGTTTTACAAATTAGCAATTGGTTGAAATCGTTGTGACTCAAACAACCGTGACTCAAACAAGCTGCGACTCACAAACATTTATTTTTTTAATTAGTCAGTTATAGCGTGTAAACTCTGGAATTCAAAGAGACAGTTAAAATGTCAGTTAAGCGTGTAAATTCTGGAAGTTAAAGAGACAGTTTCAGTTTAGAATTGGTATATCTGGAAGTTAAAGAGACCGAGGCATATAACTTCAGCATCTATAAAAAAAACAATTGATGAGAACAAAATTAATGTGAGATTTGAGAGGATGAAGAGGAGTGGTTGCTGATGAAGCTGTAATTCAAAGAAAACATTTCAAACAGAAATATATGGCTTGATTTAATGAAGAACAAAATGCCCAGAAACTCAAGTTGTAGCAGCACAGAACAAAAATGAAAATGGTATGTACTGATATATTTGAATCAGTGTGATATAGTTGACTGGAAAATTCTTAACAATTCATAAGAAAAATGTGTGGCTCGATTTAATGAAAAATAGAATGCCTAGAAACCCAAGCTGTAGCAGCACAGAACAAAATAAAATAAAATGAAAAGAGTATGTATTGATTTATTTGAACCAGTGTGACATAATCAACTGAAAAATTCTTGCTAGGGTGGAAGGGAGGTGCTAGGGAGTATTTTTGCCCTCATATTTCAGTGGGTGCTGAAGGAGAAGAGTTGGTGCTCTTTTACAAGTGGGTGCTTGTAATTCGAAGGTTGTAGCCTCATTTGAGTAGAAGCTCAAAGATAAAAAAGATGTACAAGAGTTGAAGCTTTCCTGACATCCTAAGAAGAAGAGGTTTTTTTCCTTTATGGGTTTCCTCATGAAAAATCTGTGTCTATGTGTATATTTGTGTGATTGAATGATTATACTATGCCTATATATTAAATCTACTGCAATGAACTTTCTGCTGTTAAAAGAATGAATGTAAAGGTTTTGACAACACCCTGACTGCTATACGATATCAAGGAAGAGATTTTTAAATATTGTTTAAGCTTATTAATTAACTGATTCACCCCCCCCTCTCAGTTCATTGATACTTTCAACAGTTTGGTTGTCAACTAATAGACATCTTAAGCAACCAATAGCTTGGTTAGGTATAAGTCTAGTAGCGAAGGGCTTTTTAGCTGAGTATAGTAAGGGAAATATTCTCAGGTAGAAAGACTGGATGTGCTTCCTCCTAGAGTGGTTTTAGTGTGCACAGTTTTAGATCCACTAATTCTATATCATCATTGTACTAAGTTGTTGATATGTACCATAGATGTTTACCATAGATACTCTTGACATAGTCTATATTCTCACATCTAAATAGGTGGGCATATTCGTGGGATCCCTCACAGGATATATAGGGAGAATTCTAAACTTCTTTTTACTCCAATCAGGCCCATGGAGGAAGTAGAGTTCCCAACAATGCCAATGGTAATAACCCATGTGATGAAAAACCTGTTATGTGTAGGTAAACTCAGATACTTTCTTGGGTTGGAATGTGTAGTTGTATTGTGGTTGTAATGTAAACTTGAATACAGATCTTTGTTTTGGTTTCAAAAAGGTCTTTTGTCAATGGTATTTTGATCTATTGGATTGGGATTGTTAATGCGCATGGAAATTTTTTAGTATTAGGAATATGGGAAGGGATTCAATGTGAAAACAAAGAACATATTAGGTTTATGGTAAAGCAACACATAAAATTTAAGTTGAGCTATAAGAGAAATATAGTATACATGTGTGTTCATGTTCCTAGTATAGTAGAATTGTTTGATACTATGCCTGGTGTTGATTGTTGTGTGGTGTGTGATAACTCTTCTCAATGATCCCTTCAAGCAATGGTTCAATGAGTAAAGCGAAAATGGTGGATATGTGTCATTGATTTATAGAATTGTGTGTTGGTTTTGATTGGTCTTTGAATTGGAATGGATTGAAGTCTTTTGTTTCTGATTGTGTGGTTAGGATGAATTGGAGTATGATCCAATGGCTATGAATCTCATCAAGATGATCTATATGCATTGCTGATTTGATTATGTTGGTTCATAGTTAATGCATTGCATGCTAAATGCAACAGATGAAGCTAAAAAACTAGTCTCCCTTTGTTGTGCAGGTGCTATTCCATTTTGGGTTCATGGTATCCTTGATCTTGGAACACATGTCTCTTTTGGTCATTCGTTGGGTTTGATTATATGGTGTTGATGTACTCTTTAGATGGATTTTAGCAGGAGGTTTTAAGGTTTGATTGATCTTGTATGTGATATCACTACAAGACGTGGCAATGATCAAAGGTTGTGTAAGGAATATTGTTTTAGGATGGGATTGGGATAGGGTGTCTTGTAAGGCAGATCTTACAGAGTTGCACAATTTTTCATAGAAAGATGGATACTGGTTAGATGTGGGAACAATCATATTATGGCTATCTTTGTAAAGTTTTTGGACATTATGTATAGTTTAAATGACTATTTTATGATATCTATTTGGATGCATTAAATTTTGTTAATGGATGTGTGAGGTGACCACAAACCTCACAACATTTGGTCCCTGCCACACATATGGCACCTCTCCCCTAGATGCCATCTTTTTTTTTATCTTAACTTTGTATTTATAGTTTGAGTGAGTTTAACAATTAAGAATATGATTTATTGTTTGAGTGAGTTTAATAATTATCATATGATGAAGTAGAGTTCTATACTTATATGTACATGCATTCACATGGATCTACATGACATTATCAATGAATTTTATAGTTTCTAGTGCTTGATCTCCTATGGAATCTTCCCAAGCTCCTCATTGTTGTCCATATACCACATTCATGGGGGAATGTGGAAAATATTTTGTGTATGTCTCTTTGTATGCATTATAGGTGAAAGCATCAATGTACATAACATCAACTAATGTTGTGATCATGGATTTGGTTTACCATGAGGTCATTTGTACTAGAGTTTTAGTGTTTTCATTGTTATATTTGATAATATAAACATGAAATTCATATATAATACCAATCCATTTGTAGTGCCTTGTTTGTTAAAGATAACTCTATGCCTACAAATATTAAAATGGATAGTGATTAGTTCGAAGAATGGTCTTTGTAGCTAGTGTTTTCATACCAGCTTGTGCAAAAGGGCACCTACTAAGGATTATGGAACCCTTAGTAGCAGTCTCGAAAACGAAGGTCAGATGACTCCATAATGGTCAAAGAAGAAATAGGTTAAAAATGGCTATAAAAATGAAGGGAGCCCACCTCCACATGTCATTTTCACTGTGCAAATTCGGAGGAGTGTGGAGGGGCCCAAAAGAGGAAATTTTTATTTCCCTCAATATATTCGGTGGAATCGATTTCTGTGACTTGCAGGTAACTCTTGAAGCGATTTTTGTCGTTTTTAATGCTTACTTGATTGGATTTGGTCCTTCGAGGATCCATAGCAAGCATGGTTGGGGATCAACAACTGCGCCAGAGCATGCTTTTCGAGGGAAAAAATGTGCCTAGTGTGCGGCTGTAAGCCGAACAATTGCATGTTTTGAGCGCAACTATGGGCTGTACAACCGCGATTTGGAGTGGGTATTTCTTTGAGAAAAGCGAGCTTCAAGCGTAGCTGTTGGCCCGAAAGGGGCACATTCCGATGGGAAAAGCGCGTTCCAAAGTGCACTTGTGGGGAAAAAAGGTGCTCTTTGTAGTGCGCATTTTTGACCAATACTTGTGCTATGGGCATGGGGGGATGAGTTTTTGTTTACATAGTATTGATGAGGGATTTTGGAATTTGTGTGTAGGATGCCGAGAGTGAGTTGGCGAGAGCTTGAGCTCGAGAGGTTCCTGGATGACATCATGGATGATGAGGATGTTAAGGAAACTTTGGCTCGGTGTCAGATGCTGAAGTTTTCCAGGGTGCTCCCAATGCGTACAGAAAAGTTACTATTGAGCAAGTTGGTAGAGTTTTGGGATGCCGATGTGGGGGCATTTTTTATACAAGGGGAGCGACTAGAGATTACAGTGATGGATGTGTACTTTATTACGTGGCTCCCATGGTTAGGTGTGATTATAGATACACAACCGAGGAATCCCAGTGATGTGTCAATGGAGGATCTACTGGAACGACACTGTTATGCAACAACTTATGTGCATGACAATGTTATACTGATCTATGACATAAGAGTCTGGAGACGCGAGCCATAGCAGCTGTAGCTAGTGTTTTCACACTAGCTTATGCAAAAGGGAACCTACTAAGGCTTATGGAACCCTTAGTAGAAGTCTAAAAAAAAAGATAATTTGTGAGTGCAAATAAAAACAAAAACTAATCTAACTAATTACTGCAGTAACATAATAAATAAACAGGAACCCATGAATGAAAACTTGATTTTGTATTAATATGTAAAAAGTGTTTTACAATGTATATTTACCTCAAATGTGAATATATGGGGGCCCTCGCAATTGTATGAAGAGTAGTGCTTTGTTTGTCCAAGGTTCCTTGCTCTTCTCCGAATGGTCAAATGGTGGCCAAGACTCAACTAGACGGGAACAAAAGCTCAAAAAGGTAGGCTAAAGTTGAATAGGAATTTTGGCAGCATAAGGGTAGGAACAATGATTGATGGATGTGAAATGGGGGGCCTCCATCACCTTTTTATAGCAATTTTGGGTGGTAGATTATTGACCCATGGTATTGGGAAACCACTAGTATTGGTTTGTGGTATTTTTAGTTTTCCCTCCTTTTAAATTTAATTTTGACCGTTTCCCCTTTTTCTTTTTCTTTTTTGGGGATTTTGACTCTTTTTTTTATAGGATTTTAACCTTTTTGAAGGATTTTCATTTATTGTGGGGGAAATCATGATTGTTTTCCCATTTGGTTACTAATTTAGGGATTTTTGGGTTTTTGGAGGCCAAAAATGTAGGAAAAATGGATAAATGGGTTATGTGACTAGGGTTATGAGCTAGGTGAACAATTTTTGGGTTTTAACAGATTTTCCCCTGATGTGTGAGGGAAGGAGCTCATCGTATGGATGATAAACATCATAGTTTATATCTTTTTCTAGGGGTGTGAACATTGTGATGGAGGAGAGAAGAAACTGATTGGAGACTAGAACACGTGCTTCATACAAACTTCAAGGGAGAAAACTATAAATACATCACCTCAATAATGGATGAGGAACATAATATCAAATATATGGACTATGCGGGCATACCCATGCTCGCATATAAATAATGGTGAGGTCCAAAGGGACCTGAAAAATACATAGAGAACTGTTGTGTACATCATAATGGTCGAGACTGGACATAAAACTGGGACATACTCATGGGCCAACCATGAATGATATGAAGAATTGATACATGTAAACAATGGCATCCATCCTGAATGCGGTACCATACCAACTGATGCTCTGTTGGATTTGTAGGTGTCCAAAAACTGGATGGAATCAATGACTGAAAGTTAGAATCTCAAAGGTACACTAAACTACATCTAAAGTCGATACTCTAGGAAGCATTTAGCTGAAGGGCTTCGGAACACTATCGCCAACACAGCTCGGATATCCGCGGGACATACAATTGGGGGCTTTCAAATAGACTCACCGATATGCTAGAGTCAGGCGACATCCGAGGTCTTTGACCAATAACTGAAGGGACCAATGCCCTGTACGAATCTGAATGGTGCAATGATGGAGCTAAAGTCAAGCATGTGAGAAACAACCATTCTAAGAGGCACTAAGGAGTCCTCTCAGATGGTCTGTAGGCACTCACCACTGATGGAGATGAGTCCAAGGTACCAGGACCTCTGGGTCTATCCTCTGGAATAGATGTGATGGTGTCGACAGAGGGAGACCTGCAACTACCAAGGAAATGATGTTTCCTTGATAGGAGCGCAAAGTGTACAACCAAGAGGTGATATTATTGGATGTGAGATTGACATACTATGGGAGGATATGGGGAATGCAGAGTAGGAGGAATCAAACTTCCTTTGTTCAGAGTATGACTAGAAGGATGACTTGGTAGCATATGAAACTAGCTTTGGGGAAGGGAATCATATATTAGGGGATCAATGACTATTCTTGCAATGGGGGAGACTCAAGGGGGGAGATGATGAGTGAGATCAAGAGACTTCAAGCGTGACACATTGCAGAATACCCTTAACAAAGGCGACCATGCTGGGGAGGATTTCAGAATGGGAGGTCTAGATGTGATCTATTTGGGCCCCGAGAGGCACCGTTTGGGCCTTCTTCATGGTTTAAGGAGCTTGAAGAAGGGATAGAACTGCGCTCTAAATGACATTGTCATGTGGCTTTGTATGAGCCCGGGATAGTGTATGATTGTGGGTGCTTTCAATTTTAAGGATTCTGAAAGCGATAATAAGACTATGAAATGTGGAGAGGATATCGTTGTTTGGATTTATACAAGACCAGGACGATGAATGCTCATGGTCGCTTTCAATTTTAGAGAGTCTGAAAGAAATAAGAAGACTCTGAGGGGGTTCTATTTCGTGTGTTAGTCCCCAAAGCCCGAAAAATCATAAAATTATGCAATGGAGAACTCTTCTAGCCTATGTTACTAGAGTATTCCTTTTTTGTAATTAGTCTACTAGGTATGGAAAAGGGTTAAACTTATACCAGATAGATGCCCTTTCAGATACTTTAACGAGCATGAAAGGAAGCAAGATTGCTCAACGGTATTTTCATTCTTCAAGGAGTCAGAAAAGAGCTTAACGAAAACTCCCTAAGTGTCTTTTTTGTAAAGGCGTTGCTCGTCCTGAAAAAGGGATAAAATTATACCGAACATATGTAAACACCAAGCAAGGAGGAAGTGTTCAATTAAAGGAAACATATGAGAACCAAGACAGAAGGTGAGGGGGGAACACTAATGGGGCCTCCTTGCGGGTAGATGAATGGATTCAAAATAAGCAAATAACTGCAGTATGGAGAGAGCAAAGGGATCGTGAATAGGCCACGATAAACAAAATGGTCAAAGTAGTGTGAAAAATTTTGACGTACCTGGTGGCACACAAATTGAGGTGGTGGGGGGTGTGGGAAAAAATGTCCAAAAAAGGACTGAGTGAGAGCGAGAAATGATATCAAGTATCATCACAGGAATGAAATTCTAAATCTGGTGGTGCAAACGACACATAAAACAGAGTTAGGATGACTCCGAAATGGTTAAAGAAAAAAGGGGGTAAAAATGGCTATAAATAGAAAGGGAGCCCACCTCCACATGTCATTTTCACTATGCAAATTGGGAGGAATGTCGAGGGGCCCAAAAGAGGAAATTTTGATTTCTCTCAATATGTCCGGTGGAATCGACTTCTGTGACTTGCTAGTAACTCTTGAAGCTATTTTTTTCGTTTTTCATGCTTACTTTATTGGATTTGGTTCTCTCGGGATCCCTGGAAAGCATGGTTGGGGCAAAACTATCCTAGAGTGTGCTTTTCAAGGGATAGAATGCACCTCGGGTGCGGATTTGATCCAAAAAATCATGTTTTTAGGGTGAGACTGTGGGCCATAGAACTGCGCTCTAGAGCACACCTTTCGCTGAGAAACGCACGCTCCGAGCACAACTGCACTTGAGGAGCGCTCATTTCGATGGGAAAATCATGCTCCAAAGCGTGACTGAGGGGAAAAAAGGCGCGTTGTGGAGTGTGCATATTTTCCCAATATTTGTGCATGGCCCTTGGGGGACAGGTTGTTGTTTACATAGAACTGATGAGGGTTTTTGGCATTTGTGTGTAGGATGCCGAGAGTGAGCTAGAGAGAGCAAGATCTCGGGAGGTTGCTGGATGACATCATGGATGATGTGGATGTTCAGGACACTTTGGCCCGATGTGGGATGCTGAAGTTTGCCAGGGTGCCCCCAATGCGTACGAAAAAATTGCTATTGAGCAAATTGGTAGAGTTTTGGGATTCTGATGTGGGGGAATTTTTTATATAGGGGGATCAGCTGGAGATCAAACTAAAGGATGTGTACTTTCTGACAGGGCTCCCACGGTTATGTGTGATTGCAGACACATAACCAAGGAATCCGAGTGATGTGTCGATGTAAGCCTATGTGCATGTTGACGCAGATCTATCGATAGGGGTTCACTTCTCACTACCATCAACAAACATCGACACAAAATCCCTTAAAAATCGACCCATAAAGTTTTTACCCTTTCCAGCAACACCCATAGAGCGAGTGAAGTCTCACCCAAGATGTCTAAGGGGGTTGCAGGAAGCAAGTTTTCGCAGTTGTAAGAAGACAAGTATTATCTCACACTCATTCGCAACATAAACTAGAGATTTACATTCGCATCAGAATGTAATATTATCGACCTATCAACCAGATCTACTTAAACATTATATTCATTCGCATCAAGACATTATCATCTCCCAGTTGGAAAATTAAGCAGATTATTAAAGCATGCTTAAGGAATCTGCGTTACATAACATAACTGTGATATCATTGAAATATCAAACACTGCGATACTTGAATTCAATCATACTACAACAATCCAAAGAGAGATAAAGATATAGCACTATTGATCATTCTCATTATCCATCAAACCTTTCCATACATTGTTGAATTCTACACATCACAAAACCAATACAAAATCAGAACAAAAGATGTGATTTAGATGCAAAACAATACTCCGCAAAAGATAAAAATGCCAAAAGATAGCTAGCTTCCCTTTGTGCCCAAAAAGATTCCCTTAGGCTTACAATCATACTCCTATTTATAGGCTCACTTGGTTGTTGCAAAATGGTCTAAATGACCCATTACTAGCTAACTTAACCAAATATTCCTTATTCGTTTGCTCTTTTACACTTCACAACTGGGCTTTTGTTCACGTCGATGACCCTTTCATCGCTTGGTTGTACCGCACTTGTGCGGTCTGGACTCGTGCCAAGAGGCCCCCAATTTCGAAGTGATTTTTGAGATATGTATTTTCTAATTTTTAGGAATTTTCTAATACACACACACACACACATAAATGAATTTTGATAAAAAAAAGTGGTGGGATATGATCTTAGTCTATTCAACCCTAGGGAAATTAGAGCTCAAGGTCAACATCCGTACTCAATTTGGCTATTCAAGATTTACCAAAAAAAGAAAGAGGCTAGTAACTCGATACTAGGTCAAAGTAGCCACAAAACCTAATTAGGGAAAATAATGAAATCCAAGGCCCACAATGGAGACCTCCTTCAAGAGGAAACTCTTCTCAAGAAAAATTGACAAGATGCCCAAAAAACTCCTAATTTACCTTTCCCAAGGTGCAAAAAAAATGTCAAACAAGAAAAAGAGCGATAGATATTTCTTAGGTTCTTCCTTAGACACGAGTTATTACAACCATTCTTGGGATAAACCTTGCAAGATTAGAAACTTGTTGTGGCTACAACATCCTCCCTACTTTTCCATTTCGATAAATGGAAAAGCATGTCCCCCCTAAACTAAATTTTTGGCATCATGAGTGAAACTGGAATTGATCTATGAATAATGACTAAGCCGAATAAAGTTTGACTGTCAGAATGTTTGTTGATACCTTCGCATAGATATTTATCAATCATTATCATCATCCCTAAATGAGTAGGCTGAACTGTCAAAACTAGTTGTTTTACCCTTTATTGACACCTTGCTTTGATGCGACCGTTTGGAGTTTCAATTCCATAATCTTGTATGGTGTTCTCGAGCCTCCTGCACATAATTCCTAGCCACTGCCTCCTTATCTTTGCTTGTGACCTCGCTTTCCCAACTACATGGAAATAGTCGAGACGAGATAAGCTGCTCTACCCCAATCAATCTTGCGATTTGATAATTTCCCTCTTGTACCCATCACATCAACCATTTTTTTTTTTTATTGATCACCGAAGCCTTGCATGATTAAATCAATGCATGCTGCAACTTCATCCGTGTTGTGACGCACAGGTCCTGTGAACCATAGGATTTATCCTCATAACTCAGTCATAGGTGAATTTTCCTCAAATTAAGAATCTTTGTTAGCTTGAGTCATCTTTATGCAATGTTTAATGCCCACTGGTTGACTTATATCCATTTTTGAGAGGGGTTTGATCTTTTGAATGCTGGTGGGCGTGAGGTGCACTGGGTGATCAATTGACCTAGTTTGAGGGTTAAACTCTTTGAAATAGTAATGGATGGTTCCAGTCTCCTCTAGTGTACCGAAAGCATATATAACATAGACTATGGAGAAGTTCACGGAATTAATTTTGGACGAATCGATTGAAAGCTTGAAGCTCTGACTTTCATTAGAAAAATGCTTGCGCGAGTATTTTCAGAGTTAGGTGAAAGTAATAATTTTTTCAACAAATCCTGTCATCTTTGATGAGCTTGCCGTCACTAATCCGATGAAATTTAGAGAATTTGATTCTGAACCCTCGAAGTGCCAAAATGACTCTTACGAATCCTCGGCTAATCAAGTCGTTGGTCTACGTCATCGAAGAGCTAACCCCTTCGTGAAGAAATTCACTGTGCCATCACACTGTAAACTTTCTAGAGGGAATGTGTCTCCTCTTTTGCTAGATCACTCTTTTGTTGAAGAATCTCCTCTTAGATTATAAAGCCCCGAAATGCGTGCATTTTAAATAAGAAGAATATATAAATAGTGATTAAAAATGAATTGAAATAAAAATAAAATATAAAAAAACAAAAAAACAACGAACAAAAAATGAGCTTGAAATATACAAACGATATCATAAACCATTACCCATACCAAGCATATTTTAACCGGAGAAACTCATTCAATTCTGCCGAAACTGCAGAGAAACTCATTCAATTCTGCCAAAATAGTCGCAAAAACTTAGCAAATTTCATCGAAACAACGTTGAAACTCAGATAATTTCCTGGCAATGGTGGAGAAAACTCAATCAATTTCGTCGATATATCCACCAAACTTGGAAAATCTCACCGGTATGTAAAGGCCGAGGAATCAAATGTGGACTTAACACCGCAATGGGGCCCAAAACTTGCGAGTTCACGCGATGAAGAATGCTTATCATGGCTGCATTGAACCTTTTTTTAATAAGGCATCAAGGACTGGCAGAATAAATTATTTGTTGACGTTGTCATTCATTTTCTTTATACAAATTACCACTTGCAGGGAAACAATGAGTTAGACAGCCTCATGCACCCACCTTGGAGTCTCCATTCCCTGATTTATGGCTAGATGGTTCTATTAGACTTAGTTGGGAACACTTGACTGACCCTTACCAGTTGTGACTAATATTACCGACTGGGTGATGTCTCCATAGTTAGACTTTGAGCTCAGATTCAAATGTCCTACTTGGGTAATTCGAATCCTATATGATGCCTCATCATTGATCATTGTAACACATTATCTACATTCATTATTCATTGTATGATATTGACATTGTCCGTTATTCTGTGTTTATGAGTGATTATTGAATGCATGCTTCTTCTTCTTTGCAAATAATCTTGAGAGTTAGATTGTGAGTTTGTTAC